>JAMFTM010000053.1:0-317270 GCA_023522825.1 Diaporthe ampelina | reverse complement strand
TTGATTCAGACCTGTTCATTGCCATGCAGTGGATCGAGTCCTGCGCTGCTAGATCTAGCCACAGACACGACCCGTCAGGCCGGAGACGAGGTGTTGGCCTCCTAGACGGTCTGGCATGGCTGTAGAGACACCGTCAAGGCGGTGCGGCCTCGCTTCGCACCGCCAGATTCGCCTGGGTTACACAACTGAGGGGGCGCAAGCCTCGAATACTCCGCCCATGCCGTCTGCACTTCTCTGTGCATGGCCTCGTGCACTTCGACTAACAGCTGCAGCGGGCATGATCCCCTGTCAGCCAAGCTTGTTGTGCGCTGACTTTTGCATGCTGGTACGTAGGCGATTTTTTGACAGAGAAGATAGCCTCTGGAAGAAGCAATCGATGCAGCTGTCAACTTTTGTCTCGGCCAGCCCAATGTTCTGGTCAGTGGCCGGGCTGAGGAGCTGACGATTCGGAACGCGAAGAAGAGAAATTGCCTCAGGTCATGAATTGATCAGGCCACTGTCTCCCATAATATGGTCAAGCTCAGCGCCTTGATTTCTCTTGACCATCCCGTACTACTCAGTGCTCAAGGTTCCACAGGCTTGATTTACGGCCAATTACTCCGGACGGTTTCATAGGCAAGGATCCGCGCCCGGGTTTTAACCCAAGTGTACAGAGCGGCGATGAGGACAGGGATCAGTCCCAGTTCTCCGGACACGATGATGTTTCTCGGTCTCCAACAACACTATCGGCAGGCGCCCGCGCGTTCGCCGTGGATAGACGTCAGGAAGTCCTGTGTGCTTAGTTGCTAGACCCGCCACATCGGCCACACTGTTCCCTGCGAACTTTTTGACATCAGTCGAGCTTGGCGCATGCGCAGTAAGTGTCTTGCGTACCGGCTACTCCGACTACGTTGCGGTAATATACCTACAGCAAGTGTGTTTGTACATGCGAGCTAGACCGCCTCGACCGCCTCGACACTAGTGTCTCGGGTCTCCGAGTTACTTTCCCTTTTCTATCTTACTTTGACGAACTTCATGTGAGTCTGCTCATATAAGGACCAATTGCCGTGCCTGCTGCTCTCGACTGCTGCGTAGATAGCAGCACGCGGGAGATATCAGGTCTTCTCGTTGTCGTTGATAACGTCCGCACGTCTCTCACGCTCATCCATTATTTCTCAGACATCTCAAACATCGGGCTGAACCACGTGGCTTAGCCGAACACTTGGTCTTGGGCTTCTTATGTACTGCGTCAGCAATGGAGGAAACCAACACGGCAGGGCAGGGGAGGAACTTCGTAAGCTCCCCCACATACCATGTTAGTTGATCTGTCACTTATCAGTCTCGGCCAGCACCTGTTTTCCAAACTCCCGGCCGAACTCCGATGGAAAATATGGGCCTTCAATCTACCGGGCCCGAGGCTTGTGTCAGTTCATTGCGGCTCCAAGTCACTTTCCTGCGGCCTAGGTGACGGCCATCATCAACAAGGCCCACCCTCCTCTTTCGGGTGCACCTCACAGGCCAAGATCCCGACGAACCTACATGTCTGCCATGAATCCCGCCGTGAAGCCCTCCGACAGTACCGGGCATCGTTTGGCATAGCCGGACAGCTCGGACAGACCTTCTTCGACTCGGACCAGGACTACTTGTACTTCGGTCCTCGTGACGGCTTTATGGCGTCCGAGGCAAACTTGCGGACGGTGCTCAGCCTGTGCGACCCGAACGAGCTGGCACAGGTGCGCCGCGTCGCGATCAACGAGGCCCTGTTCTGGGTCTATGATTCTGCCTGGCACCGCCAGGCCCCTTGTCACCATGACCACCACCCCCACAACAATTATCAGCAGCTACAGACCCCTCCGACAACACCAATGGAGGACCAGCACCGCCGGCACCGGCACGAGTCTGAAGAAACAAATACGCCATTACCAACACCCAGGCCTCTCACACCCCAATTACCACCATTATTACCACCAACATCACCATCTCACGTAGCCACAATAACACACACAAGCATAGCAGCCTCCCTGCTGGTCGACATCCTGCGCCTGGTCCGGGCGCGGCTCCCTGGGCTGCGGGAGCTCGTCCTCGTCCCGCGCGACGAGAACCCGCTGTACAGCAGCGACTGCTACCTGACGGAGCCGGCCATGGGGCAGAACCGCTTGCGGAGGCAGGTCAGCGAGGCGCTGGCGGCCGCGTTCGGCGGCGGCGGCGGCGGCGGCGGCGGCTTCGCGGAACAGTCCTCATCATCGCCGTGGGAGTGGAAGATCAGGACGCTCAGCGCCGACCCTGAGCCGCCGTTGTACGACAAGGTGGTGCTCGGATGGTGCGAGTCCGGCGGCATTTCTGTGGGTGGTGCTGGGGGCTGGGGGAAGGACGGTGAAGGGGCCGGCGTGCCTGCGGCTAAGGGGCATGTGGGCGTGACTACGAGGCTTGGTGCGGTGCAAGAGAGCGCGAGGAGGTTTCTGGGTGTAGAAATGGACGTTGATGTCTGTGGGCAATGAGTGTTTCCCCTGGGGATGATTTAGTCAGCTGCGTGGAATCAATATCATATATGGCCATACAAATTCAAAACTAGCTCACGCAACCAATTTATGTCGGTATACCAGGGGAAGCTCATTTTCCTACGTGATGACAAACTGCCGTCTGGACTGTTTAGTGACTACCAAAACATTTACGTAGACAAAGCATATTTGCTTCACAGTCCTCAAGGTCGGAGGCAAAGATTGATCTGTTCAACCCGCCAAATGCGATTCGAGGCTATGCCCAGCCAGCCTGTCAACACCTCGGCATGATAAAGAAACTGCTGCCTTGACCGTCTACGCCTGCAAAATATGCGCTTCTGGCAGGGAAAACACCTTGTAGGTGACCCCGTTATTGCCCAGCAGACAGACCCTGGCAGGAACGGCTCCCCTGGCGTCGCTAGCCTGCATGACCTCCATGCGTACTGGCACGAACGAGGCCACATTCTCGGGAAATTCCATCTCCCGCACCGACGCTTGCGGCGCACCGTGAGACAGTGTTGCCATGCCGGACTCATTGGTCTGGTACTGGGGGTCTACGGGCCGGAACAGTATGCGGAGCAGCTTCGGCTTCCCGTCTTCAAGCGGTCAATGTTAGATTTCACAAACTAGTAAAGCGTGCTCCACGTTTGGGCCCATACCTTTGGAGTGGCTCAAGACCAGGAGGACATTGTCATCCAGGAACTTGACATCAATTATCTGCCCATCGCTACCCGGGTCCAGGCAAGGAATTTGGTAGAACGCCGTGGAAGGGGCGCTGCTGATACCGTTGATAATCTCGATCTTCGTTTCGAAGATCCCGACTGGAGGATTCTTATCAGCTCTGTGACATCAATGACAGCTCACATCGGGAAAGACTTACTATCAAATGGGTTCTCCTCAGATATCACAGCCGTGTACGTGACTCCGTCCACTCCATTCTGGACAGTCATTATCAGTATTATGCCAGATACAAGCCAAGAGGACGATCTGTGAAACCAGACTTACGGGTTTAGGAACGGAGCACATTTTAGTATCCACCGCGGCGAAAGTCTCCAGCGTCGAATTTTCCCGCGCCAGCTCTAATTTCACAGCCTGACCGAAGCGAACACTTCGCTTCTCCGCCTCAGCGATGTTCTTAAAGACACCTTCGGCCTTCACGGTGAGCAGGTCAACTACAAAAGCCATCTGTGCCAGACCTTTCATGTATGGCTTCCCGTCGTCCTGGAGCTTGAGCTGCTTGTCCAGCTCGTCCAGCACATCGGAGCTATCCTGCATGCGTTGCCAGTCCTCGTCCCAGTTATCCTTTGGCACCTTCGCAAAGTGTATGGCCATTGGGCTGCTGACCAGGTATCTTTCGATGTAGCGAAGTAATTTGGCCGGATCAAGGAGAGCCTCTTTTTCCATCAAGTCATCCGGCACCGTGGTGGAAGAGACACGGTCAATGGTGAGACGGACCCAGGAGGAGAATATGCGGAACAGCTCCAGCTCCTCCATAGTAATTAGTAGGACTCTGTGGCAGATGAGGTTCAGACCGGACAAGATGTCGACAAGCCGTGTGATCTCGGTGTTCGTGAAGCCGATGTGGTCTTCCTCCTCATGAAATCTAGCAATGCCGGAAAGCCGGCTTAAGATGAGTGTGCAGCGCTCTATTGCTGGTAGCATATTCTCGTGGATCAGATTGCGCAGGTTCTCTAGTCCAGGGATTACTGCTTTCTCCCAACGCTTGTGGCCCTGGTAATTGATTCAGAGACTGGTCCAAGAATGCAGGATGGAAAGGGCCCACTTACTCTGTCGGCAATGCTGTCAACTAGCCATTCTCTGACAGGACGATGGACATGTCCCGTCAGGACGGTATGGTAGAGTGCCTGGACGATGTTTGTCGGGCCAGAGTCCATCTTCTGAAGGTCTTCTTGGATGAACGACAGGAAGCGAGAGGGCAGTTCTCGCGTCGAGGTCCACTCGTTAACAATGTGTGTTTGTGTCTGCTTCATATATCGCAGCAGCTTCTGTAATGTGGTGGTTTTTGACGCCAGGAGGGATAAATTCACTGGCGAGTAAGAAACAAACCTCAAATCCATGGGCACCAGGTACGTGTGTTTGACAGGCTCCTCGCCGTTTTGACGCAGTAAGAGAGCATGGGTCGATACCCCTGGATGAGCAGCATGCAGGCACAGCTGATATCCATCCTCGATTTGGCTGGAGTTGGGGCTTGGGCCCTGCTTGATAGGGATCCTAAAAGTCCCTATTGGGAAGGA
This sequence comes from Diaporthe ampelina, assembly GCA_023522825.1. NCBI lineage: Eukaryota > Fungi > Ascomycota > Sordariomycetes > Diaporthales > Diaporthaceae > Diaporthe > Diaporthe ampelina. The sequence continues at coordinate 312,538 of JAMFTM010000053.1, read as the reverse complement.
GTCGTAGATGCTCAGGTGCACACAGCCGTCCTTTGTCCCTACCACCATGATATCGACCCGGTCGTTGTCTTCGGGCTTGAGCGGCGCGAACATGGATTCCAAGGATGCGGTGGTCGAGAACACAAACATGTCGTCCCCGATCCCGCCCGACACGGGGAGAGGGCTGATCTTGGGCAGAGAGGTGTCGATCTCGAGGAACGTGAGCGCATGCGGCAGATCCACGAGGTCGTCGGGGCCAGACCCGCTCGAGTCTTCCTGGCCCAACTCGTCCGCCGAAGACAGGCCGAGGCCTCGCAGCCTGGAGGCGATGTCATGATCGGTGCCAAAGTGGCGCTTCCCCGTCAGGTTACGGGCCCATGCGACGTAAATGATGGGTTCTGGGTCCGCGTCAGGGTCTGCAGGTTGCTGAGAGACGGTGATGCGGTGGACAGCCTTTGTGTTCTCCACGCCCAGGAGTCGTACAGTCCCGTCGTCCCATGCGACAGCCAGAAATTGACCTGGTATGCAGTCAGCGTGATGTCCACCAGCGAGAGCAACCGCCGGGGAAAATTCCGATGGGTCAAGGCCAAACAAACCGTCGGGCCTCCAGCACAAGGCCTGGATATTATGGACACGATCAGTGGTGCTAGAAACAAGCTCGCCTTGGGCACGTCTGATGGCCAGGGTGTTTGCGTTCGTGACGGTGGCTGCGAGGTTCAGGGTGGGAGAGCATGCGAGCAGCTCCGGTGAGACGGGCGCCGGGAAACTGCTCTGGCTAAACAGGCCAAGCTTCAATGCTTTGGCCGACATTGCTCTCGTGATCAGTATCACTGGGCCTAACGCAAGTCATGGTTCTCAGTGGTGCATTTCCACAGTCTTGTTGGGAGTCCAAGCTGGATCAAAATGTGGTCTAAGGAGTCGCGTCTTCTGGGTGGAAGTCGCGTCCTGGGCAGGTGCAGAGACAGCCCCTACAAACACCAGCGCATGAGGTATGTCCTGGGACCCAAGACCTACAGTACTCCCACCACTGATGAAGACAAAACATGCATATTGCAGATATTGGTCAAAATTATGTTCACATACCATGATTTGTCTCTCTTGCTGGTCATTTAAAGCGATTTATTCATTTACAGTACGAGTACAGTAAAACAGGACCTGGGCAGTGCCTTGCTTTCCACCCAGACGAGGCCCAATTCGCACCCACACACGAACGCCGTGGCGAGCATTGATTGCTCTTGCTCTATTGCCAACCAGCCCAATCCGAATGACTCCCATGCTTCGCAAAGAACCACGCCTTTCGCTGTACCTTTTCCAAATGCATGCTGCTCAAGTGCTATGCGAGGTATTGCAAACCAGAATCATCGTTTCCTAGCACCACGAGGGGCTGGGGTGAACAAGATGATCATCGCTCATGCTTCCTAATTCCACCCATCGTCGCTGAACGCCCCCAAGTCAACGGAGCATACACCCCGAGTCACCAGAGGTTATATCCTCTTCCTCAGATTCACTGAAGACACATTCGTCCCACCAATCAATCTCCTCATACTTTTTCTCCCTTGCAGCCTGCTCCCATGCTCGGTAGGCTTCTTCCGCCTCCAGAATTGCGCTTCCCGCATAGAGACCTAGATCCGCTCCTAGGTCTCTTTCCTGTGCCAGCCACAAGTCACCCAACCGAGATCCCCCACCTCTCACAGCAGAATAGCTCGGAGTACGCTGTCCGCTGAAGCCACCGCCTGAGCGTCTTTTCAACTCATGCTCTCGCATCTTTTGCATGTCTTGCAGGTCTTCGAATGTGATAGACGGTCTCGGTGATCTGAACACTCCATGTGCTTCATCGTGGTAAATTAGCTCACCGTCGTCTTCTGTCAGCGAGGCCGCTTTCTTGTGTCGCTTTTTGCCCGACAATTGCTGCACGGATGGCTGGAAGGCATTGTCCAATTCGTCGATCGGGTCAACAGTATCCTGCATACTTTCAGCGGCCCCTTGGAAAATGTAACGGACCGCATTGTCAGGAGTGGATCTGCCGGAAGTCGCGCCATCCTACTGCGCTACATTCTCGGACGGACCCATCTGTGTCATCTCCTGCCCACCCGCTGGGGCGGCTGCATTGCCATGCCCACTCGAGCTGCCGATTTCGAGGGCCGATATGCCTTTGGCGAGATTGCCGAGAACGCCGCCTGTGCCCGCCACGTTCTTTTGTGTCTGAGGGACTTCCACACCGGCGAGCACAGTCTGACCAAAGGAACCAGCAGCGGAGCTGCTCACACGAGGGCTTGCAGGCGCCTGGGGGGACCCAGCAGTGCTGTTAGCGGCGCTATGGCCAGGCAGAGGGCTGGCTGTAGCAGACTGAACGGCCTTTGCAACTTTGTCCGTGGTGGCTGCCGCCGCATCCAGCGCACCATTCATCTCCTGGTCAGTCCTGTTGAAGAGCTCATTCCAGTACCGCACCTCGTTGAGGCGCGGAAATATCAGCCGCTCCTTGCCCCGAACATTGTCGTCTACTACCGGATCGTAGCTAGGATTTGTGAATATTTCCCGTCGGCTGAGGAAGTAATCCCAGACAGACGAAGTTCGCTCATGGAGTTTGGCATCGATTCTCTGCTTCTCATTGTTGAGCAGGAAAGTGCCGTACTGGCAAGCATGGAGGTGGTAGAAGAGACGACGGAGAAAACGCTCGTTGAATTCAAACCTGGTGGGGAATTGCCGGAGGAGCTGATACACAGCATCAAGATACTGGTGAAAGACGGGGCTCAGTTCCTTTTCTCGAGTCGCCTGGTCTTCTATAACTGGCGTTGATGCCCGGTCGTTTGCAAGAGCAGCAGCAGCAGCCAAGTTGTCAGGATCTGAGTCCTCCGTATCCTCTTTCGAGTTGACGACCTTTTTCCAGAAACCCTGGATTTTCTCTGACGCCTCTTCGAGTACAGCGGGACGCCCATCGGCATCGCCAGGTTCGATTTTAGTGCCGGCCATTGCATCATCCAGGCAGATAAATTGACTGAGAATACCCAACGGCCCAGACCGTTGGTGAAACATGTGCCCAAAGGACAGCCAATCCTTCTCGATGAGCACGATAAAACCAGTAATTGTGCGGTAGTACGGATCCAGCATGATCTGTGACAGGGCACTCAGCTGGCTAGTACGGTCCCACCCGTCGGAGCAGTGGATCAGGACATGCGAGTGCTGGATGCCAACCTGTCTGGCAATCAGAGCTGACCCGTCCAATATTCCCGTGATGTGCTTCAGCCAATCACTCTTGGCGAGCAAGTCCTGGTTGGGCGGCCCATTAGATATGTCACCGTCCTTGAGGGCATTGATGACCTTATTCAGGCTGTTCCTCATGACGTGAATGTTCTGGATGTTCAAGTATGCCTTCGTCGCAAATCTGTAATTATCCATGTTCTCGGAGCCCTTGCCCACAACCTGCATGGCCATCGAATTGATAGCAGGCCGAGCATCAATGATCAGGTTATGCTGCTGCGCCCCGAAGATGATCCTCTTTCCCTTGTCGTCGTGAAAAGCGTCACCAGCGGATAGCAGCTCTGGCTCTGTGGAGACCGAGTCGACAGGACCGTGTTCAGCGCTCTCCGAAAGACCTGGTTGGCTGCCCAAGGAACTGGTGTTCGCGCTCAGAGAGGGGGGCGCCTCCTGGATGTAGGGATTCGAGAAGCAGGCTTCGACCAGCGCCTCGTCTTGACGGTTACGATTCCCAGTGATCCCGACTCTGGGCTGGGAGCTCCGAGTGATGGAGCAGTTATTGATCGGGTGCAGATACGTCAGGGTGGGCACCCGAGCCCGAGTGCGGTGGGGAGCAGCATACTTGAGAGTCGCATCGGAAATCCTGTTAGGCACGACGAGAACAGAGGGGTATGTGGGCGAGAAGCTGTAGTCGGCGTTTAAGTCAGAGACCCTCCAGCCTTTGTCCTGTAGCTTGCCGCCAATGCCCTGGCGCCGAAACTCGGCTTTGGCGTCGTACAGTTGCCAGCCATTTATGGTGCGCTCCTGCTTTGGCGCGTGGTAGTTGAAGGCGTGAAGCTTTTCTATGTTACCGAGCCGGCAAGAGCGGGTTTTTATGAGGTTGAACGCGTCCTGAGCTGCCTGGTGGTCTTTGAAATGGAACAGAACGAAATAGAAGTCCCGACAGCGAACACGGATGGTTGAATCTCGTCCGGATTTCGGAGGGACCGGTCGGAACTCGCAAGCTGCAATCATGGGGTATGCGACCCATGATTCTCGTGGCCGCTCTTTGGCGCCGTCTGGAGCCCCTTCGGTCTTGAGTGGCGGGGCGGTAAAGATGATGTGAAAGTCTGTCAACCGGAGGCAGCCCCGAGTGGTCTCGCCCCGGGCGACAGCGGTGACGTCTTCTACAGTCTGGGTACCAGTTGTCAGTGTCAGGCCAGCACCAAGCGAGAACGACGCCAGGGCATATGAGGAAGTCCTCCGAGATCCGCCTGAGAACGCTTACCTGTCGAATTTCCACCATTTTGAAGAGAGGCTCATGGAGCCTATGGATGTCCTGGAAAGGCTGCTGCTGGTTGGTACTAAATCCTTGGGATTTTTGGAAAGTGCTCTTGGACCCTGGCTGTTGATAAAGAGCGGACAGGTGATGCAGATGTCGATAAGGACAGCAGTGCCAGCAACAATGACAACAAGGGCGGCAGACGCGCAGCTGTCGGAGAGTTGACGACGATGTGAAAGGTCGAGGGCGAAAACAGTTAGCTCGTGGGCCCTGAGATGGCGCCTACTATGGGTAGCAGGAGGAGCAGGTAGTAAGCACCCCAGCCAAGGTGAACGCCCCCGGGGCCAAGTGAATCAAGCTGAGAGAATGGCTCTTGCTTGTGCTTCACTCTAGTCACCCAAGTGTCGTCACATAGCCTGGTTCACCTGTTGTCAAGTAGCTGCCAGCTTTCAGAGGCCAGATCGGAAGTATCGAGGCATGTGAGTGTCTGCTGAGCTCTGCTGTGCTCCTGCACACTGTAGTCTGGCGGGTCGCTCTATGCCTCCAAGAGCATGCATGCCTGGCTGTACCTCCAGCAGCAGTGGGCAGGTACCTGACCTGGATGTACCCCGCGGCCCGCCATTGGACAGCTACCCCGCTCGCGGCAGGCAGACTTGCCGGAGATGGCTCTGGGGCGGCGGCAGCTAGTCCAGGGTCAGTAAGTAAACTCTGGGGCAGTAGCACCCAGTTTGATGGATGAAAAGATCAGATCTGGCTCAGTAGATTTGCTGCACAGGACAGGGTAGGCTTATTAGCTGGCAGATGCCTTCAACTCGAAGCAAACACTCTTGCTCAGCAGCAAGGAATGAGCTGGCCGTCAGTCGGGACGTTGATCTCACATAACCGCCAACAATTGTGTAAAGAAGCCCAGCGACTCTTAGGATGGGCGATTTTGCGGACGAATTTAGCGATTTTAATTGAATGCGAGAGTCTCGTTATGGGGCATACGCCAGTCTAGTGTACTGGTGCAGTCCGCTGCGCTGCGGTGTTGCTGGGCAAACTGGGCGCCTGCACCCTCTCACATTTCACGGGTGGTCTGTGCGTAGGGCTTCCGCACCGCACCAAACCTTTCACTGCGCCCAATTTTCTTCGATTTTTGGCCGCCCTACTGTAGCCCTCTGAGATTGCCTGTCCCAGACTGACCTCCCACCATCGACCAGCCAACAACGACAACTCGATCGGAATCTTCTCACTCGACAACCCTCCCGCAACCAGTCAATATCCTCAAAAAGATCCCGATCAGAGATCAATAAAGTCAATATGGCGGTCCCAGGTGCCCAGATGTGAGTTGCACCTCCAGGACTCCCCCTCTCTTCCCAAAGCAACAAAATCGACGACGACGTGGTCTTGGATCGACAATTCGGCGCAGAAGGGCAGGAGTTCGAAGGTCTATTGCGTGGAATCAATTTTTGCGTCGTTCGACTGCCCTGAGCCCGACTTTGTCAAGAAGTCGACCGTCTCGAATTGTTTTGGGCATGACATGGGATCGATTACAACCAACCACTCCCGCAAGACCATGTGACTGACATTGATGGTTTCCACAGCTCCAAGAGGAGAAAGTTCGTCGCCGACGGTGTCTTCTACGCCGAGCTGAACGAGTTCTTCCAGCGCGAGCTGGCCGAGGAGGGATACTCCGGCGTCGAGGTCCGCGTCACCCCCACCGTCACCGACATCATCATCCGCGCCACCCACACCCAGGAGGTCCTCGGTGAGCAGGGTCGCCGCATCCGCGAGCTCACCTCCCTCATCCAGAAGCGCTTCAAGTTCCCCGAGAACAGCGTTTCCCTCTACGCCGCCAAGGTCCAGAACCGTGGTCTGTCCGCCGTCGCCCAGTGCGAGTCCCTCCGCTACAAGCTTCTCAACGGTCTCGCCGTCCGTCGTGCCTGCTATGGTGTCCTGCGCTTCATCATGGAGTCCGGCGCCAAGGGTTGCGAGGTCGTCGTCTCCGGAAAGCTCCGTGCCGCCCGTGCCAAGTCCATGAAGTTCACCGACGGCTTCATGATCCACTCCGGTCAGCCCGCCAAGGAGTTCATCGACAGCGCCACCCGTCACGTCCTCCTCCGCCAGGGTGTCCTTGGAATCAAGGTCAAGATCATGCGCGGCTCCGACCCCGAGGGCAAGGCTGGTCCCCAGAAGTCCCTGCCCGACGCCGTCACCATCCTCGAGCCCAAGGACGAGACCCCCGTCGTCCAGCCCGTCTCTCAGGACTACGGCGCCAAGGCCGCCCAGGTCCAGGCCGCGGCTGAGGCTGCCCGGGCACAGGAGGAGCAGGCAGAGGGTGAGGAGCAGGCCCCTGCCGCGGAGCAATAGGTGGCTTTCCCAGCGAGACACGCGCGTCACCCATCCCTTCAACTCCCAACACGTTCGGATGAGTTTTTGAACGGCCATCTGTCCCCAGACAACGACCGGGGCCCTTTTCAGCCTCACCCGGACGCGGAGGTCTTTCCGGACGGAGTCAACGGTCACCGCCGGCATGCGAGCGACTTTAACGGCTTCTGAACCGGGAGATATTGAGGCGAGGATGACCAGGTTTCATCACAAAACATCAGGGCTTGGCGTAATTGAAATGCATTTTTGCTGGTTTCAGGGACAGGGAAAGTTGCTGGCTCCTTAGTGTAGTGTGCAGCCCAGGCTGAGCTAGAAGAGCAATGAAAGAGCAACGAGGAAATGACAAAGCTATATCCATGCTTCCCACATGAACACACCGCCCGTTTACGCCACTGTCGCTTGTGATTCGCATGTGCTAAAGGATGCTTGTAGGAACGTTATTGCCTTTAGAAGGAATTTGAGACGCTCGTAAAATGCTTACAACTACCCGGGACAACACCCATGATGTGACATACGCACCTTTGCCGTCGCTTCTCTCGCTCACCAATCCACGCCTTCCTGCCCTCCCACATTCGCACCATTTTCCTGCTCTCGTACAAACATCGGGCGGCTTGGGAAACATCTGATTTGAATCCTTCACCATGTAACCACGAACCACCCAAGTATGCGGCTAAGACCGAGCAAAGTGGCCTCGGTGGACAGCTTACCGTGCTGGCTCGCCCTCGGAGTCACTATCAGTGTCATCGTTCCGCCTCCAGAACGGCAACAAGTGGCGGGTACTCCTGCGGTCCTCGGCCTGCGACTGCGCAGCCCCACTCCCACCCCCGGCGGCGACCGTGCCGTACGACGGCGCGGCGACCATGCGGCTCTGGGCACCTGGCTGCGAGGAGGCCAGCAGCGGCGCGCGGACGGTGACCCCAGTACGAGTGCCAGACCTGTCCGAGGCCGTGGCGGTGGCGCCGGCGCCGGCCGCGGGGCCCGCCCTCCTAGCTGCCCTCTGCCGCAGGAGGGCCTCGACACGCATGCAATTGCGCGTGTTAGGCTTAATGATAGCGGTGAGCAGGTCGCCGACGATGGGGATGAGCTTGATGGCGAAGTCGACCAGGGCCCACAGGAGCATTGCCACGAGGGTCGGGGCGGGCAGGCCGCCTTGGATCTTCCTTGCTGCGCGGATGAGGGTGAGTGCGTTGAAGAGTGAGATGATGTCTGAAGAGTTGTGTTAGTGAGGGTTTCGTGGTATCCGTGGACGGGGTGACCATGTGAATGGCAACATCACGGCTCTGCCACACGTTTATTTGTCCCTCTCGCTACAGCCATGCGTAGCGTTGTTGGGATGGGAAAGTGAGCTACTGACCACCCACGACAGGAAGAAGGCCCCATAGGGTTACGGTGCCGAACTGGACATGTAGGCCGCAACAACAGTGACAGTCTGTACATTGGTATTAGTATCAATCATATCAGCAGAAATTGACTCATATAGCTTAGACTCCGCGTATGACGGAAGGTCTTTCGTCACCTCTAACAACAGGGCTGTTACAGGGCAGCTCAGAGAGGGCAACAGAACAACGTACCGAACCACCACTCATACCGGTAAGCTTTACGCTGAACCGTCTTGAGGGCACGCTCATCTTGGGAGCTCAAGCCCGGAGGCAACTCCTTCTTAAGCTTCTTGCGCCGGCCATCCTCTGTGATGAAGATATCGTACCTAGGGTTCTGGTGACACTGTGAGCAGGCTGCACGAGTAGGTGGTGGCTGGGATTTGCACTCGAGATGTCTCTCTTCTTACTTCAGGCCCGAAATTGTCCTCCAGCTTATCCCCAACGTACTTCGTAGCCACGAATTTTGCGAGGAACGCCATTTTTGTGAGGATTTACTGGCAGGGAAAGATTGAAGATAGAATGCTGAGCGGTTGGGCGTGGACAAGGTACTTCAATTTGCTGCAAGGCGCTGTGAGGTAAGAAGTACCTTGGAACCGTTGGACTGAAGCTGTCTCGAGCTGGTTGCCCAACCAGGACTGACGTCGTTACAGGGTGGATTCTTGCCCAACAGCTGGCAAGAGCCGGCTGCCAGCTGCAGCCGGCACGACAGGTGATGAGAAGAAGTGGTGTCAACCGGTCTACACTTCAGCTTCTGACACATGGGTGGATTTAGGTTGTTCATCAATCAAAAGAGGTGATGTTGAATTGAGATAACAATTCCATGTGATATTTGTGAAGATCATATGCCCCTGTCTTCGATCGGTCTCTCCTCTCGTGTCTAAGCCTAGAGCTGAAGCGAGTAGTCACATTGCAAGAATTGGTCAGACATCGCATTACAAAGTGAGCATTCTTCATGTGACAAGCCTTCAAGGCTCTCTTTTCTATTGAACTTAGTGGTTTTGATCTTTGAAAACTTCGGTCTCAACCCTCGGCCATTAGCCCGGGTGATACGTCCTCCGGATGGCAACACCGGCGTCCTGCCGCCCTCCTCTTCGTACAAATACAGCTCGCCCCCCGTAAGAGAACCAATATATGGTCAGCCAGCCATAAATATTCCCAAGACGCCAGATGCCAATGCCCAAGCCCCCAGACCGATCCTTTCCCCACCGTGTCTTGTATACAAGCTCATCGCATCGCGTCGTGTCGTGTCGTAAAAGTTGCCATGCCTCTTTCCCAGTCGCCCATGATAGCCTTCATGCAGGCCTTCCGGCGCAGTCGTTTGCGCCTTTCGTCACGGCGGGAGAGCTCGGACCTCCAAGCAGTTCTAGATGTGACAAGGTGTGAATAACAGGGCGGAGTACCGCTTTTACGGTACATAGATAAAGCAAAATGCGACGCGAAAAGATACCGAAACTCTAATCCGCAAACCCAATCTTTCAGTCCGACTCGTGGGTCGATCGGTGGCTATCTCCTCGGTCACCGCTCGCCGGACTTTGGCTGTTGCATTTCACTCGATCTCGACCTCCCGTTTGCCGATGCTGAGCCGTTCTGCTTGGTCCTCGCGCCACTGCGGTCGTCGTCGCTGTCCTCTGCGAGATCCGTCAGGCCAAATTCGGCAGCCTCTTCCTCGTCGTACGCCCGCATCAGGCCCTCGCGGTCGCCGCCATGGCCCAGACTCCTGCGAGCCTCCATGCTCATACGCGTCTGGATCTGTGAGATCATGTCCGTGCCCACAGAATCGTCGCCGCCCCGCCCAGAGATCATCTTGAAACCATTGGGGTCGCTGCGTGACAAGTTCAACAGGTACACACCCGTGAAGGTGACGAGGAACCCGCAGAGGAGAGAGAGGGTGTTGATGGGATCGGTGGTGTTGAAACCGCTGTAGAGAATGAACGATGCACAGAGTGTTGCCGTCGTGAAGGTAACGTAGTAAAGGGGGTTGACGCTGCGTAGATGGTCAGAAACTTATACAGCCCAGAAAGGCTACATCGGGGGAGGGGCGTACATGTTGGTAGGGAACTGGCTCAGTGCCTTGTTGAAGTAGTTCATCTGTGTCAGGATGCAAACCGCCGTGATGATCATGAACACGTAGGTTGAGGCGTGAGTGAATTGGTTGTTACCCGCAAAGGTAAGCTTGAGGGCGATGCCGAAAGCCTTGATAGCCATGACCGACACTGATCCTACAAGGGAGCAGATGCTGAGGTAGATCAAGGGGTTTTGCTTGCCGTAGACGGGAGCAATTCTGTATATCATGAAGACAGAGAAAGCTGTCACCGTTATAGCATATATCAGGAAGCCTAGAAGCAGTCAGCATTGCCTGTCGCCAAAATGAGGGTGGTTCCTGTTCTCACCAGGTCTCAGCGCATATGCGAGGATTGTCTCGATGGTCTCGATGTCCTCATCTGGCGGCGCGTGCAGCACGATGATGACAGCGCCAATAAGGCAGATGGCACAACCGAGCCGCCCTAATATGCCAAGCTCTTCTTTGAGGAAATATGAACCCAGCACCGCGCCTATCAGCACTGAAAGCGCACCCAGAGGTGTGACGAGGATGGCCGGCGCGAAGGCATAGGCTGCGAAGTTGCACACTTCGCCGACAACCACTGCATCTCACTTGTCAGTAAGTCGAGCCAGCCAGAGTCCCATAAGATGTGAACCCCTTACGTGTGCAGATACCGGCCCACCATAAGGGATTCCGGAGGTATACGAAGCCCTCTCCCTCGAAGCCATGCGTTTCGCCTGCTTGGTTGAGACCCTACGTCGGTATGGTTAGTCGATCGTTTCGTATGAGTGTCGGTCTCGGGACCTCGAGTCGGGGTCTCTCGCGTGGGCGGGTCTGAGCTACCTTTTTCGTTATGACAAAACTCGTGCCTGCGCAGCCAGGTATGTCAGTCAGGTTCGCGCTACAGGGAAGGCGGGATGCAGAAGAAGATGAGTGCGCCGTACCGATGGCCAAACTGGATGTCATGGCCAGCCCCAGGCCGATATATCTGTGATGTCAAGCGTGGTCAGCGCAAGATGTCCGGGAGGAGGCATCGTGGTTCGCCAGACGATGCTGCGAGCAAAAGAGTGACGGGTGCCTGGAGCAAGTCGTACTTTTCCTCCACCATCATATTGTAACGAGCGCGACAGCAGCGAGACGCTGCCTGTGTCTGTTCAAAGCCGTTTTGGGGGGTTGAAGTGAGCGCAAAGAGCGCAATGAGCGCGGGCGCCCGGAATGTCGAGGTGGCCCGAGTTTGGGAGTTCTTCGCGCCAGGCGAACAGGGGGCAAGGCGTGGTGAAGACGGATCGAGTAGACGGGATGTTCGGTTAACAAAGGCACAGGCAGAGGTTAAGCAGGGCGGCTGTGTCGACTGATGTCGTCAAAGCCACTGCTTGTCGCCGAGTGGAAACAGTGGACGCGATTCTGATGGGTTGTGGGATGGGCTGGTGTCGTTGTGCGATGCAGTACAATGCGTGGCTTGTAGTCTTGGTCTGCGGTCGGTAGGTGGTTCGGCCAGGGAGGCGTTCGATGGTCGAGGATCACTGGAGCGTGTGTGAGTGCGTGTGGGGGGGCGGGATGGACAAATCGTTTCAATGTTCCGGGCCCGTTCCAGGACAAGCGGCCAAGGCCAGTAAAAAAGAGAATGCCTGGGCCAAAGAGGGACGCTTTCCCTTTCACGGCGAGGACGAGGACAGATTTACAGGACCTGGAGTGCTTGCCGGGAGGGGAGTCAAGAATCTGGGATGGAGATAAAATTGGCTGGGCAGGGGCAAGTGATGTTGCTGCGTGCGTTTTGGCAGGAGACTGGCGGCAGCGCAGGGAGTGGGCTGGCGGGCGGCGGCGGGCTATGGGTGAGGTCTGGAGGACTGTTGAATTGAATCGGGTGGGCGTGCGGCCTCGTTTCATCCATGGACGTGGACGTCACTCTATCCCTGGAGCTAGTATCCCACTAGCGGGATTTGGTCCTCGTCCCAAAGGGGACAGCATAGCACGGTACCTGGCCCCGTGCTGCCAGGCTTGCCTCTGGGCCATCTGCAGGGTGGGCACCCCCCGACACGCCTGCCAGCCTTGGAAGCAGGTACTGGGGTACGTACTGGTGGTCCCTTGCTTCGTTTCGGTCCAGCCAGCCAGCAGCACAAATCGAGGCCCCCCAGGCTGGGAATACGAGGGGTCCTGCCCTCCCTGTGCCTTGTCCTTGTCATGAGCTTGCGCAATGGCAGATGGCTGAGGCTTCGTAATGGAAAATAAGGTGCTACCACCCGCTTACTACTACTGTGGTAGGTGCACTACTAAGCAGACAATTAGAACCACGGCTACTGCGTACTCTTCTGCCGGGCCGCATTTTCGCAAAAGACCACCTGGCAGATCTAGTTCGCTCCCGCCCGCCTCGTAGCTAGCTGTTCAGAGTTGAAACGTCGGGTTCCCGGATAAGACTGGCATACACAGTACACATGTGCGTTGAGTGCACACCAAACAAGATCCACTACCTACACCTAGGTGTGGTGCAGATTTCGATCTCCTTATCAACCCATGCCAGGTGCGTGGCAGGATTCCAAGGCTATATACTATTTATGTACACGAACCAACTATTGTTATTATTCTCCGGAAAAGATCACAACGAGTTAGGCAACCGATGTCATATCGTGCCACTGATGTACGGAGTACTTATACGTGAGCTGCACCCTCAGGCGAAGATGGGTTTTGTGTTTCAAAAATCCACCTCCTACCTCGGAACAGAGCGTCGGTAGATCCTCATGCAGGCGAGCTACAGTACCGCAGTACGCGCGTGCCAATAGTGGTTCTTGTCTGTTGGTGTGTGTGTGGACATTGCTGAATCTGCTTCACCAATCCGCTTCACCCGGGGCTTTCAGGGAAATAAATGGGTCCCAGAGACTGTCTCCGCGTCCCACAAGATGACGATGAGCTGGGCCCAGAACTCAGACTGCAGTAGCAGACTAGTCCCTGGTGGAGTTGCCCGGGCAGTCAGCTCAGCGCTACACCTGCTGTGTACTCCGTACCTCCTCAGGCGGGTGGGAAAACACATACAAGCAATGAGACTCTGTCAGTGCGATTGGTGATTGTGCAACTGGTTGTATCACTTACAGGTTGACCTGATCAACGGGTTCGTGGGTGTCACCGAATTTCGCTTCCTCTCAGAGCAACATGTCACGCCCTCGCCTGTTAGGCGACCCGGCACGCCCCCAGCCCAATCTTAATACACACTGCTCAGATGTCCACCCGCGGCCACAGCATCTACGACTCAAGATCTTTATAGCTTCCTATGGGCCAAGCTCTCTTAGAAAATTCTCCTATAAGGCGGACCACTAAACATCATAGGATGACCTCCTATAAAGTGACCACTCCTCTGGAACATCCTCTGAAGTAAGGGAACCCCCCCCCAAACAGAACAACTGCCTATAGAATAGTCTATATAAGAAGACCCCCTACAGAATAATCTTTTGTGAGCTACAAGTAACAAAATGGATACGAACCAAGCCACAGGAAACTTCATAGTGTCATGCTGTGCTTTCAGAAGAAGTGGCGGTCTCATGTATGTGTGTTTCGAGGGTTGCAATTTTCAGTACTGCTAAAGACAAGTGATCAGTCAGTCACCTCAGGGATCCATTTGACACGAACATGTCCTTCCTCCCGCCACACTCCGGATCGTAGTAAATCTTTTGCGGGCCAGTACCATATCAGGGAGCTGATGGAGTCTGATCAATCTTAACACCACATATAATGAACCAAGGTCGGCTTGTGCTTCATTGATCACTAGGAGTGCTCCTCGTACATTGATACAGAGCTTTGCTACATATTCCAAGTGCCCAACCATCCACGTTTCCCGCAATATCGTCGCTGACAGCCGCCGGCAACAGAAATTCCAAGAAAGCACTCCGCAGACGCCAACAGGCTTTGATTCATCTCATCAACAAGCCCCATCGCCATTGTGCACATAAGACAGCCTTCATCCCCCGCGCGCTGGTAAGACACGCTCGTCTCGTCAAAAGAGATACTTAACCTCCTTGGAAGAATCACAAGTGGCGCCTCCCAAGACACTCACGTGGAGTCATTCGTAGGCGCCTAATGTCTGTCCATCCTCCCGTCCCAGTAGCTCTGTGAGTGTGAGAGATCATGTATCTATGTAGACTTCTTCCAACTCCTCCTGTCTGCCACGTCCTCCAAATCGAGCTGCCCACGGTCGCAAAATTTTGAATATGAGTGGTTCGTCGTCAAGAGGTCGTCATGAACGATGTCGTAAGCGCGCAAATTCTCACCCAACGGCGCAGTGGAGCATAAAGAGGTCGAGTCGTATGCTAGGCCTTGGAAAGCAGGCCAGGCGTCTGTTGAGATCGAAACTTACCTCTCAAATCGGGGGGGAATTATTGATTTTTTTTTCGTCAGTGCTTCAGCTGGTCCACGCTGCTAATCGGCAAAAACGCGAAGAAAGGGGTATAATAAGGATGGGGAGGGGGGTCCGTCAAATCAGGGTCGGATACAAGGGGAAGGGTGCAGATGCACTACAACTGCACCCAACACTCGGATCCAAGGCACACTGGCGTTGCCGAGGCCTCGATCAAGTTTGATCTGACAACTACGCCGACAGGTCTCATCTATGTCCGACGACGCTTGGCAACTGGAGCGATGTTAGCAGACATTCGTGACTCCGGTCCCCACGAGGACTTACTACTATCGTCACCTGGACCAACATCATCCTCGTCTGCTTGTCTACCTCTCTTGATAGAGAGGCTTGAAGGAGACAGGTCGGTCTGGTTCTGATTTGTAATGTCAACGCCGTCGCTGTTATTGTCGTGCTCGTCATCGTCATCGTCATTCCAGTGAATCTCGTCGGTTTGAGTCTCTGGAGGGCCTGACTCTGCCTGTAATGTGGTCTCAAACGAACGGCCGGCATCGACCAATGCCTCGGTCGCAGACGTATCGTCGCCATGACCCTGACCTTCTCCGTCTAGGGTCGCCGTGGCACTGGAATCGTGGGATGTCGGCTCGGTTGTACCGGCAGACGCTGCATATCCTGGACGCTCGGTCGGCTGCTCTTCGGTCGCTTCGATATCGAGGTAGTCGTCATGTTCCGCTGTGTCGTAGTCTTGCATACTGAAGTCAGCTGGTGTGTTTTCTATGTGGTTGCTAAGGTCAAAATTTGCAGCTAGTGAGTCCCGCGCGCTCATTGATGGTGAGAAATTCATCGACGAGTCTGCGGTTGCAATAAGTGCTTGCTGAACATTGGTCAAAGCATCCTCAACCAGCTGACGGCGAGGACCTTGAGTTTCTACTTCGACCGTGAAGAGGGCGTGGCTCCCAGCGCCGAAGGAAATGGGTTCAGCCGACATGCAAGATTCGCATGCACAAATTTCGGATGAGGCAGTGCATCTGCTGAGTTTCAAAGAAGAATGATGCTCACCATCAGTAGGGCCATCGTCGTCCTGGAAGTCTTCATTTTCGGCCTCAGCGTTTGCTTCTGTGCTGGCGGCCTCATCCCCAAAGTGGGCGTCTTCCTCCGCGTACGGCTTGTCTTCATTTCCGTCATTTGTGACGTCTGCGGCAAGGTCCTCATCCTCGCCTGGCAAAACGTCAGATTCCTGTTGGGCTTCGGTCGCGCTTACATCAGGTGGGGCCGGCGGCCCTGCGAGTTCGAGGTCTGTCTGCACTTCGTCTAAGAGAACCTCGTCGTTTTCGTCCTCGTAAGCGGGGTGATCCGCCGACATGGGATCATCCACCAGTTCTTCTTCTGCGAGTCTAGAGTGTGAGGCGTCCATGGCCTGCTGTTGACTCTCATTGAGTCGAAAAGGATTGTACGGTTGCTCAGCCTCATGTGTTTCACTCAGACCACCTCCTACTTGGTCGTTTGACTCGTTATCAGAGATGTCATCAGAGTCCACACCCTGGCGGCCTTCATCGTACTCGTTCGAGGCCTCCTCAATGGCTGTGAGATCCGGAGTTCCCTCGTAGTAGAACCCCAACTCGGACAGCCCCTTGCCATTGCTGGCATTGTTGCTGAGCTCTGCGAGCCGACGCAGACAATTCGGTCTCGTTTCCAGGTATATGTATAGCTCTGGAACCTCGGAAGAATCATCGTCAAGCTTCACAAGTCGATCGTACAGCTCTAGGACTTGACCAAAAGTCGTATGCTCTAGGAAGTCGTTTGTTGTTGTCTCTCCGAACTCAATTCCGAGTCCGTCCACTTTCACATAAAGTTCATCGAGATCTTGCAGGTCCTCCGCTATAACTTGGCGCACTTTTGTTAGAAACTGTGACAATGGCTGGGAAAGTACATCTGCGGCCTCGAAGAAGTAATCATCGGGATCAGCATTGGGTGACTCCGCGAAGAGGTAGAACTCCGCTGTTCCATAGGACACTCTCACGCGGGGATGTTGCTCTGAGCCCTTGAATAGCTCCTCCTCTTGGCTACTGGCATTGTCCACATCGTACGCTGAACCCGTATTGTCCGGGTGTGCAGCGGTGTCCGCGAGAAAAGGATCTTCTTCAAGGCTCGTGCCTTGGGGGGCCTCCTCGCTATGAGACTGGGCAACCGTTGTTCCGTTCGCCGCTTCGTCGGCGTAGCTGCTGTCTACGGGCGGCTGCGTCTCGTCCGCGGACTGAACGAGTCCGATGTCTTCAGCACTAATACCTTCCTCGCGAAGATCGTCGTGGTAGTGCTCATCCTCCAGGTGCGCAAATTCAGCATTCCCCGTAGCGACCGTCGTATCTTGAGCTTGGCCCTCATTGTGCTGATCATCGTCCACGAAGTCTCTAACCTCTTCTGCGGTGACTTCAACATAATCATCCTCTTGGTACTGGTCAACCTCCCCATGTTGTGCGTCGTCTGCCTGCTGGGTTTCTTCGCGTTCAGCGTTGCCTCCTTGTTCGTCATCGAACTGGTCGGCTTGACCAACATCCTCGGCATCTACTGAGGTGTCAAACGCGGATACCTCTAGATCATGCTGACCCTGTTCTTGGCCAGTGGTATGCTCTTCGTAAGACTCATGCAAGACTTCCTGTGCGACATGATCCTGCGTCGAGTATGTGCGAGCGTCGAGGAGTGCATCGTTGGTTCCGGTGTCATATGCCACACCGTCATCAATGGATTCGAGCCCAGCCACTGGGCCATCAATATCGAAGTCGAATTCCTCATCTCGGGTATCTTCAAGCCCAAGTTCCTTGTTGGCCTCCAAAGGCCCCTGCTCCTCCGCTACAACCTCCATCGTATCGCGGCGCAGCTGGGAGCTAGGTCATACGTCAAGCTGGCGAAAAGATCAGGTCATTTTACTCGCCGTAGTGGCAAGTAGAATCGGATGCAAGGTGCGGGGGGCCGCTGTGTTTGTCTATGATTACCTGCACCTGCTTCCCCTGGTAAACGAGTTTGTGCGGAGACCTCGACTTCTGCGACATAAAAGATTGTTGAGAACTGTGCCAAGCCAACTTCCAACAGTGCTGAGTTTCTGGCAGACCAAGTAATCGCAGGTCCCAAGGTAACAGCGGGTGGTCGTTGCAGGTCATAGGAAGGTCGACGGAGTTGAGTGAGTGGCTCAAAGAATGTGAAGTGACGCGAACGGCTAATTACTTGCCTTTGGCATGGGACAGGCAGTCGCCGCTGACTAAACACGCTTGCTACCGCGTCTGGTTCATTAGTGCGGGGACCTAGCTACCAGACTACCTAGGTACCTAGGGAGGGACCTCTGCCTGCCGGAGTGGGGCCGCAGCCTACTGTGTAGGTACCTAGGTAGCCAGGGGTAAGAAGGCTCATTACCTAAAGTGACAGAATGCCATTGCCCGGGCCAGCTCGCACGAGCCACCAGGCCAGCTTCAGGACAGCACTATCAATTAATCGCAGCCGATGTCCTACTGACAACACCAGCGCAACTCAGCTCCCAATCCTCTGGCACGACCACGATCAGCTCCTTGTCACAGAGTCCTCGATTACGCGCTGGAATCAAAATGGCAAGGCTCCCGATCAACTGGAACATCTCTCAGCGGTAATGGCTAACGATTGAGTGCAACAGGTCGTCCTAGCAGCTTCGATCTGCACCCGCGGGGGCAAAGCTGTCCTTTCGCGACAGTTCCGTGAGATGCCCAGGTCGCGAATTGAAGCCCTACTCGCCTCCTTCCCCAAGCTCGCGGACAGCGGCACCCAGCATACCACCGTCGAGCAAGACAACGTCCGATTCGTTTACCAGCCTCTTGATGAGCTCTACATGGTTCTCATCACCAACCGCCAGTCCAACATCCTCCAAGACATCGACTCCCTACATCTCTTCGCCCAGGTCGTCACCAGCACCTGCAAGAGCCTGGAGGAACGAGAAATCCTGAAGAATTCCTTTGAGCTCCTGAGCGCCTTTGATGAGTTGGTCACCCTGGGGTACAGGGAGAACCTGACTATCAGTCAGATCAAGACATTCCTGGAGATGGAGAGTCACGAGGAACGCATCCAGGAGATCATTGCAAGAGTATGATACCCTCGCATGATTGCACTTCCCAATGCCCTGTCATGTGTGCTAACTTGCCCCAGAACAAAGAATTGGAGGCTACGGAAGAGCGCAAGAGGAAGGCCAAGCAACTCGAGATGCAGCGCAAAGAGTCGGCCAGGGGTGCGCGGGGCATGGGCAACGTGCCCAGGACGCCCGTCTATCCCACGTACACTGCGCCCAGTCGACCTGCTGTCACCGACACATACGACACCTACGAAGCTGAGAAGAACAAGTCGAAGTACGTCAGTCTCGTCCATTTACACATTATCAAACACTGACAAGAGACAGATTCACGGCACCAAAGGGCAAAGGCATGCAACTTGGTAAGAAGTCCAAGACAACCGATATGTTCGAGCGAGTACGAGGGGAAATGGGCAACGAGGTCGACGACAGCCCGCTCGTCGCTCCAGCAGCTCCCTCTCCTGTTGCAGCCGAGCCTGCGCCGCGTGCCTCGACGACACTGGACCGCGATGCCATCCACGTCACAATCAATGAAGCGATCAGTGCGAAGCTGTCGAAGGAAGGCGCTGTCGAGTCCATTAGTGTCAGCGGAGATCTACAGCTGAGGATATCTGACCCATCACTGACCAAGATCAAACTCGACCTGAACGCGCAGCCCTCCCACGGCGCGCAGTTCCGCACACATCCAAACGTCGACCGGAACCTTTTCAACAGCTCCAGGACCATCCAGATGGCCAACACAGCGAAAGGATTCCCGGTTAACAACTCGGTCGGCGTGCTCCGATGGCGCGCTACTCCAAAGGCAGATGACCCCTCCGCAGTGCCAATCAGCTTCACCGTCTGGGTCAATAAGGGTTCTGACGGCAGCTATACGATGACCGTCGAGTACGAGCTGACCGGCGGTGACGCACTCAAAGATGTTAGCGTCACTATCCCATACTCAACTGCCGAGCCGTCGGTATCGAGCTTTGATGCCACATATGACGTGTCGGGAGACAGCCTGGAGTGGTCAATCGGCACGGTAGATGACGAGAACCCCAATGGTGCTTTTGAATTCGAAGCCCAGGCCGATGATGAGAACGAATTCTTCCCGATGCAGGTCCGGTTCTCCAAGACCACGCCATTTGTGGACGTTGATGTGAGTCGTCCCTTTATTCTCGACACGCGGTGTCGTGTTTACTGACGCCATCCCAGGTTTCGTCCGTTGCTCTGGTGGAGATGAATGAGGATGTGACCTTCTCGAAAGAGATCAAATCCATGGCAGACTCTTATGTCATCGAGTAATGCAGGTTTCGTGGGTATAGAGGAGTTCAACAGTAGCATGCCTTATTAAAAGTCCTCGTTGTGGACACGAAGCAAACGTTGTTGTTCCAGAGTGTGCCATGCACCTTTCTGAATCATTTCCGCTTTCCGGCTCCCACCGTGACGAACCCAACGTTGCCTCGTACAGCCCGGTCACAGAGGCACTCATGAGGGGACGATCGCGTACCCGACAAGCTCGCATGGGACAACTTCCTGAGGAACACCCTCTTGTGCGATAACCTCCAAGCACGGATGGATAACATCCTATGGGATTCCCTCCCGCCAGATCCCCCCACCCATCCCTGGAAAAAACTTCTTGGGGGACAACCTCGTGTGCATCAACCTACAAGATAACTCTACTAGGACAATCGCTCCCAGCACGATAGGATCATCTACTTTAGGACACCCTACTAACGGTACCCTCCTGGAGTACAGCCACCTACAGGGCACCTCATAACGCTTAGACTCCTAACATATAGCCTCTCAGGGTATGTCCCCTGGAAAGACAGCCTTCTAAGGGTGGGAAAAAGCTCCTACAGAGTAATCTCCTTTTGGAAAGACACCCTTACACATCGTGTTATAGGACAATGCCCTGTCGAGCAGTACAATATAAGCAAAGCTCCTATATGATGAGCCCTGGGGAGGTTTGTCGAGCGAAAGTCTTCTCTCTGAGTGTGCCGGTGATCCCTTACAGCTCCCAACGACCACGGTGGAGGAGTCAAGGGACGCGCGAAAGGCGCAAGGGTGAAAATGCTTGACCATCAACTGGCTGCCTCGCTGGAAATCCTCGGATGATAATTATTGGATGAGACGGACATGAGATTGGCAAGGTACAGTGCGGTTGCGTGGCATTGGCGGGCTTCTTTCACTACCATTGCAACACGACCCGCTTTCTAACTCAACAAAGGACGTTCGCCATTAAGCCCTTCAGCACATCAGTGCAGTTGGGCTTGCTTTGTTTTTAATCAATCGCGTCGCAGTCTGGCAAGTATGCTTCCTCATTCGAAGGAGACGGCAAAGAACATTGGCGACCACTGGAGCAAGCGGTCATCCCGTACCCTGAGCCTTCGGAAGCTGCC
Source organism: Diaporthe ampelina (assembly GCA_023522825.1). Lineage (NCBI taxonomy): Eukaryota > Fungi > Ascomycota > Sordariomycetes > Diaporthales > Diaporthaceae > Diaporthe > Diaporthe ampelina. The sequence continues at coordinate 291,512 of JAMFTM010000053.1, read as the reverse complement.
CGGTCCACATGGATGCTGGAGCCGGTGCCCACGGAAGACGGGATTGCATCTCGATTTCCCTGGTAGCAGCGTGTATCATAGCTCTTGGCAGTGACTTCACCTCTCCTACGACTACTGACGAGACGGTCGGGGGGGCTGTATGTTCTCCCGGCAACAGGGGCAAGCAAGCTGGGGTGACTTAGCCACAGCTAGCCTGAGCGTTGGCTCTCTGCTTCAGGTCTCCCAAGGCGGCCTGGAACAGTTTACAAACCCCAAGGCGCGATTGAATTGTATGCCGTTGTGGTCATGCTTCTACAGTGAGGCTCATAGGGCTCAGCAAGGCTGTGAGGTCAGCCAGGGGCCCCAGGCAAGCTTGAACGCACGGGCGTCCTCCAGTCTGCTTGGACCTCTCGACCCTGATCTTGGGTTTGGGCATCCACCTTCCTTTCTGGCTCCCGACCTTGGGAACCTGATCTTCCTGATTTCCCTGATCTCTTCGCTTCAGTAGATCAGGGACTGGGCGGCTGGGTGAATCATTGGAGATCCGCACTTGGTAGGGGACACGAGGGCAAGACTTGCCGAAGGATCTCCAAGGGGAACGATCATTGATGTTCGTGATCCTCACCTGTTCCCTCAAGCGAAACCATGTGGTTCCATCCAAGCCATCCCGACCATAACCACAACGGTTGCATCAAATTTTGAGATGGCAGGCGCCTGTTCGGCCGAATAGTACCACAGAAAATGCATGAAATGCCATAGCCACTTCTCAACCCACACTATCCAACACAAAACCTCATCCGTCTCAGAGCCTCGACGGCACTCTAGCCCGCCAAGGCCAGTCGTGATTGGGCGGGCTTCGTCTCAACAGGCCCACTCCAGACGATTCCGTCGCAAGAAATCAGACGAGGGGGCCTTTTCGTCGGGAATTTCAAATCTAAGGTTATTCGGCCCTGAAGTCACTTCGGTACGGTCCCGCGGGCAAAGAGGTACAACACCAAGCTTTGTGTTTGGTAGCCTGCCAACCGAACTCGTTTGTGACCACCCCGGCATGCGCGCCCCCTGATCCCGGCTGCTTTTGATGCTTATGCATACCTTCACTAAGGTCTGCATGCCCTTTTCGAACCACTCCTACGATCGCAAGTATCACTCGCGTAGATCCCCCTCTGGAGACTCGAGCCGGAATGTCGAGATGCCGGTCTTGGGGAGGGCGCATAGCCCTCGCGACATCATCAAGCACCAGGTGGACGGCGGCAATGGGTAAGAATGATCACATATATCCCGAGTGATCCCCCACGGTGATGAGGATCATGATCTTCGCATGCGTCCTCCCAAGACTTTCCACGATCACATCCGTCGATCCGTAATTCCTGATTTGATTCTTCCCAAGCGCCCTAGAGGCTGCTGTTTCGTTCATTGCATACGCCTTCATTGTCTACACTCCTTTGATAGGATCAACAGACCAAGAGTATTATCTATACTATTTCAAATAATTATCTTCTCTCAAGATGTTCTTCAGGAATTTCATCACCGCCCTAGTTGGCGTGTCTATCGTTACTGCCGGTAGGTCATGGTCTTCATGATAGTTCATAATGGACCTCGATAGCTAATACATGGCAGCTCCTGCGTCCGTCGGCAAGACTGCAACACCCGTGGAGAGGGGTCTGAAGCACAAGACCAGGGCTCAACAGAAGCGGGACATCATCATCCAACAGACTGTGATTGAGCCCCAGGTCACAGTAATCAACAACAACTTGGATACTATTGCCGCTCTGGCCTTGACTGCCGAGCAAGAGTTTGCTGCCCTGGTCCAGTCTCAACTTGCGCTCGTTTCGACGGTGGAGACCATCAAGAACAACATCAGGGTCAATCATTTCAAGAATAGTAGGTGCCTACGAGGTTGTTTTGATGTATCGGACCTTGATGCTAACTAAATTGACAACAGGATGGACGAACGTGAACACTGTAATTGTTGCCGTCACGAACGTCATAGACCAGAGAGATCCCAACAACGTCAACACTCGCTACATGGTCAACCAGCTCCTGGCCGATAATGGTGCACCTGATAAGGAGATTCTCGTCATGGTGAACGCAGCCGAGCCTCTGACCATCGGACCTGCGCCTACGCCCGCCACACTGAATGTCCCTGGTGTCGCCGGAGTAGGAAACGCCACTCAGCCTACTGGTGCCGCACCTCAAGTCGCTCCGCTAGACCCCAACGCTCCCTTTGGCCAGGTCAATGGCTCCGTACTGCTTCCCTTTGGCTCGCAGCCGCCCCAGGCTCCAAGCAACGCTCAGGTCTTTGCTGACCCGGCTGCGATAATCCTACCGAATCAAGGCCTGTTCGTCGGGGACACGAACCTCATCCAGCAAGACTGCCAGCTCCTCGCCGCTGGGTCTCTCTTCAACCTGCAGGCCCAGCTGCTGGCCAACCAGCAGGCCATTGCGCAGGCCCAGCTTGCAGGCCTTGTTCTTGGAACTGCGCCTCCACCAACGGTCATTGTGAACGTGAACGGCCAGCAAGGCCAGCAGCAAGCTCAGGATCAGGCTGCCCAGCAGCAAGCTCAGGATCAGGCTGCCCAGCAGCAAGCTCAGGATCAGGCTGCCCAGCAGCAAGCTCAGGATCAGGCTGCCCAGCAGCAAGCAGCGCAGCAAGCAGCGCAGCAGCAGCAGCAGCAGCAGCAACAACAACAACAACAACAGCAGCAGCAGCAGCAGCAGCAGGCCCAGGAGCAAGCCCAACAGCAAGCCCAGCCGCCAGCCGATCAAGCCCAGCAACCTGCTGAGGGACAGGCTGCCCAGCCGGCCCCAGCTGCCGCCCCATCCGGCGAGTAGGGTTAGAAGTTACGAGCAGGCGGTCCCATCGTCAACAACGATTAGATTGCCGGGCGCGAGGTTCGGAGTGACCGGGGCTGAATAGTCTGATTCTTTTATTCTAAATGTTAATTACCGCCATGTCCGTATATACCACATCTCAATCGAAATGAATGAGGTCCAATTCCACTACAGGTGAAAATCTCTCCGCAGAACCATCAATGACAACGCTGGCAGAATCCGCCAGTGCAGTGTGTCTTGTGCACTCATTTGAGAGTCTGGAAGACCCGATGGTGTACAGAGCTCAGCGTACAAAGACTGCGAGGGGAGTCCGCGAAACGCCCATAAAGATTCCAGTCCGTCAGCCCCAATACTGAACTGGTACGGATCACTTCACTGGGAGGCAGCCCACAACGAGGCAACCAATATGAAGATGTCAGTTGGCGCCACTGCGAGGACGAAGGAGTCAAAGATCTCACCAGTGATGAGTCCCGCAAGGGGCTAGGACATTTCTGTTGCGTGACTCTCCTCAGAAACCTGGAACCTTGCACATGAACGCGAGGCTTGGAAACGGCTAGCGGGCGATCATACTGGCCCTGCACCAAACACGTATGAGGCGTCGAGCCTCGTGGCGATCACTCTTTGAAGCTTAGGCAAATTGTCCTATGAGCTCTTCGTTAGTTACTGGTCTGCGTTGAGCACATGGGTTCTCTTGGCCTGCAAGTGCCAAGGCTGGATTAGATATACCTAGTCTTCGCGGGCAGGGCATCAAGGTTGACGTTTACCAGGATTCAGCCAAATTATAAAGACCTCGGGATACTTGGTGATTTATGCTCACATCATCTCAGTGTGCTTGGCTATGCATTAGGCACCTGGTAGCAATGTCACCAATCGATGATCAGATTAGGTTTATAATCATATCTGACCATATCCCCCATCACCAAAATCCAATTTCATTAGAGCATGCATGGACTGCAACGCATCCAATTTGGGCACGACTATTTCTCCCTTGCACCTGCAATACCTGCCCCGGGCGGGTACTTCACCGCGGTGACCTCTTCTTGTGCCTTGAGGGTATCTATAGCTCGGAAAGGTCTAATTTGGAACCCCGAGAAGCTCTAGGTGATATGAACGACCAAGTCTATCCCATGCCTCTCGCTCTGCCTGATCAGACACCCACACCAAGCCAAGCATACCAGCAGCATTTGTGCCAACCCCTTCCGATCGACCGTGTCGACGGGGTATGAGACAGAGCCATGAATCCGTGAGACACACGTTATAAGCTCTCACATTGGATCCCTCGTCTTGTTCTGCCCTCATTGCCGATAGCAGTCGAGTATAGCATCTCATGATATCATCCACTTGAACACTCTCAGGGAGTCGCAGCACAAAATGCTGGCAAGGGATGCCGGAGATACCAGAAGTTATTTCTGATATTAATGAGTTAAAAGTAATTTCCCCCTAATGCTGGCGAAGATTCGACTCACCTTGAGTGGACTGGGCCTGCTCGGGAAACAGAGCAAAAGGTGAAGGACATGTGAAGATTTGCATGTGCTTGTGACCCTGAGAAGCCCCAGCCTCTGCACCGCAATTGTAAATTGCAATCTGCGGCCCGCTGCGTCCAAGGTTTTTCATGACTGCTCGGGCTGCGATCAAGTCGTCTAGGTCTAAGTCTTCGTCTTGTGATTTGAACTCGCGAGTATGTAGGATGTACATGGGTCGGTAGATGCAATGCATGTTGAGCTCGAGGATGTGGCCGTCTCCAACATGGCTGACCATGAAGTCTGGGTCAGGATGGAGGAAGGGGCCGCCAATTCCATGGCGTTCGGGCGCGTTCTGGGATAGAATCGGTTTCCTTGACATGGCCCGACTTATGCGGAATTCGAACTGGTGGACTTTGTCAGCTGTGGGCGTCAAGAGAGAAGGTCCCAAAGTGGAGGGATTCATTTCCATTGACCTTGAACCCGTTGTCCTCAATTAGCTCGCCCTCTGTTTCTTCGAAAAAGAGCCTCCCCTGTGCAACCAGAGTGTCAAATTTGCTCAGAGCCTGCAGCTCCAAGTCCTGTGGTAAATGCAACAAGGACATGTTGACCTACAAGGCTGTCTTTGCTGCCAAAATGTTCTCACGCATTAAACTGCACCACAGGCGGGCAAGAAAATCGCAGATCCAGCCTACGAGGTGATAGACCATCTCTTCAGTGATTCTGCAGCGATTAATATGCAGTCTGATTAGTGTGTGAACACAATTGCACCATCTTCCCCGCTCAAGATTACCTGAAGTGCGAATGACCCCACAGCTTGTGACTCATGTGTCATTTTATTCCCTCCTGTAGACTGTCTTTAATTGATATGTTCTTCTGGTGGGATCGTATTGCATCTTGCAGCTTCTTGTTCGAGAATTGTGAGCTGAGACTGATCCATAGTAATTCGCTTTGACCCACAACGTATTGTGGTGCTACTCGAGCAGGCGACCTCGGGAGCCGTAGTCCTTCTGTCACACTCTTTCTATCAGCCTCGTCAGGATAAGTTGATGGCATTCACAGTTCTCATGCACCAAAAAATTGAGACTATCCACACTTTGAGTCAAGAAACGCAGCTTTCGTGATGCGAAGGAATGCTCTGGCTGAAAGCCACTGGCATCTTCATGTCTCTCACTACAACGACTCAGCCCGGCCACAATGGCAACGTGCGGACACAAATATCCATTGCCTGGTTTGATGATGATCTTGAATCATCAACCTATTGATCCTCGACTGTCTGACTAGGTTACACGCGCCCGCCGTCTCGAAAAGAATTTCCAGCGCTGCTGTGACGAATGCCCATGCTGAAAAAGACGGCTCGGCCCACAGGTTGCTGGCGTGGATGACGGGGTTCCCGCAGCATTGAACGAGCATCTGGCGCGCACATACATCGACGAGGGAGCGCATACGGGGCAGGTGAGTGGGAACACATGGTTCTCGAGGATGACTACCGCCGGTGTCTTTCCCAGTTTCCTCAGGGAGAATGCCTGTTACCGAACGGCGCACATGGTTGGAGCGGGCGTGGTGCATGGGTGGCAGCACGGCTCTGGGGGAGAAGTCTGGATCTTTATTCCCCAGCTACTATGAATGAGATGTATCAAGCTCGAGACTTGTGCAAGACAGGGGTAATGCATCCAGAAGCGAAGTGAGTACTTCGTGGCTGGCCTGGTTGGCTCGTACATGTAGCGACAGAGATGCCAAGTTGGTCATCGTAGGCAGGATGAGAGCCGCGTCTTGTAGCTCTTTATTAACGTCTGCGACGGCATTGTTTCGCGCGAACTTTAGTGTAAAAGAGGGAACACGTTCCCCGTAGAGTCGTGGTTGGTAACAACGACAAAACACACCAGCCGTATGGTTCTTCAGGGCGACATGGCCGTAGAGAAGGGAGCTGGCGAGTGGGTTCCAGTTCTTGCACACTGAAAGACAGCTGAACAGGTCTTTGTTCACAGTGTTGCTGGGCTTGAGCTCACCGAGGATAGAAAGCAAGATATCGCCAGGAAGCGCATTCATGGTCGAATATGTTCGTCGACTATGCACCAATGACGATGTTTGGCCTAAATTCTGTCATATCAAGGGCCAGCTGGGACATAGCTTGGCAAGTCAAAGGGACATTACGCTCGACTTATACGCGGTCTAAAAAATGACGGCATGCTTGGGCTGGGCCACCTGGGCATAGTAGAGCTGCATGCAAGTCGACTCAGCCCACCTCTGCACCTACCAAAGCGCTCCTCACAATCATATTCTTATTTTCTTTCATCAGATTCCTAGTATACTATAAGTAACTGCATAAAAACGAAAGGCTATTCAAACAATCTTGGAAAGGACTCCTCTGGGTGACCATCATTGATGCCAGTGAAGCAAAAGAAAACCTAAAAAATAATGGTACCATCAAGGTATCATACGACTAATTGAATGTTAGAATACGAGTGAAAACATGGTCGAACATGTTTGTGACTAACCCATGACGCGAGTCGAACGCGCAATCTTCAGAGAGGATGATTTCAACCGAAATCTGACGCCTTAGCCATTAGGCCACACGGCCAATTGTGAGACAGGGATTCTCTGAGAGAATACAATACTGACTCGAGAGCGAGGCTGGCTGGTGGAGCCCCATCCGGGGACGGGACGGGTGGAGCGGCCTGTGATATGTGGGCCAGCATTTACTGGATTACTGTTGCTCTCTTGAGAATTGTTGTCGAAGCAGTAGTCATCTACACTCGGCACATGACCAATTGTAAGCGTGGTAACAGCAGCTGCCGGTGGGCGGAGTTTCCGTGTTGGCGGTCGTCCGTCCTTCCGGATGACGGCCCGGGCTGGCACCTGCGCTGTGGATTACGGTGACATTATGTTGTGTGCAGCGTAGCAGCAAGTATCTCTTGTGCGGATCAATTGGCAGGATTCCGGAACGGATGAGGGTGCTCTGGACGGCATCTACCTGGTCATATACACGCAGTTGTCACCAACCGTTATTGTCATTGGCGGTACTGTGATTGGTGGCACTGCTCAAGGTCGACCTGCCTTTTTCCTTTCGGCAGCGGCAACGGAACACAGTAACCCACCACTTCTCTATCGAGACAGGTCAGCCACATGCCACCCACCCGTCCCGTCGTCACCGAGCATATTGCAGCGCCACGTGCAATCGTCCAGGCCACATAGGACCATTCGCCACGAGCGTGGCAGCATGCCGCATTGTTTGGGCGATTATCAACGTCGTAGCCATCCGTCCCAAGTGCCGAGATTTATCCTCCTTGAGCCAGCCAGGAATGATCTACCCGGCTGTCCGTCCTTGGCTCCTCGAGATGGCGGCCCTACGGCTTCCCCCACGGACGCGGTCCAGCGGGCAACGAACTCCTTTTCCTCTTTTCTTCTCTTCTTCTCTTCTTCTCATCCTGGCCCCGGGGGGATGCGAAATGGGCATCAAGTGATTCGACCAGAAAGCGCGCCCAGGCACATGACATGTTCCTGATTCATCAAAGTACAACGCTGAAGCTTGGAACACCAACGGGCTCCCTTACCGGGTTTGGTAATATCGCGGACCCTATGTCCGCGACAAAAGAAGGTGATGAAGGGGCTGACTGGCGGTCTCGGCGGTCGTCGACTTCAGCCGGTTGCCAAGCATGCATCCCCCTGCCATGGCCACAAGCCTAGCAGCCCGTCTACCATACGCTGGTACGTGTGTCTTTGTGCGCTACATTCTATCTCTTGCTGCACAGATACTGTACAGTACCTGCGTCTAATCTTCATGTTGTCTACGACGCCACATATACATCCTGGTCAGCAATCGTCAAGGTCCACGAACCAGCGGCTCAGTTGCTTCAGAACCCAGTCAGCACACCACTTCATCACATTGTCCTTCGCTAAAGCTACAGCTATTGTGTGTGTATTCAACGGATCAAGGGCCGCCTGCCAGTCTTAGCAATAGGGGTTCCTCGGCCCACGGCGCGCTTGAGCTACCACTTATACCAGGTCGAACCTGCTCCCGCCCGCTCTTGGCCATGCCGGCCGTGGGGACAGCGGGAGGCTAGAACTACGGAACGAGAGAGCTCAAGCCTCGGCGGGCGGCTGTATGGTTTGTTCCCTCCGTGGGATTTAATATATTTCGTGGTCCTTTTTCTCCTAGCGCCTTGTGGTCGCTTGTCATGCGTTACATCTCAAATTGATTACACGCACAAATTGAGATGCGGACGGGGGCGTCCGTACCACCAGCCTACCGGGCAAATTCCCATCTCGTGGCCAGACCCCAGTCGGTTCATCCGTACGCACCGGATGGAGCCTAGAGATGCATCTATGGGTGGCAGCCATGGGGCGATATGCTTCCCAGAGCTGGCCAGGGGCCAGACACGCGGAGGGTGCTTATCAGGGCAGGGGAATTCATATTAAACCGCCATGCCGGCAGCAAGCGAACGCGGTATGTAATTGAAAGCTCTCTTCAACTCGTTGGCGATTTAGTCTCAGAGGACTTGGCGCCCGACTCTTGCATCTACAGGCACCATGGGGATCTTCAGTCGTCTTTCCCTGTTGGCCCTGGCCGCAGCGCCATGTAAGTGATCACCGCCCTGCAAATGACGGGTCGGCCTCAGAAGTTGCTGACGATAGACAGTCCTCGAGACAGCATGGGCACAGTCACCGACGGCGGTCGTATACAAGGACCCGACAACGGGAATCATCTTTGATACATGGACCGTCCCCGAGGCATCTACGAAGGGCACATGGACCTTCGGTGCCGCCCTACCATCGAATGCTCTCACGACGGACGCTTCAGAGTTCATCGGCTATTTAGTGAGTGAACTCGATAGGCGAGATTGAGAGATGTTGTGCTTCACTCCCTAACACGTCCCGTTCACAGCAATGTGCTTCTACGGATCCGACCAAACAAGGGTGGTGTGGCATGTCCATGGGGGGCTCGATGACAAACTCGCTGCTGCTCACGATATGGCCAAACAGCGGGCAGATCTTGCACTCATTCCGTTACGCGACAGGCTACGTGATGCCTGATGTCTACACCGGAAATGCCACTCTGACCCAGATATCGTCCACCATCAACTCCACACACTACAGCCTGATCTTCCGCTGCCAGAACTGTCTGCAATGGGACCAAGGCGGTGCTACCGGCAGCGTCTCCACGAGCTCAAAGTTCTGGCTGCTCGGATGGGCGCAGGCCAACCCTGCTCCTGGCAACCCGACCTGCCCCAACCAGATCACCCTCGATCAGCACGACAACGGACAGAGTCTCTTCCCGGCCACCATCGACGCGAACGCAGCCAACCCTTCATACTCGGCGTGGGCTGCGCTTGCCACCAAGACCGTGACTGGCAGCTGTGGCGGCAGCACAACCACCGGCTCACCGACGTCGACCACCACGTCCGTGCCGACACAGACGAGCGTCCCCGGCACCCCAGTCCCGACCGGATCCTACGACTACATCGTTGTCGGGGCCGGGGCAGGCGGTATTCCCATCGCAGACAAGCTCAGCGAGTCCGGCAAGAGCGTCCTCCTCATCGAGAAGGGGCCGCCGTCCTCAGGTCGCTGGGGCGGCCAGGTGAAGCCAACCTGGCTCAGCGGGACCAACCTCACCCGCTTCGACGTCCCCGGTCTCTGCAATGAGATCTGGGTCGATTCAGCGGGCATCGCCTGTTCTGACACGGACCAGATGGCCGGCTGTGTCCTCGGCGGCGGTACCGCCATCAACGCTGGCCTCTGGTGGAAGCCCAATACCGTTGACTGGGACTACAACTTCCCCAACGGCTGGAAGTCGGCAGACATGAGCGCGGCGACCAGCCGTGTCTTCTCGAGAATTCCAGGGACAGACCACCCTTCGATGGATGGGCAACTGTACCTCCAGCAGGGATTCGATGTGATCTCCAGCGGACTGAAGACGGCAGGGTGGACTTCTGTGACGGCGAACAACGTCCCCAACCAGAAGAACCGTACTTACGCCCACACGCCTTACATGTTCAGCAACGGCGAGCGTGGTGGTCCCATGGCGACGTACCTGGTGAGCGCTAGCGCTAGGAAGAACTTCAAGCTCTGGACGGGCACATCGGTCAAGAGGGTGATCCGCTCGGGTGGCCACATCACCGGCATCGAGGTCGAGCCATTCCTCAGCGGCGGCTACTCGGGCGTCGTCAACGTCACCGCCGTCACAGGCCGCGTTGTGCTCTCCGCAGGCACCTTCGGCTCCGCGAAGCTGCTCATGCGCAGTGGCATCGGCCCAGCCGACCAGCTCGCAGTGGTGCAGAAGTCCGTCGACGGCCCGACCATGATTGGCAACCAGTCGTGGATCACCCTGCCTGTGGGCTACAACCTCGAGGACCACACCAATACCGACACGGTCATCGAGCACCCCAACGTGACCTTCTACGACTTCTACGAGGCCTTCGACACGCCCAACGTCACCGACAAGGACAAGTACCTCAGCAAGCGCTCGGGTATCTTGGCCCAGGCCGCGCCCAACATCGGCCCCATGTTCTGGGACCAGATCGTCGGCGCCGACGGCATCACGCGCCAGCTGCAGTGGACGGCGCGCGTGGAGGGCAGCGCGGGGACGCCCAACGGCAAGGCCATGACCATGTCGCAGTATCTCGGGCGCGGTGCCACCTCGCGCGGCCGCACGACCATCACCTCGGGCCTGAGCATGGTGGTGTCGACGCTCCCCTACCTGCGGGACAAGAACGACGTTGCCGCCGTGATCCAGGGAATCAAGAACCTGCAGGCCTCGCTCAAGTCTGTCGCCAACCTGACCTGGACGTACCCGGACCCCTCGACCAGCGTCGACGACTTCGTCAACAACATGGTCGTGTCCTACAGCAACCGCCGCTCCAACCACTGGATCGGCAGCGCCAAGCTGGGCACCGACGACGGCCGCAACGGCGGCTCCGCCGTCGTCGACCTCAACACCAAGGTCTACGGCACCGACAACCTGTTCGTTGTCGACGCGAGCATCTTCCCCGGCCACGTCACCACCAACCCGTCGTCGTACATCGTCACCGCCGCCGAGAAGGCGTCCGAGAAGATCATCGCTCTTGCTGCCAACAAGGCCAACGCCCAGTACGCCCAGTGCGGCGGGCAGCAGTGGACGGGGAGCTTCACCTGTGCTGCGCCTTACACCTGCCAGTGGCAGAATGCCTATTACTCCCAGGTATGTGCTATGCTCCTTCTTCCCTTTTCTCTTCAGACCATCCCGCCCCTTTCTGCTAGATCGTGCAGGGCTTTGGCTAACAGTTGGAATCACAGTGCCTTTGAGACTAGCCTGGGGTAAGGCAGGATGAGGTGGCCTTTTGATTATGTTCTATTTGTATATACTTATCATAGCAGTAAATAACCCCAATTACATACCCTCTAGATGTACCCCAGTTCTTGCGTGAAACTTTCTAAATACAACTGGTGAGGACTCGATAGCGTTCATGATGCACTGGGTCTGTTTCCCCGTATCCCAGCGAGTACCCTCTATGGCTACCATTTGTAGATTTTGTGAAGGGCGTGGCAACTATGTGATGCAGCAAACCAACGCAGACTTGCTGCGCACACTGTCTGCTCTGGCTCCATCCAGTAACCCCTTTTCCTCTCCTTATTGTTGTTTTGAAGATCTCACCATGGCAAGGCTTGTGACGCAACGCAGAACAAGTGTGTGATAGACTCCAGAATCGTTTGGGAGGCCGAAAGAATATTCAAAAAAACATAACTGCATGTTTGAGATCACGGGATGGACCATGCAGCACAACGTAGGCAACTAAGATGATCATCTAGCCCAGTTTCAGAACAGAGACAAGTGTATATAGAACAGGGCTTCACCCATTTATAAGCTACCAAGTAGCAAAGCTCAATTGCCCAACCCTCAGAACGCCATGTGCAAGCCAACCCAGCTCAATCACCCTATAGCTCCCGCCTGGCGTCTCTCTCTCTCTCTCTCTCTCTCTCGCGGCTGTGACCAGTAGGCGTGGGGGGAATATACATTTCAGCTACCTAGGATGGTCTGCCTGGGAAGAGGAACAGAACAGGGGACACACGAAATGCCAGAATGCTGGACAGTTGCGAGCACCTCTTTGTTGTGTGTTTTAAACTCTCTCTATGCAAACGGTCTCACTTGTTGTCCTCTGGCTCCGTGTCTGTATTAGTCGCGCTTGTATCCTCCTCCTCCTCCTCAGTGCCGGACTCCTCGTCGGACTCTTCCTCGGCGGGCTTCTTCTTCTTTGGTGGTGGTGGTGCGCCACCCTTGGCTGCGTTCATTATGCCGGCAATAGAATCTATCGGGCTTGTTAGCATTGGAATTTCAACAGGGTCTGGTCCGGGCGGGGAAGGCTTACCCTCATCTGGCTCGCTGATCTCGTCCTCGGCCGCCATCGCCGCAGCCTTGCTCGCCTCCTCCACCACGAGGGTCACCTCCATCTTGGTGTCAAAGCCTACGTAGCTGTCACAAGCCACGTGCATAACGAATGTGTAGTGACCCGCCTGTGGCGGCGCGGCGAACTGCGCCTTGAGCGTGACCATGTTGAACGTGGGCGTCTTTCCATCCTCCTCGAAGATCGGGGCGTCGAACTGTGTGAACGTGAAGGGAGGCACAGCCATCTTCCCTTGTTTCGAGTCTGACAGGAACACGTGCCACCTGGGGGAGTGCTCGCGACCAAAGTACGGCGAGAAGGCAAGAGATGGCAGGATTGGCTTGTCGTCACCCGCTACAGGTACTGGCTTTCCGTCGGCGCCCTTAACAGTCTTCTTCTTCTTGCCGAGGATCGCGTCCAGGTCATCTTCCGCAGGGTCCACATCGATCAGATCAAGCTCGTTGACCTCTGGGACATTCTCGGAGCCAGGTGGGATGATACGGCCTTTCACAACCAGAGTGACGAGAGAGGATGGGATGATGAAGCGTTCGCCAGTAACCTTGAAGAAGGCCTTTGCGACTCGCAGATATGGCAGTTGCTTGGCGACACTGACTGCGGTCTTGTACTGCTCCTCAGTGAGGAGCCCCTTTCCAACGGCAAGTTCTCGTCGCTTGGAGTCTGGCTGGTCCATGAACTTTTGCAAGGTAGTAGGCACCTTCGAGTCACCATCCACAGCCTTGGCGATAGCAGGCGTGAAGAAGGGAAGTTGCAGGAGAGGAGAGGCGACCGGGGACAGGGCTTGGATTAGCCTTTGGCTGGCGTGGAAGGAGGCAAGAATCGGGGCGGTGAATCCAAAAGCAATGGCGATCGCAGTAAAAGACTTGACCAGCGACTCGGCGATGGGCGCAACCTCGAACTTTTGCTTCTCCAGTGTCGGATCATCCAGTTCGACACGGCCAAGGTAAGCCCACAGGAGTGCCAGAGTCTTCCTCCTGACCCCGTTGTCGAGGTCTTCCAGTGCCTCCCTCTCCTTGGGGGAGAGGCCGGCTGCGGTGGACAGGCCTTCGCCTGGAGCCAGGATGCGCGATTCGATCTTCGAGAGGCCAGCGTCTGCCTTGTCACCCTTCAGAACAGCGGCGAATTCCTTTCCCGTACTCAGTGCGGTGATGACCCCACCAACGTCGACATCGTTCTTGTACTCCTTGAACAGGCTGTTGGCGCTCTCCATGAGAATACCCTCCTTGGACCGCCGTTGAGTGCCGTACCACCAGGATCCAACGTAGTAAGGAAGCATGACGCCGAACAGTAGGAAGTAGACCAGCACGACATACTTGCCGTTGCCGTCCGAGACCATCAGTTTAGGCAGGGCGATACCGATGCTCATGCTCTGCCTTCCGTCGGGGTGGCCATACTGGATGTAGTTGTTGCGCACCTCCTCGTCGGTCAACGCCTGGTATGCCTTTGAGATTTCGACGTAGCGATCGTTCAGGGACTCGATTGTCTCGTTCTTGGCCGGGTCGGGCTTGACCTTGTCGGGGTGGAACTTCAGGGACAGTTTCTTATAGTGAGACTTGATGGCTTTTTCGGTGGCGGACTGTAGATGTTGTTAGCCATGAAGGAACATCAGAGATGCCACGTATAGAGGTGGAGCCGGCTTACCTCGCTGATACCCAGGATGTCGTACGGATTCCACACCCTCTGTATCGCAGGCGTCTCGACATAGTGGATGAGGTATAGGGTGTAGGCCATGACAGCCCACCCCAGGAGGACAAACAATGTCAGGCCCAGACGCCTGTTTTGTTTCCTGTCCTTGGCCCGTTGTGAAGCGACGAGGTCGGCATGTTTGGGCTTGTAGTCCGTCTGAACCCGAGGGAACAACTTCGAGGGGTCGTTTATAGATCCCTTGAGGAGAAAGTATGTGGCTGGGACTGTCGTGATCGCTGTGACCGTGAACGCGAAGAACGGCCACATGGACGCGTCCGTGTCATAGTCGTAGCTAGACATGGTCGCCGATTTGTGGACTGGCGACGATCAATGCTGGCCGGTTTTGCGCCGTGCAGGCGAGGGGCGAGGCAAGAGCTCGCGAAGATGGTCGGGAGCGGCCAGCAGGCTGAGGCTGGGCGATGAAAGGAACGTAGTTGTGGGAGGCACAAAAAAAGACACCATAGACTGGTGAAAGAAACAGGCACGCCTGCAGGGTCAGAGGTTGTAAAAGAAAGCGACGCAGGTCTGCAGCCTGAGTGTGGTGTCGCTAGTTGAGCGTGGGTGAAGTGCGCAGCCAGAGAAGCTTGCGATTAGGAAATGTGTCCTACAAAAACGAGCAGGGATGCTGTGTAGTGTGGTACGGGCGCTAACACGCTAAAATGCTTGAGGCCACTTGTGCACTACCGCATTTAGACACCCTTACTTAGACACCCGCTGAAATGCGATAATCAGGGACTCGGGAAGCGGGCCTCACCTCAGCCCTGGGGCAAACGGAACAGCCCCACCGCCTCGAGGAACCTGGAAGGTTATAATTGAGCGCTTAAGGTGATTGAAAATGACTGTTGTTGGAATAAAGTTTTGACAAAGAGAAACTAAAACAGAATGAATTGAGTCGAACCCATCTCATCGACACAACAATTCATTGTGCCCGTCCATTTCACACTATTTCCCCATATCACCACATCGCGGAGAGCAGCACATTTTGAACAAGATCTGGCATTGAGCTCAGCGAGAAGTACCTTGTCTATCTGTATATAGCCATCCGTACACACATAGTAAAACAAGTTCATGATTAGATGGGCTTTACGGAACAAGGCATGGCCTCGCCTTTAATCCATCAGTTCAACCCTTCCTTTTTCCAACGCCCAAGCACCGTGAACGATGCACACGTAGAATTAGCAAAAGCCATCTATCCCAGATTGCGACCCACGATGCTCAGATGGTCCGGCAGAATGTCCTGGACTTCAAACTCTCTATCGTCATGTGAGAACCCCCGTCGCTACGATGCACATGTAAACTATGCCCGCGACTACCACCAGCAACCCCACAACCTGCAGAGGAAGAAGAACGATGGCCGCAAGGAACACGACACCAATCTGCCGCATCCGTTCCAGTCGCTTGTCATGTGCAGCGGCCGACGCCTCGGCTTCGGCCTGCCACCATGGTGCCTTTTCATTCCCGCCACCCTGTCCTGCCTGCGTGTCGTCGTCCTCGGAGCAGTCTCTGGTGCTTAAGCACTCGTCGGTGTCGTCGTCTTCCTCGTCCGATTGTCAGGAGAATTGGAACCCGCCGGGGAATCCACGCGCCCGGCCGCCGCTACCGTTGGCGAAATGGAAGCCGCCGCCTCCAGGGAATCCGCCGCCACCAAAACCTCCACCGCCGCCACCAAAGCCACCTTGCTGGCCCATCATGCTGAAGAGAATGTCAGGGTCGATGCCCATACCGCCACCGCCACCGCCGCCGAACATGTCAGACATGTCCAGGTCGTCACCAGCGTCGTACCGGGCTCGCTTTCTGGACTTGTGTTAGTATCGTTTACCCAAGTCGAGTGGTTTCTGTGGATCACTTACTGAGGATCGCTCAAGGTCTCATATGCTTCGCTGATATCCTTGAACTTCGCCTCGGCCTCTTCGTTACCGGGGTTCTTGTCGGGGTGGTACTGAATGGCCAGCTTTCGGTAGGCCTTCTTGATTTGGTTGTCGTCAGCATCCTTCGGCACGCCCAGGATCTTGTAGTGATCCTTGCGTTGGCTCTTCTTGAGCTCGATCTCGGCCTTTCGTGCCTCCTTTTGGATCGAAGCGTCTGATGGGTCAGCCTCCGCGAGCGCCTTCCACTCCCGCACCGCGTCTTCCCACTTCTCGGCGCCACCGAGTGCATTCGCCTTGGTCTTACGGGCCTTAGTATAGCTGGGGTCCAGGCTCAGGGCCTTGTCGCAGTCTGCGATTGCCTCATCGTACTGTTTGAGCTGTTGGTAGCACAGCGCACGGTTTTGCAGGATCTTGGCGTTTGTTGACTTGTTTGCAGGGTCCACGTCCAGAGCCGCGGTATACTTGTCAATCGCAGCCTGCCATTGACGGGCCTTGTATGCGGCGTTGCCCTCCTCCTTGGTCTTGTGCAGATTCCTGATAATCTTGAGCCACTTGATGGCGTCCCGGAAATCAGGGTCACAGCTGATGGCCATTTGCAAGACCTTGATGGCCTTGTCGTTCTCGCCTTGCCCGTAAAGGCCACGGGCTCTCAGGACCAGGGCCTCGGGATCCTGGCTGTTGTTCCTCAACAAGTTGGTGGCAACATTCTGGGCCTCACCGAGCGAGTTGACACCACCCATCTTTAGGTAAGCCTCTCCTCGCATCAGCTGCCACTTGCGTGGCTTCCGAGCACCAGATCCGAGCAACCTCTCAGCCATGTCAAGAGCATGTAGCACCAGGGAGGGTCCCCGGCCCTCCTCTAGCCCTTGCTGCGCGGAATTTATGTACTGCAGCATCTCCTTTGCCTGTGCCATGTCCTTAGCAGAGGGAGGCGGCCGGATACGCTGGAACGTAACCATTGCCTCGTCCGGTTGTCCCAGGTTGGTGTAGATTCGGGCCAGGCGGAGCAAGATCTTGGGGTTGTTGGAGTCCAAGTCGACGGCCCGCTTGCAGTCATCAAGAGCAGATTCAAACTTGCCATCGGCCATGTATGCGGCAGCCCGGTTGCCCAAGTACGTAGCCGAGTCCGGTTGCAGTTCGACGGCTGGAATTTAATTCATTGTTAGTACACCGAGACTTGCCGGGAAACAAGGCCGTGGCCCAACCAACCTTTGGAGTACTCCTCAATGGCCCGCCTGTAGTTTCGCTCCTTGAAGAACTTATTTCCCAGGTTCTTGAAGACCTCAGCCTCATCTGCGGGGGTCGGCGGGGGGCTGTTGGGATCGCTCGTGTGCGGGGGCGGAGGAGGAGCATCCTCTTTCTTGGGAGAAGATGACCCATTGGTGGCAGGAGGAGTCTCCTCGCCGGTCTTGTCTGCAGCAGGCGGCGATTCTTGTCGCGGGGGAGACGACGGGGTCGGGGCACTGCTGGGAGGATCAATGTCCATCCTGTCGACCGACTCGCGTGCACTCATGGCTGACAGCCTCGAGAGCCTCCTGATCTCGTCTGGTGGGAGGTTGAGAGGATGCGTGTCAGTATCGGCCTTCTTCTTTCGAGAAGACGATTTGCCGAGGTCGGACGAGGCTCTGGAAAAGTGCCGGGAGCTGTTGGAACGGTGCTTTGCCTCGCCCGAAGGACTGGTTGGCGTCGCCGGCGAAGCGGGTCGGGCTGACCTTTTGGTGGGCGACGACGATGCAGACTTGGACGGTGACTTTGTGGGCGAGGATGACTCGGAATGAAAGTAGTCTGCGTCCAAGACGTAGTCGTCGTGGTCGTTAGGGTGGGGTTTCTTGGTAGACTTCTTCCCGAAGAACTTCATTTGAAATAAACCGGGCGAGGTGAGATAAGCCGAGCTCTATGACTTTTTTTCCTCTGTCTGACTGGAGAAGGCCCCCCTAGTTCCTGGTCCTGCGTACTGGGACAGTACTAGTGCAGGGAGCAAGCGGCGCTGGAAAAAAAAAGTTCTGGATTGGGGTCGCCTGTACTGTACAGTCTGCCTGTCCTGCCGCAGCCACACACACACAAGACTATGCACACAAATGCGATTTGCAGGGTCAAGCTGGGTTGGTGTGGACTTCCGACTGTTGCATAAACCGATAACGGGTGCGGGATGTGAACAGACGTGGGGCGTTCCTTTTTTTCTGCCTCTGGTCCCCTTGTCGGCCGCTGCTTCAGATGGTGGTGGGTTTGCTGTGGAGTAACAGCAGCTCCTCCAGTCGATTTTGCTGGATACACTCGCTCAGGTATGTAACGTTGAGATGTGGTGGTGCAACAAAGCAGCCGTTTGCAATGCGCAGTATTTCTCTGGACTTGTGCGCGTTTTAGGTGTTGTTTTGGGCGGTGTGAGATGGCAAGTTCCGGGTTGAACGGGTGCTGAACTCTATCGAGGCCAAGCAGGGCGCAATCAAGTCTGAGGGTCTGAGGGTAGTCCTGTTCTCCTGCTCCTCTTCTGCCTCGCCCGGAAGGGAGACTTGTAGAACCAGCAGGGCGGTTATGCAGGTACCAAGGGACTTGGTCGAGGGCAAGGAGGCGTCGTCGAGGCGGATCTGTAGGTTGGCAGAGACGAGGCTGGAGGGAAAGACTTGAGACGACGAGGGCAGGACCAAAGGCAGGAACAGTAGAGGACAGACCAGAGCAAAGAATATGGGAGGGTTCTGGGTTTGTGTGAGAGGAGGCTTGGACAGGGCTCTGGGGAGATTTATCAGCTCTCAACCATGTCAACGGAACCGTATCCAGCTGGCCTTGTGCACCGTAGTGGAGGAGGGCCGGACGAGAGAAGAAGGTAGAGTGGCCTCGGGGATTAAACATGCCCAGCCCAACCCAGCCCAGCACACAGCAACGGCATAGCTACCTAGGAGTTGCATTGGCAGAAGACGTGCTGCTGGGCACATCACAGTCTCGACACGCGCCTCTCTGCCTGATGGCAGGAGCAGGCGTGGCAGGTACGGTAAGGCGCACCGGGCCCCTGGCCAGAGACAGGCAGCATCCATTGGCCTCTCGACCGTACTCTGCATTCTACGGTTCATATGCCGCCCAATTGCACCGAGTGTGCCCCCCTCTGCAGGCCCTGCGCGACCACTCAGCGCCAGGTCAACACACGTCAATCGCCGGCCGTTCAACCACCTGGATTTCGAGCCGCACCCAATCGCCGCACGTGTAAACAGACCTGGACCCGCTATTTGGGGGGGAACTTGCCGTTGCTGTGTACCTTAGCCGTATGTATGTTAGATCAGTCGCCAAGGAGGTGCTCTGTCCACTACTGTGTATGTCCAGAGGCGGGCACGAGATCCATCTGGTCCATCTGGCCCATCTGTCCCCCTTTCTCCTTGTCTGCGGCACCCTCTTGGTCACATCTGCCAATACCCTTGCAAACGGGCGACCTATATCACTACCCGCGGGCTGGGGAGGCGGGAGCAGCCCGTCCCGGCACAGGCTCCCGGCGCGCAGGGTGGGTGGGGGGGGACCGCCCTGGAGGACCCTGGGAAAAGAAGTGACAGCTTTGCTTATCCGCATACTACCCAAGCCCGAATCGGCCTAACCGAGGTATTGCCATAAGCGTAAATTGCCTCATCATTTGCGTCGACGGAATTCTCGAACCTTCCACGCTGCCCTCCCACACGAAAACACAGTGGCTGGCTCTACCCGGCTGCGAGAGATTTGGGCCACCCAACGGTTGCAGCCCTTTCTGCCTGTCAGCCTGCCTGTCATCAAGGACTATGCTGGCTGGCAGGCTGGCAGGCTGGCTGGCAGTTTAGGTTGGCTCTGAACCGCGAACACTCCCGCTCGCCGTTGTTCGTCAACCCCGTCTAGACTTACCCGCCGCAGTGCGATGACGCAATGCAGACCCAACTGTAGTTCACCACCAATAGCGAGGGCCTTGTACACAATACCCATAGACAAATAATATTCAACGTACATGCGTGCAAACACAAGCAGTGAATTCTAAAAATGCACACATAATAATCAAGCCAATGTACATCTCTTCGAACAGTTCTTTACACCCGAGTATAATTGAGCGCATCGAAGGCGTGGGCGACATCCTCACCAAGTTATCTGCGGATATTATACAGCGGCTCCTTACGTCTTAGCAGGCAAGAAAGAATACCAGGTCGGACACATAATTACCAACCGGTCTACCATTATATTCGATATAGTGACAAGCCCACTTGCCCAGAATCCCATAAGCTATGCACCGTCAATCATAACACATCATCACTCCTTATCCTCGTCCTCCTCGGCCGCCCCTCCGTTTCCATGGCCTCCGCCGGCGATGGAGTTTACGAACTCGTGGTAGCGAAACACTTCGCCCCTCTTACCAAAGCCTGCTGCACCTCCGCCTTTTACCTTGCCTCCAAAAGCCCTCTTCCCAGTGAACCCGCTCATGACCTGGTCGATTTCTGCGGCTGTCAGTGGTCTCTCTCCCGCCTCCGGTGCGGTGTGTAGCAGCGCATCCCGAAGCTCCGCCAGGTCAATCTGGCCACTGTCGTCGTCGTCAAAGGCAGAAAATGCCGAGGCGAGCTCGGCGCTTGGAGATAGGGGCGCGAGGCTGCTGGCCACGTTGTTGAGGAAGGCTGCAAGCGTGATCGTCTGTGGTGCAGACGAAGGGAAAAAGCTGGACACCTCTGCCGCGGAGGACGGCAGGCCTGTGTCGCCATGAGCTCGACCGTCAGCAAATTACAGCCTTGTGCAGCCTCCTGACGAGGCTGATGTGCTTTATTGATGGACCTACCGAGCTGGTTCAGCATGTCGGCGACATCTTCCCTGTTCACTGTGCCGTCGCTATCCCTGTCCAGGATCTGAAAGCCTTCACGCAAGGTCCGCACCTGTGCAGGTTGTAGTTGTGACAACGCACTGCTATGGCCCGTGATGGATGTGGAGGATGCAGTCGTGACCGGTGCGGGGCGCTGCGCACGTGGTGACCCAAACATCTCTGGTGATGGCTGATGTGTACTTGCCGGCCCTCTTGGCGTGAGGCTTTCAGAGGTACCGGTCGGAGTGGACGCTGCGAAGCGCGAAGTATTGTTCGTCTGGCCTGATTTGGACGGTGATGCTAGCGGAGTGGTCTGTCGGAGTGGCGATGGTGATGCAGGAGACTCGGGTCGCCGAAAGGGAGAGCTGCGAGGAGAACCAAATCCTCCTCCTTGGGATGATTTCAGGTGCCCAGCTGGTAGTGCCTAATAATAACCATGTTGTAAGTATACAAACAGTAGGCGCCAAGTGGGGAAGACTCCGTCATGCTTTGCACCCACCATGATGCGGAGCACTGGGCGTAGTGCGGTTGATGGATCTGTGGTTGGGTATCGATAACAGTCAACACGTCGACAGGCGACTTGCTTGGCAGGATCAGGGATCAATTGGCGACGAGGAGCCGGGGATGAGGGAACTGCTTGCTAATTCGGTGATTTTGTGAGTCTCGGGGAGGGTAGATATCAGGTTGTCATTCCGCCGTGCTGTGCGAGAGGCGTATCCACGAATGTCAGGTCAATGTTCAAAAATGCGTCTAAAAGCCTCGGTGATGAAATCGGCCCAGGCGCCTGGACGCGAAAAAGAAGGTCAACAAGCTCACCCAGCAACGGGCAGGCTGGGCTGGCTGGTAAGCGCCGCAGGAGCAGGGCACCCCTGCATGCTGATGGAGATCTCAGGGCAGGGCCTGCAGCGCATGCAGCGCCCGCTCCCACACCTCGACGCAGGATTGGCCGTCCAGCTGCCTCTTTTCCTCCAAGGCTGTCTCAAAGAGCAGCCGCACAGACCAGGTTACGAGCAATGCACCGACCGAACAGGGTGGAGGTGCTGCCAGGAAGGGAAAGGCACGGTTTGGGGGCCGCCCGATATACCACCGGAAAGGGCAGCTCTTGCAAGATTTACTGATGGTCCTCCCACAAACCCCTGTCAGGGGAGCAAGCCTCGATAGGGGTCCACCAAGCCATCAACGTTCCATCTCTCTTGTGATGAGCGTGGACGGGGGAGGGGCGGGGCCGGAAGAGCAGGAGGGTGGGAAAGAACTGGCTTTGAAACACAAGGGCAGGCTTAACCAGAGAACCCCAAAGAGCGGGTTGGGTGTTGCTGAGTGGTATCCATCCGTCCTCGCGTAGAGATGGATGGATGGATTCAATGGAACAGTGAGTGGATGGGTGGGTGGGTGGGTGGGGGACAAGGTAACGGTACCTAGCAAAGTACATGCTATAGATACATAGCTGCCCACACATACCTACATCCGTACCGAGGCCGTGTAAGAGCAGCAGAGCAGCAGAGCAGGAGGTAGGTGTGCGGCAATCAGAATCCTCCCAAACCCATCTTTTCTTCCATCTTCTGTCCCACATCCCACCCAGACTAGCCTTGTCTACCGTTCCCTCTCTTCCGTTCTCCGGTTCCTCCAGTGGTCAATTATGCTCCTGCTGTAGCAGATCATGTCTCAGTCCGTCCATTCCCTACGCATTGACTCGGCTTGACTTAAAGGCGAGGCCAGTGCTGCCATGCTACTCCGTGCCATTGTACGGTAGGAGTCCACCCACCGACCTGCACCCACCCTCCTTTGCACACCACCTATCACCTATCAACACCCCTTTACTCTGAAGTCCACTCCTGGACCCTGGCCCTGCGATGTTGGATGCTCAACGCCCGCCCTCCCATCCTAACTCTGACCGGCGCTCACCACCCACCGCTGTCCAATTGCGTCCACTTCGCATCCTGAGCCACTCGACTGACCCCGAGATCGTCTGAACCCCTCCACAGGGGAGCCATCGTCCCGACCAAAAGGCTCCAATTCCTTCTCCCGACTCTCCTTCCTCGGCATCGAATCGCATTCCACGACATATCCGGCAAGGCCCAATCGCCAACCCAGAGCCAAAAACCACTGCACCTTGGGCCGAAACCCGGTGTCCGTGCCGTCCATCTGAAGGACACAAGGGCACAAGAACACAACGGCGGTGCATCAGCACGCCTCTTTCATCCCCCGAAACAAATCTCGGTTCCTTTCCCGCCAGCCTTGTTGTGCAAGCCTCCTGCTGTGCGACTCCAGCCATAATCCACATTCCCGCTGCGCCAGCAATATCTCGGGATGCGCCTCGCTGGCTTGGGATTCCATTATCCAGTGGCGCCGTCATTCCGAACGTACCAGAGCACAAGTCAAGCCAACAAGCTGCTTTCCGTACTTCGCTGAACCATAAGACGAAACGAAACGACGACGGCAGTGCAAACTCTCTTGCCAACCGAATTTCACAAGGCTACACCGTAATATTCTGTATTCATAGTTGCTGACGACTCTGCCTTGCTCCGAGGACTTAATTCTATCGTCAGGCTACGCCCATGAACAGTCGTCCATACACCGAACCCGACGGTACCTCTAAAACGCGCAACGCCGACTGACCAGGCGCAACTGATTGTCTAGTCAGAGATCATGGCATCGGCGCAAACTGCGCTGCCCTATCAAACGCAGAAGCCAGGTCTTAATAATGGGAGCTCCTCGACGGCTGCGCACACGCGAAGGACATCATTGTCGTCATTCCCACCGTCCTCTCGTTCCGGCTCGCAGATGTCACACCATTCAAAGCCGTCGCGGTCACCAGTCCCTCCCGGCCCTGGTGCCGGGGGTGTAGTCTCGGAAACAGACCGCACATCAAATCCTAGCTCCAAGTCTAAGACGCCGTCGACAGGCACCGGTGTATCGTCGCAGCATTCGTCCCTGTCCGGCAGCAGCGTGGTTCCTATGCCGCGTTACAACTCTGATGCGCACCCTCAGCGGAAAATGAAGTCTCAGTACCCGCGAGGCTCCAGCGAGAACCACGTGGAGTACATCTTGGTCGCTTCTTTCGATATCGATCGGGGGCCAATCATGGAGCATCAATATCCCATGGCCATCACTGGCGACGAGAACATGTTGGCGGAGCTGATGTTGCCAGATGGCGCGCATATGCGGAACCAGGACTGGACGATATTCTTCCTACACAAGGACACGAGCCAAGAGGAGGAAGATGAGGAGAGAGAAGCACGGAGGAGGAGGAGGAGACGGAGGAGAAATAAAGCCGCGGGCATCATCGATGAGGAAACAGACGAGGATGAGGCCGACGAAGAGCAAGACGACGATGACGACGAATTTGACGATGACGAGTCAACTGATAGTGAGCCTGAAGGGGGCGAAGGGCCGCCTCTGGTTTACGTCCTGAATCTGGTGAACACAAAACAAGACAAGTCCGTGAAGAGAGGCGCAATTGTGAAGGCGATGGCTATATGCACGAGGCACCCTTTCTTGCATATATACAAGGTTTGTGCTTCTCTGGCCCTCGAATGGAAATGGGGTACTAACACATAATCCTGCCAGCCATTGTTACTGTTGGCTTTGGAGGAATACTTCAAATCGCCAGTGCCTGAGACGCTCGCTATGCTTTATGACTCCGTCAACGCAATGGATTTGTCTCTGATGCCGAAGCTGAGCTTTCTTGAAAGGCAATTGCTACAGTCTAGTGAGAACAAGGACCTTTTTGTCGAGAAATTCGAACGCATGGTTCAGCAACGGATCGAACAAGACCAGGAAGAAAGCAGTTCAGAACAACCTACAGAATCCGCTATACAGCCAGCTAAGCGGCCGGAAATACAGCGAGCCGGGACGAAAGCTTTCCTGGAGGGCAAGGCGATGTATTCTGTTCCTCGGGACACCCACGAGTTTGAAAGCAAGGTCATGTATAAAGGCATTCCCATTCCGATCAAGGTGCCTGTGGCCGTCATGCCGGAGTCTGTGGGCGACTTTTCCCTTATCAAGTTGATCCAAAACTTCTCGGAACCTCACGGAAAAGCACCGCAACCATTCCTGCCACATCCACACCTCACCACGAATGGACCTACCACACATCCCATCATTGTCCTGGCCAACGCCCTTCTGACGCAGAAGAGAATCATTTTCCTCGGTCACAACATGCCGTCGGGTGAAGTTGCTGAGGCCGTACTAGCCGCTTGTGCCCTTGCCTCTGGTGGTATGCTGAGGGGCTTCACACGCCATGCGTTCCCTTACACCGATTTGACGAAGATCGATGACCTTCTGAAAGTACCTGGCTTCATCGCAGGTGTTACAAATCCAACCTTCGAACACCATCCGGAGTGGTGGGATCTCCTGTGCGACTTACCCAAGGGCCGCATGACCATCAGCAGCAAGATCGAGCCTGCGGCGGCAACAGAAGGCCTTGCATATTTCCAGCAGCAGAATCCCTCGTATTCAGGTCTGGTCAACATTTCCAGTTCTACTTCTACGTCCAGCGCGGACTTGACCGGGGATCAGGCGTTCATGACCGATGTTCTAAAAAGCATCGCAGCCCGCCACGGCGAGAGAGTCGTCAGGGCTAAGTGGAGAGACTGGGTGGTGAAGTTCACTCGTGTTGCTGCAGCATTCGAGGAAAGTGTGTACGGAGCGAGTGCACTGTATATTGGAGGTGACGAGGATGCACAAGGGGGCGCCGTAATTACGCCCAGTTCCGGGGCGAACGGCATTCTCAGTGGACACGGGTATGTCTGGCCGGACGAGCCATCAAAGTACAAGGAGCTAGCGGGCAATGTCACGAGAATCGAGGGATGGAGGAACACCAGGAGTTATTACAGTTTCATCCAGGTAAGTAGTGAGGGCCGAGCGATGAGACCGTCCTGGACGGTTGACAGAGATGCTAACATAAAATTAGGACATGGCAAAGATGTACACGATCAAACCGCTCAAAGGACTGGACCTACATCACCTCCACGACCGGCTGCGTATGCAGCGCATGACACAATCACAGACCCGCGAGATCTACCTCGGCTTCGCAAAGTACGTCCGCAGCTATGAAGAAATCTGTCTGCTGCTCTCCGTGGCGCCAGAGTCGCACGCCGGGCTGTTCTACCTCGCTCTGGGGCTGTTCCACAAGGAGAGAGATGTGCGGATCAAGGTGGCAGAGTTGTTGGATAGAATTGGGGAGCACGGAGCGGGCCAGCACTGGTGGAAGGGGATGAGCCGGTTCGAAAAGCTGGCCTACCTCCGGATCAAAAGGGAGTTGGAGGCCGAGGTGAAGGCCAAGACTGGCAGCGCCAGTCCGGTGGAGCAAAGGTTGAGTTAAAATGCTTGCTTGCGGATGTTGCCATGATACCCACTGTCGCTTGCGTGGCTGTCGTTACTTGCTTTCTATCACACCACCAGCATCAAAACGTATCGGCTGGAATGGGGTCTGAGAAAAGAAAAAAGTCGCCGGGTTCGTGGACACGACCTCGCGGATTGCATCTACTTTATGGAGCTGGGGGCCTTTTGAGATTGTGCGTCTATCATTTCTAGACCATCTCGATGTCTTTCGGACCTGTTCATATTTTGGACTGTTCATGTATATACCACCACGCTCGTTCTTAGCGTTGCATATCGCATAACCTGATTTTCTTTGCCGCAAGGCAGCCAAACATGGTGCATTCTCCATGACTTAAAACTGATCAGCTACCTGATTCCCTTGCAACTTTCCCCGCGCAACACAAGCAGCAGACCTGCCCCACATACATACATACATACAACTCCGCCTATGCGCCGAGGAACTTGGCGGCGTGAGCGACGTGCTCGTCACTAAAGGTCGACATGAAGAAGTAAGAGTGGTCGTAGTCGGGCTGGTAACGCAGGGTGAGCCCGTCGAGCCCGGCGTCCTTGACAGCCTTCTCAAAGTTCTCGGGCAGCAGCTGCTTCTGCTTGTAGAAGTTGTCGCCGGTGCCGACGTCGACGAGCATGTTGAGGGGCGTCTTCTTGTCCCAGCCCTTGACCAGCTCGGTGGCGTCGTGCTTGGCCCACTCGGCCTTGTTGTCGTCGCCCAGGTAGCCGGAGAAGGCCTTCTGGCCCCAGGGGCACTCGGACGGGTTCGCAATGGGCGCGAAGGCAGAAACAGACCGGTACTTGCCCGGGTGGCGCAGGTACAGGGTCAGGGCGCCGTGGCCGCCCATGGAGTGGCCGGCGATGGACACGCGCGAGCCGTCGAGCTTGTCGCCGAACTCGGAGCTCCCGAACAGGGCCTTGGGCAGCTCCTCGGTCAGGTACGTCTCCATGTGGTAGTTCTTGTCGTAGGGGGCCTTGACGGCGTCGATGTAGAAGGAGGCCGCCTCGCCAAAGTCGTAGGCGTCCTTCTCACCCGGGAGGTCGAGCCCGCGGGGAGAGGTGTCTGGGTACAGCACCGCGATGCCGTGCTGCGACGCGCCGTGCTGGAAGAAGCCCTTCTCGGTGCAGTTGTCGGGGGTGCAGGTCAGGCCCGACAGCCAGATCAGCACGGGCACCTTCTTGTTTTGCTTCACTGCTGCGGGGGGCAGGTAGAGGTTCAGGGCCATGGGAGTGCCGGTTGTGGTGGACTGGTGCGAGAGCTTGAGGAGGGTGCCCCCGAAGGAGGCGATGGTGGCTTTTGTCTCGAATGACATGTTGGTGGTGGCTGGAGCTGGTGCTGATGAGGATGAAGGTGAGG
The DNA here is from genome assembly GCA_023522825.1 of Diaporthe ampelina. Classification (NCBI taxonomy): domain Eukaryota; kingdom Fungi; phylum Ascomycota; class Sordariomycetes; order Diaporthales; family Diaporthaceae; genus Diaporthe; species Diaporthe ampelina. The sequence continues at coordinate 263,835 of JAMFTM010000053.1, read as the reverse complement.
ATGGGGCGGGAGTTGTGGTGAAATGCCGTGCGAGCTGTGAGAGTCTGGAGGCGAAGGTGGATGTTGTTGGGGAGTGCTGGACGTTTAGATATCTCATCAAGAAACTGGGGGCAGGTCAATCGCCTTCAATCAATTACGAGATGAGGACGGCTCAATTATATCGGAACGGTATCATGAAGGGGGAGCTAGCTTGAAGAGCCCCAAAATTGATTAGCAGGAACTGAGTGAGCTACCCATCGGGTCTTATTATTGTCCTCGTCTCTCCTCAGGCCAAGCCAAACGCGAATACCCTTCGCCGAAGATTACCATTTGGCTCCAAAAGCTCTCTCCACGATGCCGAGTAAACTCCATGATGTGCCGCCCCTCCACCTTGGAGACAGCTCCCCTACCCCGCCATCATGACAGGACCACTGCAGCCAGCCCCACCTTGCATGGACGTCATATGTATGCATGACAAGGGACAGTGTAGCTGTGCTCCTCATCCCTGCACCCTCTCGCATGTGCCGCGCAGGAAAAAAGACAAGATTGCCCTGGGTTCATCTCATCTACCCCTGCCTGCGATAGGGCAGATATCCTTCCTATTTGATATAATAAGTCCCAGGTACCCGTTCCGCTACACACCACCACGTCAAACACCGTCCAGGCACAGCTGGCTTCGCCGTACTTAGAATTTGGGAGCACCGACGCGGCACTCAAACGACGCGATGAGCCGGTTCCATCCGCCGCCGATCGTGGCCAGGTCGTCGTTGTTGGGCGTGTAGTGCGTGATTGGTCCCATGGTGCAGCCCGTGGGCGACGTGCAGTTGGCGCCACATGCCGTGAGATAAGGGAGACAGTAAAGCTCGTCGTCTGGTGCTTGTTAATCACTGTTGGAAGCGCCATAGCAGTATTTTACTGTGATGAGAATGATGCTCACTTTCGGGCACAAAAGTGTCCGTGTTGCGCACGAACTCGCCGGTGAGGTTGTAACAAGTACCGAGCTGGTACTGCGCCTCGGTGCAGACGCCGGTGGCGTGTGGGCCGGTACAAATCCGGATCTGGTGGGAACAGCAGTGTCAGTTTGGTCTTGATGGGCACCTGTGTATGTATGGCGTCCCGCCGTCGAGGACTGGCTCAAGACTTACATCACCAGTCATCTGGCGCTTCTCGATGGGGGTTCCCGCCGAGATGGCTGCGAAAATGAGGACCGCGAGGTAAAAGAAGAAGTTCATTTTTGCTGCTGGCGAGGTCTGATCTTGGGCAGAGGTGCTGATGAGACTGCAACGGTATATAGTTGCTAAAGCGAAGGCAAGGACGATGTGTGTAATGTGTCTTTCTGCTGTTTGTCGGACCTTGCGTTTCTGTTGGAGTCTAAATTGAGTTGCAGAAATTGAGCACGACCTCGCTGCTTTTATAAACTCGACCTCGAACTCAATTCACTGGATACTTGATCGCTCTGGGTGAATGTGTGAAGTGAAGATACCCGTGACTGGGCGTGTGGCCATCACAACTTATACCATGATATCCGTTTGCGGGTTCCGCAGTCATTGTCAAGGAGAAAACATCGGCAAACTGGAGTGGGTATGAAGCCTCGAGCATAACACTGAAGCATATGTACGTAGCGGCATGTAAGCGGACTTCATGCGTTAAGCATCACTCTATTTACCAGGCAACCTTTCGTGCCGAGTGCTGGAAGGCTATGTATACGAGGCCAGATGCAACGCCTTACGGCCGAAATATTTCTCTGTCGCTTGGCGTATTGTGGCCCGCATGATGAAAATGTCTTCCACTTAGAATCATTACTTAACGTTCCTTATAAAATAGTGAGTCTTTTTCAGAATTGTGCACGATTTGAGGACTTTTGGAGCTTATAGTGTGGCAGAAACGCTTCCATAGAGAGAAGCGGCATGAGAAGACAACAGCGAGGGCTGCATGCAACTGTGAAGAAGTCTTTGAGTACATTGGAGATTATCCACCAGTCACCTCTGCTGCGACTAGCAACAATGTTTGTGAATCAAGACGCAGCGTCCTCCGATACATCGCTTTGTAGAACGCAGCACGCGGAATCTGCAATCACATGAAAATGCTGCCGAGCTAGAATTATGCGGACGTCATACCGCAGCGAATGATCGAACCGCTGCCCAGCTCACAGCCCTGGAGGTTATGTATGCATATGATTATGCATGCGCCGCCTGATCCGGCACCTTGGCCCTGGAAGGTTACCCATTGGCTCCTCTCCGGCCCGGTGGTGACGGTGAATATAAAGAAGCGCTGAGAAGGTGGACGACAGCATCTATTCGTTTTTGTGCAAAGGCCTGCGAATAGCTTGCGTGCAGATTTGAGTCTGACTGTCTAGAACAAAGGCACGGTCTCCTTGCGTCTCTGAAGCTATCATTGATGCCTGTACATGGAGAACGCGAGATGCCAAGCTCTCAGCCCAGGTCTTCACAATTCCGGGCGTCAGTGTTCAGGGGAGCATCAGTGGTAGAGCTTTCTTTCAAGAATATATGGTATACAAACAGGTCTGTTCCGAATCTAGTCATCAGCAACCAGTAGTATAAGGCCTTCGGCCACTCTTGTGTCAACGCGCCGTTCTAAGGATGCGTCTATCGCGGGTATCAAATGCTTCCGGCTTGTCTTTCGTTTTCGACTGCCCATGTCTCCTGCATCAGTGCACGTCGTCTGGTGATGTCAGGGGAGCGACTGCCGTGCAACTAGAATGTTGCCGCCGCTTGCCCTTCTTTGAAACCCTCCCCCGGTCCTATTCTGCCTCACGCTCGCGGCGCGATTTCACCGCTTCGTGTCACCCACCAGCAGCGCCTGGGCACCGCGTGGGCTTGGCTCATTCTCGTGATGGGGGCCGATCTGCCCCTCATTGCTTCAGGTCAACCCCGCTCGCCTTGACAGTTGACGCTGCGATGGGGGCCTCTTGGCCACGGCTTTGATATGTGAGGTTGATGATCTCCTTGAGCATGAGCTCCCGGGTCCTGTTGCACAGGTCATCCACGTCTGCCGGGCTCAGGCCCGCCGTGGGAATTGGCTCGAGCACTGCCAGCAATCGTAAGTTCTCTCTGTGCGCACATACTCAAAGGGACGCAAACTCACCTTTGCAGGGGATCTTGCCCGACTTGAAGACCATTCCCTTAATATACAGCGTGTCGCTGTAGTTTGCCGCAACAACCGGCACGATGGGGACCTGGGCCTGGACAGCAAGATGGAAAGCACCCTTCTTGAAGGGCAGCAGCATGGGCTCCTTGGCGTAGCTCCTGGTGCCCTCTGGGAACATGTACACGCTCTGCCTCAGAGTCTTGATCTGCTCTGCGGCGCCGCTCATGGCCGCGCGCGCATCCTTGCTGTTCTTGCGGTCGATGAAGACCGAGCCGCTAAGGGTCATGAACCAGCCCAGGAAGGGCAGTCTCTTCAGGCTGGACTTGGCCGTCACACTGCAGTACTTTGGGAACATGCAGCCCAGCATGAGCACATCGAGCTCTGTCTGGTGGTTGCCGACGAAGACGGCGGGCCTGACCTTGTCCAGGTGGCCCTTGGGGTCGATGATCTCAAAAGTGACGCCGGTGGTGGCGGCCATGGCGTATTTGAACACGCGGCCGGTGGTCCATTGCGCGATCTGACGCTGGCCGACGCAGCTGAGGGCGATGGAGACGAGGGCGCCGTAGAGTGCGGCTACGACAAGGGAGATATAGGAGGCGAGGCACCGCGCCACAAATCCTGACTTGGACGACATCGGGGAGAGAACGTAGAAGAAGGTCGTCAGGGCAGTATAGCCTCCCAGGAAATAGCCCAGGTAGGTCGAGAAGGACATGGTCGAGAGTCGGTTGGGGGTAGGAACAGAGGCTGGGGTTTGGCTGCTTTGTAGAAGAAGGGTCAGCAAGCGAAAGACTCGAAGCACCTTGCGCACATGATCTAGTCCGGCAAGCATGTGGGCAGCATAGACATACTGAATTCGATCTTTGGCTACCTGTGGCTGTTTGTTCTCAATCAAAGGTACGCGACGGGTTCCCGAGTTGCGACCATCAGCAAAGAAAAGGGATTTGAAGTTGGCGCAACCCAAGACAAGATCCTCGAGAAGTGTATCTTGGGCGAAACGAGGGTTGGTGCTGTCGTAGCAAGCGGGAGGTGGCCTGCAGTGTCCGGTCTCCAAGCGAGGGCGTGCACAGTCTTTGGGGAGAAGAGGCTGGAAACGCCTTCTCACCAGCAGCAATAAGTGAGCCCAGGCCTAGAATGCCCGCGGGTGGGCGAGAAAGGCGGTGGGTGGGCAGCGTGACCCCACCAAAAATTGTCCTGCAGCATGCTGATCCTAGATGACAGGTTGCCGAGGTGCGCGTGCCTTTCTAAAAGTACCAGCTAGCGCTGCCGGTTTGTTGGGCAAGTCCCCTGTAGCCGTCCCGCGTGGCCACTAAAACCTCGACCAGGTATGCTGCTCTACCATTAGCGCAGGCCGAACTCTAGGCCAACTGCTGAGCTTCTAGGCTTGTCGGAACATGATCATGCTATGTATTGATTTCCCCTGTTGCACGTGCTTGGTCTTCGCTACAAACTACCATGACGACACCGAAGTAGATAAAGATGGTGTCCAACCCTTTAAATAAGAGAAAACAGATACACACGCGTCTTACACGTATGCAGAGCTCGGGGGCGTCGCGAGGGAGTTGAGGAGTTGGGGCGCATCGGGGCCGAGTCGGCCGCCTCTATAACACGTGATAGGCCAATCCAGCAGCTCTGAACCTTATCTGAACGTCGAGTCCCTCCGGGTGCCTGCTACGGAGCTGTGCATTGTGAGATCATCCGACTTACAACAAGCACCCGGTCGCGACGGCAAGGTCAACGTCCACACATCTCCAGCGCGGCGCCCTAGCTAGACTTGATGGCTGTCGGCATCAACACGCGTCTCCCAAACATGATCCAGTCGACGTAAAGCCCCACCCACCCCTTTCAAGCCTGCGATGCCAATATGGCCAACATGGCCAACCGACGGGCTGTGCCGTCCTTCTCGGCCGCGCCCTCATCCAGAGCCGGTCCCGGCATGCTGCTGCCAGAGCTGCCCCCCATCTCTGCCCTGTTCCTCATCGACTTTGACGTCAAAGCCGGATACACGATAATATGGAAGGAGGCAGTCCCTGGCCTGGAGCTGGAAGGTGTCGTCGAATACAAGAGCCTCCCCTCTGGCCTGCACACGGTACCCGACGACCTGATATACTTTGTCCACGAAGACGGCTACGCTGGCCTCAGCGCGTTCATAAATGCGCCTACCGATGAGGAGGAATCCCGCCACGCGCGCATGATCGCTGTCGGGGTGCTAGTGCCCCTGAGTTATGGCCGGCTCGGCAGGGCATGGAGACACGCTCAGGGGCTCAAGGACATGGCCGTCAAGCTCGCTGCCGACCGCAAACAGACGCAGATGCTGGTTGAATACTGGGAGAAGTGCGGGACGCGGGATACCAGCGGGCAACCACCGCCACCAATCGCGGACTCGCCCCTGAACTCGCCCGCCCTGAGCTTCGTGAAGCCGCGCCCATACCCTAAGGCTGATGGGCACGCGAGGAACAGGTCTGCATCTGAAGGGGCTGCTTTGCTACCTCCAGGGCACAGGCTCTCGCCGTTCCACCCCGCTTGGAGCCTGAATAAGTTGCTGGATACTTTCGGGCCCTTGATCTTCCCCATCCAGCGTGCGGCTCTGCTGCGCAAGCGCATCTTGATATCAACCCACGCCCCGGTACACGAGGCCTGTAATTTTGGTACGTATGTGCTTCAAATCATGGGTCACCGGACCATTGGAGCGCTAATGATCTTGCAGTATATGATATTTCCATCCTAGCAAACATACCCCATTCTGTTTCTGACATTCTCGATCCTGCCGCCCCAACCCAGAGGCTGCGCCCTCTATTCACCATTGGCGTGCATGATATACCGTTCCTCCTGGCAGACGGCGCAACGAAGCGTCCCGGCCCAGCCCCTACCCAGCAGCCCGGTATTCTAGGAGGCGACTCTGGCTCCGGCTGGATCGCATGCACGACGGACAGCATCCTGGCGATGAAGGAGGACCTCTGGGACGTGTTAATCACCATGCCCCCATCGCATGCAGCGAACGCCAAGGAGAAGGTCTGGCCGACGGTTGAGTCGCGCAAAGGCGCCGCGATAAAGGCCACTCAGCGTGACCTGAGGCGCTTCCGAACCCTGAAGTCCGGGCTCAGGCGCCTAGCTGCAACCTCGGCCGTCGTCGAGGAAGACGAGGAGGGCCCATCCAACGGCACCGAACCACGGCGACCGAGTACTCTGTCTAACCGGCGGTCCCGTATGTCGATGTCTAGTATCAAGACGACAAGCTTCTTCCCCGAGGGTGAGGACGCCCACGTGCTCGCCGACGCATCAGACACGATCGTCGAGCCGATGACATGGGCCGCCTTGGCTTACAGCGGCTTCATGTGGTGGGCCAGCGCAGGCGAGCAGCGCCGCTCCGACGAGGCAGAGGAGCAGGCTTACGACAATTCCCTCATCGCAGACCTCCTTCCCGCGCCGTCGATGCATCCTCCGCGTGAGTCATCAGGCCAGCGGAGGCCGAGCGGCAGCTTCAACGTCACCGCGGTCCAAGAGGGCGGGGGCCTCGGCGACTCGGTCACGTCGCTGACGGCGCGGAGGACGCCCGGGACAGAAGGCGCATCTCCATCCCTTGGCGCGGCCGACGACGAGGAGGAGGAGAGGGCCAGGACGGAGCTGGCCATAATCACTTATTTCCACCGACTGACGAGCGGGATCCTCTCAACGCTGGCCGAGGTGGTCGAGGCCGCAGAGGACTACGACGAGACGGACAACGAGTCCCGGCCGCAGAGTCGTGCGGGCGGAGAAGGGGCCGGCGGCGCCGGGGGACAGTCAGACCCGCTATTGCCCGGGGGTGTCAGGAGCGACAGTGAGGAGGTGTCCCGGCCTCAGGTGCGGGTGGACAGCGACGCGTTGGCCGCCATGGGCCTGGACGTCTGGAGCAGTGCGGACGCGGAGTTTGTGGGGCAGGTAACGGCCAGGTACTTTGGCCGCGAGGCAAAGGTGGAGGGCAAGGGCGTGGAGCTGTGCGGTCTGAGGGTGTGCTGATGCTGAGGGTCAGGGTGCTCTTTCATTTATTGTTCTATGATCTCGCCGCTGTATAATATGGCCGGGCATGCAATACGTTCCACACGGAGGACGGCTAGGTTGAGTTCTTCCAAACACGGTTACATACTGAGAGCAGGGTTGGTGCCAGCAAGCACACAGGAGTCGAGCTCTCTGTCACTTCGATACTCATTACTAGGGCAGCAATCGCTGACCCAGAGCAATGACGACTATACAGCGAGATGTGTACAGTCCCGTATTGAGCCACGACAACAACTGTCTCGAAAAGGCCGTGCAAAGGAGCCTTGTGAACCATGAAGCCGATTTCCTCGTCAATTCTTACAACTATCTACTCCTGGCACTTCCTCAGAAATGGGGCTAGTGAGCTACCACAATCGTTTTCTGCCAAATCCCACATAAGAAGCAATCAGGACGGACACTCCAAACGCCTCTCCGTTTTTTTGTGTAAAACCAAACTTTTTTGCCCCCTGTTCCATGCCACACTATCTATCAGTGTTTCCAGGAGAACAGTGAGGAGAATCTCAGAAATGCAGACGAACGTGTCTGAAGGCTACGCCGCAACGGGCCAGCTGACAAAAACCGAAAAAAGGGGACAGAATAAAACAAGGCTCAAGGCATCGGAATGCCAAGCCTCCCGACTTTCCCATCATCCGTTTTCGACGGTTTGTTATTTTTTAGGCCCCGTTCCACCCACCAAATTCAAGGTGGCCTCGAGCTGACCGCCGTGTCCCTCTTTTCCGACGTTGAATGTTCTGCTATAAACCGACACCACCTTCTGCGTTCTTTTCGGAGGTTCCTCCCACATTATTCGTGGTGTATGTGAGCTTTCTCCATAATTGGAGACATCCTTCAAGAACCACAAGTTGACAGTCCAAGTTCTGACTGCAAAAGTCAGCCATCGCATCTAAGCACATGTCCAGCTCGATCCCGCCAGTTCACAACACATGTGATGCACGCCTATGTCACAGTTATCCTTGCTGGATATCTTTTGTATGACAGTGGCAGGTGGTTCTGAGGGTCAGCAGACACGTCTCCTCTCTTGTCTCAATTGTACTCATGAACATCGCCAGGTTCACAACAGTCATGTTGCCAGACAGTGTTGTCGAACCACTCTCCATTGATGACCTTGCGAGTCTGGTCTGTGGTGTTCACATAGAGGAAATTAAATTCCTCGAGCAGCTTCTTGCGCCAATTGAAGTCTGGATCACCCCTGAATGAGGCAACCTCCACAAAGACGCGCGAATATTTGCGGATGTTGTAGCCAGCTTCTGCACAAGCCTTGGAGTCGTCTGGATCGAACCATTCGTACCAGTTTCCAAACTGTGAGCGTCTCGAACAGCAGCGTAGCAGCCTGTGCAAGATGCAACGGCCAACTCCTAGACGGCGGCTCATGGACTCGACATAAAGGTGGATTCTTCCGTTGAAACGGCTGACGCTAGTATCCATCCTGCCTGCCAAACCTGCTGATGGCAGCGTGATCAAGCCAAAACCCAAAATCTTGGCAGGAGGTAGTGCAGTCGGTGGCGAGGCCCGATTGTCGTAACCGCGTGCCCGCCCATTCTGCTGGTTGGCCCCATGGTAACGCACAAGCGCAGACTCTTTTCCATGAAATGTAGATTCTACTGGAGATGCGTCGTCCACAGCGACAATGAAAGGCGTACCATCTGCATCGCAGTCTGCGGACAGGCGCTGTATGTCTCGAAGGGTCAAAGGCTGGGCATCCAACGCCTGGCATCCATGCTCCACTTCCCAATTGTAGATATCGAGGATTTGTGGCAGATCATTTCGCTCGACAGGTCGAAGGTAGCAGGCAATTCGTGGCTGTCGGGGGTCTACGTGCCGAGACTCAACAAGCGCCAAGGCCTTTTGAACAGGTGGCTGTCCAAATCGATGAGCCGATCGATCCGACGCATCGACACCGTCCACCGGCGTGGATGAGGCCACACGCCTCCATCCCGGACCACGCGGAATTTCGCCTCGCGCCTCTTCTCTTTGCTCCCGCTTCTTGACGCGCTTCCGCAGCTTTTCGCCCTCCATGGTAACTTTGAGTGCAGCACTACTCGTCAAGCGGCGAACCAGCTCCTCGCGACTGCCAGGGTCCTGAGTGTTGACTGTGGTCTGCGGATATTCGACAGGCGGCATAAAGGTACCATCCTTTGTGTTGATATCGCATTCCCAGTGTGTCTCAGCTTCATCAAGTGGGATCAGAACCAGAGGTGGAGGCTGTTCTGGAAAGCTTCGAACCCAATCACGGCAGTAAGACGCGTGCCAACCTTTCTCGAAAGAATCCTGCGAGCTCTCATTGTCGCTTCCCTCATATTCCTGATGTTTCCAGTAATTCTTGTTAACCCATCCTGTGCCATCAGCTTTGGGCACGATATCAAGCTCGTCAGCGATGCTGCCTCGGGTGTCTCTGAATGGAGCGCCTCCATTGGACCGATCGGAATGAAAGGACAGGTTGGTATCATTACTGCCAAATTTGACAGACGTGTTCGAAGTCGGCAGCGACTGAGAGCCCCAACGAGAACTCTGCTTTGGTCGCGACTTCTCTTTTTGAGAATCGGGAGCATGTTGACTTGACTGCTTCATTCCCTGGGGCAGGTTCTTCATTGGGCGGTTGCCTCGGCCACTGCGATAGACTCCGACCCAGGCATCATTGGGATTCGCGACCGGTGTGGGGGCTTTACGAATGTTTGTCTGCCCGGCGAGAGCAATCTGTAAAGCAGGATGGAAAGAGCTGTTCGGATTCTCAACTGGACTAAGCATCGCTCTTGGTTGGCCATAGGCCGTCGTGGTGAGCTTGCGGTCTCGGATCACCATCTGTTGCGCGCGTGAATTCTCTTCCCACTGTGGCAGATTGACAGGGGCATCAAGATTTCTTCCGTAACCCCCGACTGGCCGCGGTGTCCAAGCAGGCTCGCTGGGCTGGCGATCAGAAATGCGTCCATGAGAACGACGGTCCGCCATCTAGAGCGGGTCAGTACTCAGGTTGCAACAAAAACAAAGGTATTACGGTGAAGACACTGACGGTAGCTCTGGTAGTATCAGAATGATCGCGATCGTGCGTATTCTCTTCCTTTTTCATGAGGTGAGGTGGCAGGCCACCTTCGATCTGCGGGTGCGTCGCACACTTCTTGTTCACCTTATAAGACACAGGCTTCGTGTCATTCAGAAACTGCTGAAAGATTTTGGCGTTCTCGTCTATGTTGGTCAAAGGAGCGTCAGGGTGCACGTTGTGAGCACCCCAGGTGTGTTTGTCGGGAGGCGCCATGTTGGTTGGCTATGTGAACAGTCTTGGACTGATCACAGGTCAGTTGCTAGTGTGTCAAAACTGCTGTTGCAGCAGCCACAGGAACGACGGACGGACTTGCCTACTTGTGTTTTGTTGAGCCCGTTTGGGATACCACGAGGCACAGGCGCTGTGTGTGAGCACAAGTCGAGCTCGACAGTCCCTTGAGGCGGGTGGTCTGGGGTCGAAGAAGTCACAGGCCAGAAATCTGCGCCGATGATGTGATGGCAAAGTCCACAGAGCGCAGAATCTAGGCAAGAGCGTGGTAGAAATCAGGTACGCGCTTCGCAAGGAAACGAGAGGTGGAGAGAGGAGGAGCAAACTAGGAAGGTACCTTGATTGCGTGGGGTGAGAGTGAGGGAAGGGGTGGCTGCTGCAGAGGGCAACAAACAGAACGCGTTTCGAGATGGGCACACGAATGGGGCCAGGATCAGCTTGAAAATCGAGGCGAGAAGACACCTGGATCGCACAAGTGTGCAAAGTGTCTTCAAATTGCAGACGATGGGTGGTGGGTAGGATGGGGAGGGAATGCTCATGCGCGGCTCCTTCCCTCAGGAGATTGGAAATTGTGTGGTAGGTAAGAGTCGCCTTCAGCTGCAGGGAAAGGGCGAGCCTGGCAGTGATTTAGTTGCAAAGCAGAGTCAACGCAGCCAGGCAATCCGAATGTTCCAACTGCCAGGACATGGGCAAAGCACCTGGGCGTGCGAGTGATCTCAATTGCCTGACGGCCACATCGCAGCAGTGCTAATGCTGAAAATCCGTGCCGTGTATACAGTACATACACAACGGACACCCAGAGCAATGCTCACAGGCCATCGGGTTTCCTTCAATGACAGAGTTGAAAGTGGTGATTCGTTACTCGATTTTCATGTGTCTGCTCCAGTGTGCACTGGTCTGCCCCTGCTGCCAATTGCCTCTGTCCCCAATTTCTTGTGACGTTTGACTGATTCTACTTCGTCGAGGAGAAAAACCACTCCTCAACCCTTAAAGTGTTGAGCGGCTATCACGGTGTCCGACGAGTCACTTGAAGATGATACACGTCCAACAAACATCGTCTTCGGCACAAGCACGGCACTGACCAGTGGCCGCCATCAAGCCGGCTCGGAGGTACGAGAGCAGCAGGAGTGCTTGCTTCAGACCTCAGTGCTACACCTATGTTCCTGATTTCGATCCAAAGCCATTCCGTGCAATTGTTCTTTGCCATCTATTGCATGCTAGGCGAAGTCCTGCACAACATCACGGCCACTTGAGGTCAAAAAAGGGGGCAGTGATTAGGTAATCCACCGCCAATGCTCAACGAATACATCGGGGTCGAAACCCTCAAGGCTGTAGGCAACAAGCCTTCGATGCTCGGGAACACCCCGCCTCACGCAACACGGAAAGAAGACAAAGATGCTTTCGATATTGAGGAAAGCAAGGCTGAAGGACAAGGAGCTGAGGGTCCTGATGCTGTGAGTCCGCGGTCTTAATGACTAGGTCCAGGTGGATGTGCTAACACTCTGACAGCGGACTGGATAACGCAGGCAAGACGACCATAGTCAAGAGGATCATGGGAGAAGATGTGAACACGGTCAGCCCAACTTTGGGCTTTATCATCAAGACCATTGACTATGAAGGGTACAAACTGAACATATGGGATGTCGGAGGCCAGAAGACGCTCAGATCTTACTGGAGGAACTACTTCGAAAAGACAGACGCCCTCATCTGGGTTGTCGACGCCACAGATAGGCTGAGAATCGAGGACTGCAGGACAGAACTGCACGGTTTGTTACAGGAGGAGGTACGTCGGCCGGCCCCCACGACAAAAATAAACGGAGCCCTGCTGACTCGGCGGGAGCAGAGATTATCTGGAGCATCTCTCCTGGTGTTTGCCAACAAGACGGACGTTCAGGGGTGCATGACGGGAGAAGAGATGGAAGAGGCCTTGAGGCTAAGGCATATCCAGACGCACCAGTGGAGGATATTGCGGTGTAGCGCCATGACCGGGGAAAACCTAAAGGAGGGCTTAGCGTGGGTCGTCGAGGACGCAAAGGCGAGGCTATTTCTCTATTGACAATGTTGTGGGTATGCGCGCCCGAAGGAGAAGACTGCCCAACGATCACCGCTCTTGGGGACAAGGGAGGCGATGACCATGTGCCATGGGCTGAGGGCCCGACAGCACATTTTAGCCTGGCCGGCGCAGGCCGTGGCCCATCCTTCGGGGGGGCAGCACACACTCTGACACTATATCTGCAACGTGGCCACAGCGTCAGAAGTGTTGGTCGTAGGCAATATATGTAGCACCGAAAAGAAACAGTTTCATCCTACCGCACCTATTTTGTGCAGGCTGCTGTGCCCCGATTGAAACATTCCGACAGGGACTGACTGCTTCTTCCCTGCTGGGCGAGCGAAACAGCCGGCCCAAAGATGTTTGGAACTTGGGAACCGGTTGTAGGCCGTCTTAGCGCGTCACTGGGCGGGCCCCTGGCTAGCAGTTGGTGGGGTGTTGCTCTGGGAAATAGTGGGAATAAACCCACATATGTGCTGCCCGACATGCCGGCCTGCCCTGCCTGCCCAGGTGCTGGAGCATCTTGAGCAGCAGAGCAGGTAGGTACCTAAGCACTCACAGGGTGGTGGGTGGTTGGCTGGTGGTGTTGTTATTTATTGTTGGGCCCGTGGCTATGGATGCTTGACGCATATGTGCTGCAGTGCCGCAATCCGTCACCTCCAGCATCCTTGAAGCTGCGCCCAGCTCGACTCCCATTTGGTTCCTGGTTGGGCAGCCCGCCAGCCTGCAAAAGGAACAGCACGCCACCCTCGGCTTCGACGCTGGCACGCTAATGTAGGTCCCGGACCATTCTCTTCTTGCACATAAGACATTGTAAGACCGGACTGAACCTTGGACACATGCCCGCTGCCACTGCCACTGCCCACTGCCATGTACTTTTTGTGCTAGTCGTCAAGGATACACAACGGTCGACTCCCTTGTTTACAGTTTGTCTGAGCGCACCTAACGGCCCTCTGCCCAGCTCGCGTTCTCGTGTTTGCCCCGTGTCGTGCCAATGTCGCCGGCAGCCAATCGAACCTTAGCCCTCCAACGAACCCCACGATCCCGTCCCAACAATGTCAGACGAGGTCTCCAACTTCTTGCGATCAGTAGAGCAATTGAACCACGGACGACACGAGGAGGACGAGGCCCGCTCCAGGGAGCTTGAAGAGAAGCTGCTGCAGCAGAGAAAGGAGCGCCAGGCTCGCCGCGAAGGTAAGCCGCCTCGACCTTGCTTCTTGCGCCTCGAGCTCGCCAGCCCTGGGCTGTGCTGAAGGGAGCTGGGCCGGGGAGGGGTGCTGATGCCCAGTGGTTGACGTTTGTCTTGTCATGTCTAGAGCGTGCCCGATCTATATCCCCGCAAAAGTCATCGCCGGCCAACACCCCACCGCCATCAGCGCGCCACAGAGACTCGACACCTCAGCCGGCGGACCCGTCGTCTCCCATCCCAGACCTCTCTGCCAGACTACAGAGCCAGATTGGCGCTCCCACGCCATCATCTGCTGACGCAATGGACCTGCCCTCACCACGTTCCGTCTCTCCTACCAAGGAGACGGTTCTCGACCTCGAGCCCAACCGATCCAGTGCCTCATATGCCTCACCACCTTCTAGTGGCGTGCCCACGAGGACACCTACTCTGTCCTGGCAGCGAAGACCTCCATCCCAAGGACCAGATCGCCCCAGGTCTCGGCCGCTGTCTATGGTCGCTGCTGAAAATGCCGCCGCACGAACAAACACTCCTCCTGCAGAGGCCGCCTCTCCCACCCAAACCCCTTCTCGTGACCAGATCTCACAGGCTTTGGCTTCCAAGGACCCTGCTTGGTTCCGTCAGACTGCTGACCGAGGTGCGACTTCTGCTGCATATCGAAAGAACCAGGTCGAAGACGACGACACTGTAGACGTAGCCGCCTCCCGCTCTCAGCTACCTGGCATGTCGCAAGCCACCTCTCCCGAGCCCGACAAGGAGCCAGTCCGAGAGCGCCCACTTTCACAAATTAGCCTGGGCAGGCTTGGTTCCCCGTTGCTGACAACTGATGCCGTGAAACTGGGCCCTCCTGCGGACATTCAGGCAGGCAGGGAGGGGACTTCGTCAGGGCAGACCTCGCCAACGCGACCAGCGTCTCCAACGAAGGGCATGGGTGGCTTCGTCCAGAGTGCTATGATGAAGCGTACGGACAGCGTCAAGAGATGGAGCGTCACGACTCCGGGTCTCCAGCGCGGGAACTCTTCAAACCGCAATAGTCTTGACGGTAAGACCCTCGCTACGAGCCCAGGTCCAGAGGCCATCTCGCGACCCGTCAGTAGATCTAGGGACAGCATTTCGCGGCCGACATCAAGTCATGGCAAGGACTTGGCCTCTACGACATCTGGCGCAACATCGCCCGAGGATGACGCGCCTGCGCCATCCAAGCTCGAGCCTCCTGTTGACAACACCCCTCCAACGAGCCCCTCGAAGACCATGGACCCAAGGCGGTGGAGTCCAACGAAGGGCTCCTGGCTTGATGCCGCTCTAAACAAGCCCGAGTCACCAAAGCCCAAGCCCGCAGCGCCCCCAAGCAACCAGCCCGCCTGGATGGTAGAATTGAACAGGGCGAAAGCAGAGAAGGCCAAGAATTCTAGTGTCGATCTTGGCCGAGCTGGCTCTACTGTCAAGAAGCATGAGGTGAAGACTGGCGGTCTCGTACGGCCGGCGCCGCCTGGCACAGCTGCCAAGCCCCCAGGCCTCACCGGTCTACCTTCACCAAGCCTCGGGGGAGACAAACCCTTGACTCCGGGTCTTCGCACTAGTATGTCGAGGAGTGATAGTAACACGAGGGTCAGTCCTGCCAGCGAAAAGCCTGAGGCGGGCACAGAAGACTTGGGTCGACGAGGCTCCGTCCTTAGCCCGGTTGCCAAGGACAAGCCGGAGGCGTCGTCACCATCACCACAGATGGACTTTCGGGCCAGTCTACGGCCCAGGGGCTTCACCGTGGGCAAAGATGGCGATAAGGAACCAGACAAAGCCGTCTCACGTCCTAGAGGTGCCACAATGGGTAGAGACACTCAGAAGGAACCGGTCAATGAGCTGGCAAATGTTTTTGGTCAGCTGCGCAAAACCAAGACACAGAATTACCGCGCTCCGGACGTGTTAAAAGACAACATCACGAGGGGCAAGGCCGCACTGAATGTGACTGGTGGGCCGCGCCCTTACGAAAAGAAGGACGAGTTTAAGGACGCGATTTTGAAGAAAAAAGCAGATTTTCAGCAGGCGAAAGAGCAAGGCCAAGGTATCAAGACCAACGAAAAGCCACCAGAGGAGAAGCCGCTCCCAGAAGGACTGGCCAGACGAGCCACAATCACACGTTCTGGCTCTACCCCATTCGTATCTCACTCACGGGATACATCAGCTGCCAAATCTCCAGTTGAGGCGTCTGCGAAATCATTTGAATCGACAAGGTCAAGTGTGATCTCAGTGACTTCGCCTCGAGAGAGCAACGTCGACACAGCCCCAGCCAAGGCCGAGATCAAGGACGAAACGCCGTCACCAAGCAAGCCGGAGGTAAGCACACCTGGTCGACTCCAGAACAAATTCGGTGACAGTGGCAATTCCCTAGCGAATCGATTCAACCCTGCCTTAGCCGGATTGCTAGCTCGCGGACCTCCCGGCATGGGCGGCCCGGGAGCCAAATCTCCTGGTGCTTCTTCAGGTGCGGGTGGCTCTACTGGGACCGAACCAGGCCCGGGGCCTAAGCTGGAGCACATGACCAAGGGTCGGGCCCGTGGGCCACGGAGAAAAGCCCCAACCTCGGTGAGCAGGCCAGTCGGAACTGCTGAATCGGAGGCGGTGGATACCCCGGCGCCAGCAGATAAGAAAGACACACCTACCATCCCAGAGGCGCCAGCAGCCCCGGAAACCGCAGACACCCTAGAGGCGGCACCTGTTCCTGAGGAGGCACCTGTTTCCGAGGAGGCACCTGTCCCCGAGGAGGCACCTGTCGTAGAGGCGGCGACCATACCAAAGACCCCAGTGGCGGCTGTTGTTCCGGAGATACCTCCCCAGAGCAAAGAGCCTCTGGAGAGGGAGGAAAAGGCTGCGAGTCCATTGCAGCCTTTGCCGGTGCAGGAACCGCAAGTTGACACAACATCGCCAAAATCGTCCATCAAATCTCCGGTTGTGTCGCCTATTGAACGTCACACTGGCACAACAGCAACTGAGAACACGCGGAACAGCGGCGTGATATCGCTTGTTGATTCATCAAAGAAGAGATTTGCCGAGCAGAGACCAATGTCTGCGGGAACGAGAATCGCACTGGTAGACTCATCGCAGCCACGGACCTCCAGTCCCGTCTCTCCGAAGAGACTTCACGAGCAGGTCTCCGCTTTCTCTCCGAAGCCACAGGTAAACGAGGAGAAGAAGGAAGATGTCCAACCTCCATCTCCAAGGAAATTAGATATGAAGAGAATGTCTAGATTCCTGGACGAGTCGGCTCCGCAGTCACCCAAGGCCGAGCCGGAACCAGTCAGGTCGCCTTCTCCACTGAAGAGAACCTTCGGAACGCCAACATCACCGCGGAAGCTACCGTCGGAGCCCGAGAAGCGCGAAACGCAACCAGCTGTCTCGGCGAGCAATGAGGCAATTGCAGTTGGTGGACCTGTTACCCCGAAGAAGTCGCAAGCACCGGCCGAGAAGCCTTTACCAGAACCTTTGACTTTGCGTCCTAGGTCACCTACCAAAACCCAAGCAACGCGAGATGTGGCCGCACCGTCAAGCACGTCGGCTCATGCCTCTCCCTTGGGAACACCCACAAGATCTCCATCCAAGAGCGCGGGGGATGTGTCTGCCATGATCAACGGTTTCTTTGGCCATGGGCGGCCGAAACGGGACTACCGCGTCGATGCAGCCGAGCTCTTGATGAACCGGCCCAAAGGAGGCTCCAGGGTGCAAACCCACAAAACAGAGCTCTTCCAAGTCACGGAGCAGGGCAAAAAGATCCCTGTGCCAACCCATTACGAGCGCGTACTGTTTGAACGGGAGATGTACATCTGTTCGCACACATTCACCAACGAGGCACGCAAGAGG
Organism: Diaporthe ampelina; assembly: GCA_023522825.1. Classification (NCBI taxonomy): domain Eukaryota; kingdom Fungi; phylum Ascomycota; class Sordariomycetes; order Diaporthales; family Diaporthaceae; genus Diaporthe; species Diaporthe ampelina. Next base: position 246,363 of record JAMFTM010000053.1, on the reverse strand, counting down.
ATATCAGAAGTGTACTTCTGGGCCGGTGACGAGGTTGCCCCATCTGCCGTAGAGGATGCCCAGGTATTTGTGAACAAGGAAGCGCGATCTATGGGCGGCACTTTGATCAAAATGCGTCAGGGAAAGGAGACGGCTGAATTCATCCAAGCCCTCGGCGGTATTGTCATCGTACGGCGCGGCTCGAGCAACAAGTATGACTCGCTCGCGTCCAACATACTCTGTGGCCGGCAGTACATGGGCCAGATCGTCTTTGACGAGGTCGACTTCTCCTCGTCCATACTCTGCTCCGGGTTCCCTTATCTTATCACGCAGCAAGGAAAGTGTTATCTGTGGAAAGGAAAGGGGGCCGGGGTGGACGAGCTGAGCTGCGCAAGGCTAATAGGGATGGACCTCGCGCTGATGGGCGAGCTCGTCGAGATGGATGAGGGCCAAGAGCCAGAAAACTTCTGGGACTTTTTTGGCGGCGACAGAAGAGCGACCTTGAGCTCTGCGGATCACTGGAGGCTGAAGCCGAGTTACGAGAAGTACTGCTCAAGGCTGTTCTGCTCGGATTCAGCCGCTCAAAACCAGGTGCGTTGACCGATTCCGCTGCCCACCACGTTACTTGTACTAACAGTCACTAGGTCGTCGAGGTCAATCCTTTCAGCCAAATGGACCTGTCCCCAGACAGGATCTATGTCCTCGACGCGTTCTTCGAGATGTACGTCATAGTCGGACGTTATACGCAAGCTCAGTATGGTTCCTTCCGCAACGCCCTGGACTTTGCTCAGGAGTACGCCATACTTGCCGCCGGCATGGAAGACAGGCCGTTCGTGCCGGTTTCTACCGTCGTAATGGAGGGCATACCACGGGATCTAAGGAGCTGCTTCCGGAAGTGGAGAGACGATTTGAGCCCGACCAAGATGCCGACACCATCGTCTGGTGGTGGAGTCACGAGCAGACAACATTCACCTCTGAAGAGGATGAGGAGTCTGAGGGTCGTGCCGCTGGTGCAAGCGTTGCAGGTGTTGGGCAACTCGGAATAGGAGTCCGATGATAACTGGGAGGATGAGAGAGAGAGGAAGAGGTTGAAGAATAGTACTAGGAATGTGGCGAGCCGGCCGTCGCAGCGCACTGTATATGTCTGTTTATTTTATGGCCAGGCCCGAGTTCGCATAGACGGCTGCCCAGGCTCAATGCTGCCGGGTGTAAACCCCCGCGGGTGGAGGAAACGTTATCGTTGTGGATTTTGACAGTGCTGCATATATACCTACTTCATTGTGGACCGTGTCCGATGTACGAGAAGAGCAGGCAAATAAATCAATAATGCAATAGACCTGCCAGGAACTTGATCTGCTAACCTGCATACATGCGATGGGCAGCGCATTGAGCTCATCAGTCAGTGTCGGTAGAACCGCCCTTTCTTTACACAGTATGCCAGAGGTTTTTCAAAGGCTCTACTGCCGCTACCTTTCATCTATCTCAAAGTCGGGGGTGTCCAGTCACCTGTCACTGGTGTGTGTATCGTTGTGTCTTAATCATTGCGCAAAAGAAGTTGGGTATCATTTCTCGGCCAATCGACCGAAACCACTACAAAACGCCGTAAATGCTTTTGGTTCGCCTTCTGTTGTGCCTCTCATCCAGAGCCGGCGCTGGTTCGAACCCACGGCAACATGCACCGTCAAAGTCGGTTGAGCAAGCCAAAAGGTTCATCGAGTCCCCCGCCTCAGAACCACTCACGAGGCCAATAACCATGGACCACTCACTGACTGGGCTCCTCCTTCAGCGGCCACTCCCCACCCGTCCCCTTAACAACCTGCGCGACATCATCTCTCAGCTCAGGCAGCGCCTCCCCCATCTCGCGCGCAAGGACGTCGCGGAACGACGAGAAGGCGTGCATCTTGCCGCGCATGAGCTGGTTCTGCCGCCTGACGAGCTCGACGAACTCGCGCGTGTAGATGTCCGGGTTACGGCCACCCTCCACGTACTGGATCAGCTCGTACGGCAGGGACGGCAGGTTCTCGGCCGCCGCCGGGTGCGACGACACCCGGTGGATGGCCTGCAGGGCCGAGGAGAGCTGCGTCAGCTGGCTGGCGAGCACGTCGCGCGTGGGAGGGGCGTTGCTGCCGCGCAGGGGCGTGCCGTTGCCGTTGGGTCCTGCGCCCGAGGCTGGGGCGGTGTGGGAGTCGTAGTTGGGGACTTGGATCATTATCTCGTAGAGGATCTGGATCACGTCCTTGAGCTGGCCTGGATATGGAGGTCAGTAATGTGTCCAGGTGCGGGCCCTCTGCTGCAGAGGCTGGGTGGTTTGCTCACGCTCGACGGTGTTGTGGTCCGGGTATTCCAGCGGTGCCATGGTTGCGGCTTCGTCGTTGCGACCAGTTGATACTTCTTCGGGGAACGAGGACTAACCCTTCCAATCCAATGTTGAAGCCGGCCCAATAATCAGAATGTCTTGGCAGTTGATGCAGAATCGCCCAAGGAACACAAGAGATGCAAGGCAGACTGCAACCGCGACAGGTTGAAGATGGATTGACGTTGCAGCTAGAGGAGGCTGAGAGCCAGAATCCGGGGTCGCTTGGCATTAGTGGGTCTTGCAGGGAGCTTGGGCCCTGTCATACAATCGAAAACAGACAGGGGTATTGTACCGTGTTAGTTGACTCGCAGCTCCGGCATTAAGCGTGCACAGGAGTTGCCAACTCCTGTGAACCGTGTATTGGTCTGAAAGACGAAAATTGGTTTCTCGGTATTCAGCACGCCCCAATACCATGGAAGTTCTTGAAAGTACCGAGTACGGCAGATCCGCCGCCCTTGCAATGTTGCCTTCAAAGTGGGGCCCGTGCCTGGTCAGGAACTTTATATGTCGCTTGGACCTGAGAAGGCGTATAGTTACTTAGATTGGAAGGGTAACATGTTTCACTGGACGCGTCGAGTTTATTTACTTCTGACGCGACTTTGCTCTTCTCGCTTCTGTTTCCATTCTCTTGAGACTCCACATGGTCCCAGTTATGTTCGACATTTACGGCAGGACGGTCTGCGGGCACGGCTCCGAGACGGAGGAGCAGCTGAGCCCAGCATCGGATTCTTGGAAGAAGGAGTTCCAGAGAGACCTGACGTCCGTTCACACAGTCGGTGACTTCGCCTACCAGAGGATCCACAACCAGTTCGTCGATCCGGGACTTGAAATTGACGGAAGCCTTGTCTCCTTGCCTCTGAGCCCACAACTCGCTAACCGAATCAAAGCTGTTGCGAAACCAGCTTCCTTCACCAGGAACGGCGGAGGCAATGTGGTCGACTACTCCCCTAGCCTCATCTGGGAACTTAATAGCGACCAATTCCGGATCGTCAACCCTTCATGGCCGGCATTCTTGGCATCCATCAAGCAGGACGTGGCTCACAGCCTTGGCTTGGTCCTGTCCAATGTCGAGACTGAACTAGACAAGCTTGTCTTGTACGAGGAAGGCTCTTTCGTGAGGAGCCGTCAAGTTTCGCAGCTAAACCCAGAAGTTACGGGATGTCTCGTCGTATGCCTGCCCTCTGGGCACACGGGAGGCGATATCCGCTTAGAGCACGCCGGAAGGCGTTGTGTGTTCCCCACAGCGCCTTCGTCGGCATTTGATCTTTCAGCTCTCGCTTGGCACTCTGATGTTACGAGTGAAGTCATGGAAACTTCATCAGGGTATCGCCTAGAGCTCGTCTACAGCATAATGCCAAGATCAGGTACTAACTCGTCGGCCGACTTCTTGGTTAAACAGCACCAACGCCTCAGAGAGAGGCTTGTCAGCTGGCCAGAAGACTTATCGAAGATTGTGTATCTCCTGGACCATAAGTACTCGCAGGCCAACCTGGGCTCTTCCAACTTGGAAGCGCACGACCGGATAGTCTTCGAAGCTCTGTCGGCTGGGTGCTCCGCAGCTGGCATTTACCTCTTTCTCGGCAACATCACGAAGAAAGAGTATGACCCAGACGATCACAACGATCGCAATTGCGATGATAAAGAGGTGGGAGTGTCCCTGGACTACTTATGCAGTAGCCAGGGGCAGCAAACCGTCTCGGATATCGTTTTGTCTCCACAGGATCTCATTCCAGCCGACCCTCACAGCAACCGGTCACCCGATAAAATAGAGGAAGGCGACGAGGGAACGGAAGAGGTAGACGAAGAGGACCACGTTCCAGACAGATTCATATATTATGACTCGGTGAGTTCGTCATGGCGATGTCCCGGAATCCCGCGCTCTCCCCGTAGAGTGTGCAGTGTGCAGTGATTACTGATGAGAAACCTCTATAGGCCATTGTTCTCATCCCAAGGAACAAACTACATCACCTGCTAGGGCTCGTGACCAATATAGAGCTGGTCATGACTCTTGTCATCGATGATCAAAAGAAGCAACCGAACGATGCCACCACCAGAACGGATATGCTAGAGCTGATGAACAGAATCCTGGACTGCGGCAAATACAAGCTCGCTGGGCTCGCAGTCATTGAAGGTGCATGGAATCTCGAGGACAAGTTACTATACTACAAAGCTATTCAACACTGTACCGCAGATGGTCGCATTCCGACTGGGCTTCCGAAGCTGCTCGCTACACTTGTGGCCGGATTGCCAGCCCCACAAGTGGTCAATTGGAGTGAATGGTTCGTAGAACCCCGTCTCCTTCGTTTTCCAGACACGTTCATTATCCTACCATTCACTGACATCAATTTACTGTCCACAGTCTCGGCGACCTTCCTGATTGTTCCACCAACATTCGTACCATTTTCGCTGTGCTCAACGATCTCGAGCAAGCGTTAGATACGGAACATCTTAAGAACAGCTTCCGGGCTTGGGTAGCCACAATGAAGCGCGACAAGTTTACTTCTAGCCAGTATTTTGCAAAGGCCGACCATAAATCTGTCCAAGAGCTAGCAAATCTGCTTTGGCACGACAAAGACTGGGTTGAGAATCGGTAAGTCTACACAGATAGATGACCTGAGACTTGGCGCTGATTAACTATTTACTTAGCTTTATACCCGAGTTGGGATGCTGCGAAAACAGAGCACTCGTCGGCAAGACCATCGAGAGTCTGGCAGTTAAGGGCCACGACAACACGCTGCCTGGCGCTGTAGAAGCCGCCAAGAAAATATTGGACAATCAGTTGCAGCTGCTGTGTCTCGGTGCTGTAAATTTGTTGTCAGTCCGTGATCAAGAAGCTACCGACGAGATCCACAGGTTCATCGATCTTATCATGACATGCATGACGTTCGGTTTCAAGCAAGAAGCAACACAGCTGATCGAGAGAATCAGACCGGACATGGAGAAGCAGCTGCACTATCCGGAGCCGCGGCCTGTTTTCAGTGGCGCTCGCACTGGCAATGGCACTCCATATGTCCCGATCCTCGCCCATAGGCTAATGCGCCACCTGGGCGATCTGCCTGCTGCGTGTGAGACACCGTTCATGGAGTCTCTTCGAAACATGTTCGAGTACCTTCTTCGGAAATATGTTCTCGGGGCTCTATCACCAAACGGGGACCGTTCCAGGCTTTTGAACGACTTGCGTGAGGAGCGATTCCGGAGAATACTGGGCGACCCTCTGTATAAGGAATTGATCTTTCTGGAGGCCCCGGTGATGAAATATGGCTACGCCGATCAGGCTGTCGCCGGAACCAAGCGGCAAGCTGAAGAAGAGCTGTGTCCGCCTCCCAGGCCTGGATCGAGTCGGTGGGTTGCTTAAGGTCGAGTTCCTTGACGACAACGTGAGATCTCATGACAGCGGGATGTCTAGGATGGGTTGTGCGACTCGGTTTCGGCAGAGTCAGGATGTTTTAGTTCACAAGGTTTGATCGTTTTCTTCCAAATTCACCGCGATGCTTATAGTGTCTTCTTGTCTAAGTACTCCATGTGTGGAGAAATTATATGCCATTTCCTTTCTACAATCTGTTCTCGGTCATGATTCCTGTCGTTCGACACGATATTGATGCTCCTGTATTGGGATCAGACCTTCCGATAGGACAGCCTGATGAATCATAGGACCATATGTATAACGATTATTTCTCTGCCCACCTAAGGCGAAGTCAACCAGCCTCAAAACTTGTTGAAGAATGTCTTCAGGGTTATCATAGCATTTGCGAGTCTACAGAACCATGATGTCTAAGGATTCTTTCAAGTCTACAAGAAGCCATCATGAGAATCCAAACACCTTCTTGAGCTGGTCTTGGAAAGTGATCGCACGACCAAGACGCTTTTCTCCCACAGACTCAGCCGCACCGTCTCCTCCACCATTGATCCTGTGCTGTGCTGCATTCCCATGATTTTTGGGGTGAACTTTTCCAAGCCCTGCCCCTTCAGCCTCTGCGGAGCCTCGGGCGACCTCTGAGGAGCAAGACCGTCCTGCAAAGGATCTCAGCACGGTCTTGGCTGGCGGTCCCGCGTTGCCACCGGTAGAGCATTTGATTGTGGGTGTGGTTACTGGCATGTTTTCACCCCGGAGGCCCGAGGGAAGTAGAACGGAGGACTTGACTTGACCCGCCGGGTAGACGCGGCGATCCAGATATTCAGAAGACTCTGATGGAGGCTTGGCGTGGCCGACAGAGCCTGATGGCAATGTGGGGCTGGAAGTAGTCTTGGGAGGACTGATGAAGCGTACATGCCTGATGGGCTCAATGCGACCAAGCTGGAATCTTGAGGACGGGCGTTGGCCTGGTTTCTCGTCGATGAAGGTGAAGGGGCGTGACATCTGGACGCCTTTGAATGTAGGCGTACGTTCGACAGGCTCAGACACGAAGACAGGGCTCAGCCGTCGAGGAATGATGCTGCGCTCTGGATCCACCGAGTGTCCAGGACTGGTAGGCTGCTCTTCATTTGATCGCGGAATTGCTGCACTTACAGGAATTCTGTGAGGTGGGACTGGAGGAGGTGAAGGAGACGACGCTGTCTTGTCGGACTCCATGTCCGAATCTGCGACACTGGAGCCGTGAGGTGAGAAGTAGTCGTCGAGCACAGAGCTTGGCCGCTCCATGCTGTCCCTTTCGTCTGACCTCCTGCCGGGGAGATATTGCATCCATCTCGGGATGGGCTTTGTTTTGCTCCGTTCAAAGGCCGGTTCACCGACAGGATCGTGCATGGGGACATAAATTGGGGAAGGTGTCCGGGCAACGTATTTTCCTCCGGATCGAACCGGGTTATCAGAGGCGTTGGTCTGATGCTCAAGCTCGGGTTGTGTGCCTGAGGAGCTTGGTGTGTCCTGAGGGCTGTTCTCAAGAGTGCTCTGTCCCATACCTGCCTCCCATCGTCTCCTCGACAGACCTCCATCAAATCGATCAATCCTTCGCAGAGCCATCGGAATGAGATGATCATCATCCGCCGTATCTCTCGAAATCTCCTCCACACACGACCCACACAGTGGTATCTCGTCGATCTCCCTTCCCTTCGATCTACCTGGCTCGGCCGAGTGGCCTGGTGGTCCTCGATCGGCATCGTTCCCGAACAGCTCTTCCACGCTTAGCCCCTGAACCACCCTTTTATCACCGCATAATAAGCAGCCATAGCAGCTCCGATGCCAGAAGCACCACCCAAGGCTCACGCACTCGTCGCCGCGGAAGACGACCTCGCCGCACACCTAGCAGATCGCGAGGTCAAGGAGAGCGTTGTAGCACGGCTCGCAGGCCAGGCGGGCCCGGCTGCCCACCACTCTCGGCGCGTGGGGGGAGTTGGCCGGGTCGCATCGTTGAGGGCGCCAGCAAAAGGTGCAGAGGAATGTCTCTGGTCTGGTTGGAGAAGAGAGATCTCGTAGCAGGTAAGGATGGTTGTGCCTGCGAGTATTTGGTGTCTCAGGCTGGATAGGATGTCTATCACGAGTAGTGGGACCGTGGTATGACGGCATGTCACCCATCTTGAGGGTCGAGAGATGGACTTAGTAGGTTCTTTATGGGTGATAAACGAGTGAAAAGTAATGTTTCAGCGACTGGCAGAAACTTCGAAACAGTCCTTCTAGCTGACCTGGCCCTTGGTTTGGATTTGACCTGTCGTAGAGCATCCTGAGAGCAACAACGCAGACGAATTCCCATGCTGGAAAATCCACACGTAGCTTCTGGGTGGCTCCTTCCATTTGTCTCCCCGAGCGTGGGCGAGTACTACTACTCAGGAGCGAGGGAGGTAAGTTATAGTAAGCATTATTTGGTACAGCAGTGAAGGTCAACAAGGCACCCAATTCAAGTAGAATTTGAATCTATGCATTCATGCAATCTGGCTCTGTCTGTCCATATTGCTGTGCCTCCTGAAAGTGAAGACTGAAAACAAGTATAACGCCACACGTCCGTAATATGCTCCTCAAGACAACCCCTTTTCCTGACCAGCTCGAAACTCCGTCATAAAGGATTTCGAAAAACAGACGATGACTGTAATGTACAAGATACTCCCAGTCCAACATCAACAGTTGGATTGCCGCCGGACAGGTCAGCATAGCCTTGGCTCCAAGCAAGCATACACCCGAAGACAAGCCACAGTGTCGGAACATCCAGGTGGGATGTTCGACAGCTCTGCCGAGGTTGTTCACAGCTTTCGGTGCTCCGGGCTTTGCAATAGCCCTCAAATGAACAAGTTCTGACTCGACTCCTTATGTCCAAAGTCAAAAATCCAATGCTGAACCAACAAAGCCGTCGCAAAACATGTACACGCCAAATGCAATTATGCCTCAAGCAGCGGTTGCGCCGGTCCCTTTCAATCGTATCATCCTCTGCGGCAGCACTGGTCGCAACCTCATCACCCAACTCGGGGCTCGATCTGCGCCTCACTTGCGCTGTTTCGGGGTCGCCAGGTAGGCTAGCCTGCTCATGCTGAGTCCTGCGCGTTTGCGGCCACCGGGAGTAGTGGCTGGGGCCCTCGCCTTGACTGCAGACCTAGCGGGCGTCTTCATCAGGGTCTTGCTTGGACTTCTGAACCGTGGCTTTTGGGCCGATGCAAGCCTGGGAGCAACCAGAGCATCGCCCTCAGGCACACGAGCGGCCTTCATCTTCTTCAACGCGCGCTCAGCTGCCTCCCTGTCTGCCTCTTCCTCATCATCCTCCACACGAAGGCGTTTCCTATTACCCACACCATGCGGGAAAGCCTTCATGTCGAAAGGGCTCTGCTGAAGGTAGGGCGGCATGTTCTCCTTGCCCTTCGGGGCTGCTGTCGCGGGCATGTCTGACGATGGGAACGCACCGGGGACGGCTGGCATCATGGAAGGGCGGACGTGGCGCACACTAGACTGTCCTGAGCTACCACCAAATCCCTTAGGGGAAGAGCCGCCAAACTTGATGGTGTGATCACTGCGGAAGGTGAAGGTGCCAGGAACCGAAACTGGAGCTCGCTCAAGCTCTTCAGACATATCATCATCCACCGAGTCGGACTTGTCCTCCGTCGGGGGCTCGGGCAGTGGTCGGAAGCCCGACAGGTCGGGATACGAGACATGATCCGCAGTGGCATTCGTCATCACAGAGTCAAGAGACGGGTAGTTAACCAAGTTGATGGCGGTCTTGGCACGAGGTATGCCGGACTTGACAGGAGATGGAGAGTTTTGTGCCAAAGCAGCATGCTTGGGAGCAGGAGTGAACTGGCCGGCCCTGAAGCTGTTCTTGCCTGGGGTGGTCTGGGGAGCAGGCGGGAGTTCGTTCTGTGCGCGCACAGGAGCTGGGGTCCTGGAGATCCCCACAGTGGGCTTGGGAATGCCAGCCTGTCGCGCAGAGCCGTCTGCCTTGTGCTTGGCGAACATGGATTTAACCTTATCAAATCGACTTGGGCTTCGCATTTTGGCTGGTTCTCCCTCCTTTGCATCACTAATGGTGCCGAGATCGCCGGCAGTTGCAGACTTCTTCAGACCTGTCATGGGAATCTTTGACGGTGACCTAAGCATTGACCGAGCTGTGGTTGGGGTCTTGATCGAGGTGGCGCGCGCGAGAGACGCCTGGGTGGGTGACATGATGTTCTTAAGGGTTGACTTGGCAAGGAGTATGCCATGAGGGCCCTTGCCAGGTGTCCTTGGACGAGGGATGTTGCTGCTGTCCCTCGAAATGGGGCGGTTGGTAGAAGCATCATCGTCGGCAGCCTGCTTGGCGCGCTTGGCGGGAGAATCTGGGTCACATACAGGCGTGTGAACCTTCTTGGACGACCTGGACGATGTTGGCTTGACGGGAGTCTGGACGCGTGCGGATTCACTGTCGTCAATGTTTGCTTTCGACTGCGAGCGCTTGATGCCCTTCTTGGGTGCAGCGGCAGAGGCGTGTTTGCTGGCCCGGAAAGCAGAAGGATGGTTCTCAATGGAGTCCATCTTCTTGAACTCGGCCATGTGGATCTCGGAGTAACGACCAGCGCGGCCTTTCGGCCGGGCGATCTTGCGCGCGTTGACCTGTTCTTCCTCGGCGCGCTGCTTCTCGCGCTCAGCCACGAGAGCAGCCTTGTGTTTGGCAGCCTGCTCACGGACCTCATTCATGATGAGCTTGGCCTGGGGGCTAAGAGTGGAGTCCGTGGTGCTCGGGACGGACGGCAGCAAAGGAAATTGGGAGGACGAGGCCGGGGTCTTGGAGGGCGTGGATAGTAGGACACCAGAGCCAGGCTTGTTGGAGGCAGCCGGCTTGATGTCAGTGAAACCGAGGCGCAGGGCGGATGACGGGGCTGCCATGGTGGGGTGAGCTTTGCTGGGGTGCATCTCGGACATTGGCGGCTTCACGACGGACTTGGTAGACGGGGTTCGGGGGTTGTTGGCGGGCGAGGACATGATGGCATTGAGACTCTGAGCAGGCTCAATGACAGGACTCTCCTCGCGTTCAGCAACGGATTCGAGGGTTGCAGGCGGCGGCGCGATGGGCTCGGCCTGCAAAGCGCGTGGGCGGTGTGAGCAGTGGCGAGACTTGTTGCGGGCGAGGCTTGTTTGTTTACTTACCTTGGCGCCGCTGGCCAGGCGTGCAGATCGGCGACGAGCCATGGTGATAGAGATCGTGGAGGTTGACACCAGGCGGGGCCAGGCAAAGATGAAAGTCTCGGGAGCAATGGGGTTGTCTCAGAAGGGAGAGTTGCAAGGTTGCAGGCTTGGAAAGGGGAGATTGTGTGCGGGATGAAATTGAGGGTGATGTAGTTAGTCGAACGCGGTTTTGGCGGTTGCTGTGTGGGACCGGGCCTCTCCAAAGTCAACAAATAATCAGGTGGCCCAAGCTCCCAGCTCGTCCACAGAGGCACGCAAACGGCACGCCACGGCAGCAGCGTTCAGGGGTCCTTGCCCGGCGCGTGCGGTGGACCCTCTCGGCGATCGACGAGCTGACAGGTGCAGAGGCATAACTGGGCAGACGGTCACTTTCACTATAGCCTATTCTCCTTAGATCGCCTTGCACCATCTACCATTGCCCACCATTTCCTCATACTGCCTGGCTGATCGCCTTCAATGTACGCACGCTTATGTCTTGGAGGCTCCTTGCTGTATAATGGCGGCATACTCTCTCGTGCCCGGGAGACGGCATCAACCCCCACCGGAACAGACAGCCCTTGGCAGGATTGCACGTCTGAACGGAGGTTTTAGGCCATGGCACCAAGCACATGGCATGGCATGGCATTGCATGGCAAAACAAGAACCCGTCACCAGCAAAAGTCGGCAGCGCCGGTGTCATAACGCCGAACTATAGGTTCGTAAATCCGCAGGGAGGCTGCAACTTATGAGCTTGGGAGACCAGTTACAACCTCGAGAGCATGGACGGGCGAAACGAGCTATCTCCCCGGCCATGTCCCCAAACGGAGATAATAAAGAGACGATCAGAAGTGCTCACGCCATTTATGCAAACACAGTGGACACCGACGAGCATGCGGCTCAAAACTGAGACGTCTTGGTAAGCAGGCAAGACTGCACGGCACATAAATCCGAGTACGCGTACGCTGGCTGCTCCCGCCGACGAGAGCCCTGTGCCGTCTTGGGAATGACGCAGCAGCGCCTCCTATCACAGCTCGTGTTGCGCATCCTATACGAACATGTCTGCCTCGACTATGTGTTCGGATAACCCGTGTTGTTTGGACCAATCCCGCTGGACAGGGACGCCGTCATCCACTTGTTTGAGATGCCACCACCTTGTTTCGGCCAAGGTGAAGATCCAAAACGCCAGGAGCCCGACATAGCCCCGGTGCCCCGTTACGGCGCCCACCCACCGGGGGCTACCGGGACTCCCAGGACGCAAGGCTTCAAGGCGAATTTTTATGCTTGTGCCAATCAATAATGAGACGAAATGATCGGACGGCAGGCCAGCCACTTAACTTCGGCTCAGTGGGTAGGGCGGCTGTAAGGCTCTGCTCTTGGCGTCTGGTATTTGTCGGGAAATGGGGGGCCTGCCAAGCACCTCGTCCGTCAGGAATGGGAATAACTTCAAACTGTACGCGAATGCCCCTCAAAGCAACTTCCCCTTCGAGCGAATGGGCGTCTTGGATGGGGGTGCCCTCGGCGCCGAGCTGCTCATGATGCACAAGCGACGGCATAACCATGGTACATCACATCACCCCCCACACGCGTGGGCAAGATTTACAACTACCTTGTGAGGTTTGTCAGCACGCCTTGAGGCTCATGAGCCGCCCCGATCAAATATCAGGCAAGGAACCGCTCCTCGAGTGTGGGTGTGCGGTCATGTGCCATCTCTGCTTCCTGTCCCTACTCTTCTTCCTAATTGTGTCGGTCATTTTCAAGTACGACGTTGCTGTGGAACGGCATATTCCCTTCCCTTACAATTCGACCCATATCTTGTCGTTGAACGACTATTAAGAGTTTAATACTTGACGACCCCGAGATTCAACATCACTCACTTACACTCTCGGGCAATCCAATATGCTTTTCATCGGAGTCATCGGTCTGTTGGGGGCAGCCGTAAGCGCCTACCCCCAGGTTGAGGTTATTTCCACGGATGCTGTCTCGAGATCTGGGAGGAGATTCGTCAGTAAGTATCTAATCACTTTGGTCGCATTTAAGGCTGTGGCAGTTTACTAACAACTCGCCTTATCAGTACGCCGCAACGTCGTTCCGAAAGTCAAGAGGGCCAACCAGGTCATACCGGTAGTGGTTGGAGGACCGCAAGACACATATGTTCCCAATGTTGTGACTGCTGCGGTCGGCGACGTTGTTCAGTTCCAGTTCAGCAACGGCAACCACACTGTTACGCAGAGCGCGGCCGATCAGGGCTGCACTCCCCTCCAGGCCACAGTACCTACTGGTATGTATAAGCTTAGGCCTTTGGCAGATTTCATGTCCCTTTGAAGACTTTCAGGGTCGTGGCAATCGGTACTTTGGACCGCATAATTAACATACTCTTAGCCGTCCATTCAGGGCACATCCCATTTCAGGACGGGCAGCAAGAGGTTGGCACATTCAACCTCGTCGTCTCCAACACCGAGCCGATGTTCCTGTACTGCGCAACCGGACCACACTGCCAAGAAGGTCAGGTCATGGTCATCAACCCGTAAGTAGTCTTTGTCTCCGTTCTGTCACCCGCGGCCAGCGCGCCGAACCGTCGGACAAGCACGACTGACGCCCTACACAGACAAAACGTGAACCAGGTCGTCGACTACGCCAAAGTAAGCCAGGCCACCACACAGAGTACTGACGGCACCACGGTGGTGGGCGGGGCCGTCGGCCAGATTGCCCTGGGCAACGCGGCTTTCGTGCCTGCGCCTGCGCAGCAAGCAGGAGGAGCGCCTCCTGGAGCGCCTCCCGCCGAGGCAGCCCCTCCCGCTGAGGCAGCTCCTCCTGCTGAGGCGGCTCCCCCTGCTGAGGCGGCTCCCCCGGCCCAGGCTGCTCCCGCTGAGTCCGCTGCTCCCCCTTCTGAGGCGGCACCTCCTGCTGAGGCCGCGCCTGCCGAGGCTGCAGCGCCCGCCGAGTCTTCGCCTCTCCCTGGAGCAATTCCTGCTGAGGCTGCGCCCCCAGCTGAGGCGGCTCCGGCAGAGGCGGCTCCAGCCGCTTAGCTTTCCACTCGTCCGAGGTCAAAAGTGGCTGGCGAGTTATTCCAGTGGTTTTTCCGCACATTCGATGCTTGAAGACGATGGCCGAGTCAAGGACAAGCGTACTTTGAATTAGCTATGTATTTTGATGGTACGGCGGGTCGTCGTTGGCGAGGGACATGTGTGTCCTCCTGCGGCGCGTGCCTAGCAGGTTTAGTGTGTGTTTGTGTGTTATTCGTTGTACATACATCTGGAATCACATCTATGTCCTGTAGGCCGCCTTGCCGCGCTTTGCACAGGCTGGTCCTGACTCGGCATGCTGTCACACAGTCAGTCAGTGGATCGCTGCCGGGATAGATAGTACATAATCTGAGATCCAATTCTCCGGGAATGCTGAATCGGCGTCGGGCTGGGTTGTGGTCAAAACTGGGGAACAGCCGAGATGGGGCGTCGCGTTGTCTACCATGGACGCACACGAGCAAGTCTCGACCAAAGAGTCTCGAATTGTGCGCAGCTAGTTGAGGCCTTAACTGCTACTTGACATTCGAAGCCTTGTATCTCTCTTCAACTCTCATTCTGCCTGCCTAATCGAGCAGATATATGGTCTGTCACTGTGTGGGTTTAAGCCCCGTGGTGAAAGGGATCTACGATGCTACCCTATACTGCAGACAACTCCAGAAAATGGCGCCGCTAGAAGTATTCTAGAAGGTGGGATTCCGGCCTAGCCTCACCAAGGGTAGGTGCCACTGCCCGGGCGACCCCAATTCGCATTCGCCACAGCGACACCAGCGTAGGTACAGTACTTCACACAACAGTCGGTAGTGGATGAGAGCGCCGCCACCAGATTTGCCTGTTGATGGGTTCGAGCCACTGGTGGTATGAGGCTAGACACGGCACATGGGGATGCATGCTGGCTGGGGATGCGGGCCAGGCAGCCAGGACACTCTGCAATGAAACGGGTTTGCTTCTTCTGCACGATGATGGAATCTGGCTGCTCGAGAGCGACCTTGTCCATGACAGGGCACGCCGCCAATCACGTCGCGGCGCAAAGACACCATGCCCAGCCATGCATGCAACAACAGCCCTTTGGTGGCTGCGATGCTCCTCTCCGGCGGTCCAGCGGGAATAGACAAGATGCTTGCCTCTTCTGCAGCGTGCAGGCCAGACCGGCTTACTGCAGGCGGCTGGACGGGTGGGCGACACTGCAGGACGGCTGCATCAGAGACGACACGTGGGATCTCTCGGCCGAGCCTCGTCGAGGCTGACAGCAACTACATACGAGTCCTTCACGTCGGCGACGGTCGCTGCCCGTACGCGAGTTCTGAACATAACTGGCAGAGGGCAGCAAACCCGGCTGCTGGGGAGGGGAAGGGAGGTCCAAAGAAGCTCGAGACCCAGAAACGTGGGCCGTCGGGACTTCATTGGCTGCGGGTGCAGATGCCTTGTTGAGGCAGTTAGGCGAGGGCCTAGCCTCGATTTTCCCCACACACCCAGACGCTCCTGCGTCCTCCCACCAGGGCAGCCAGGGCCAGCCAGCCAGCCAGCCAGCCAGCCAGCCTGAGCCAGGGCGAGCTTGGGCCAGCAAACCTCGAGTCCTCCGAGGAGATGCAACCTTCGACCGACTGCACGTCTGCTACAACCGTGTCAACGGGCTTTGCTTTGGCCAGCCAGCTTTCGGCCCCCCTTGCACCAATCCACTCACCGAGCACTGCGGGCATTGACCACGACTGGAATCACCTGCACTACCACTCGCTCTAGTCAGACAGGATTGCATGCCTCTCGCACCGCGCCTAAGGCCTCGGGCCAGGTGCAGCGCCTGATCCCCCTTCGTGCCCTTCGCCCCCGGGCCACGACAACACATCCTCATACCACCGTGCCTGGTCACCAGTCTCCTCCTGACCTACCAGCCTGCCTAGCTCTTATTACCTGCCGATTCTCTCTCTCTCACTAACATTCGTCAGCTATTCCCTGAGGTGGTGGAGCGGAGACACGGGCGGGCACCAGCGGCAATCCCAGGAGACAGCTGCCCTCAAAGCTGAAACCCGATCCAGCAAGATGGTAGTCCAAGACCTTAGTCCGAAGAAACTAGACTTTTTGATACAACCATCGTGACGTTGGGGATCGACGCCCAACGCACTCTCGAGTCGGCCCTCCATGCTCCTTGTGGCTGGCCGGCATGGACGTGGAAGGGGGGACGGTGGTGGTGGTGGTGGTGGTGACGATGGGCAGCATTGACACTGGCTTGGGTTGGACGAGGATGGCATCCTCCAGAAAGCTGATTGACCAGTTGATTGATCAATCGATCATGTAGGGACCCCTCGGAGCAATCTAAGCGATCAACGCCCACCAGAGCTCAGAATTTTCCGCGACGCCGTGCCAATGGCCGCAGGGATGGTTGTTGGATCTTGGTGGCAGGTCGAGGCATCAACCAGCCGAGGCCAGAGATACTTGCACAGCAAGTATTCCGTCCTATTTGGTACAGACCCCGGCTGTGCCGCCAGCCCGCCTGGGCAAGGAAGGGGCCGTGAGATCTGAAATGCAGATCACACTGCACTGGGTCACTCCCTCGCAAACCAGCCCAAGACGGATGCATTCCCAGCCTCGTCTGTCTCGAAGCAGCGCGATGATCTTGGGGAATGCATCGCAAAGCACAAAGGGAAGGGCTGGCCAGGTTTTTCTGTCCTGACATTTGTAGTCTGTGTGGTCCTGTAGCACACACATGGCGTCTTCCAGGTATCCACAGCGGAGGGCAAAGCTTGGAACGCCTCGGTAAGGAAAGATTATCCGTGCCAACATGCCGATATCGCTTACTGGCACAGACCCACCCTGGGTTCTGGAACACACAAGCACAACCTGAGGTTGACGACATTCGGCCTTGGAAGACGAACCGCAGAATTCTCACAAAATCGTGACCACGGCGAGTCAAGTTCGGAAATAATTTTCCTCTGTTTTAGAAAATGTGACGACGGCGCCAGGAAAGACGCGCGTTGGTCAAGCAGAGCGGCATGTCTGCAGCTTTGCCCCCAGTGCCACAAACGAGCCTGCGAAGACGGCCCTCAGATCACTTTCCACCGGGGATCTCCGACTTACACCGTGTTCTCTCTCCCACATGTAACCTACCATTCATTCCAAGTCCGCAACCAGCGAGCGACATAATCGTCACCGCACATCTGTTGCAGCGAGCAGGACACGGGCCATACAGAGGAGTCGGTCGGGAAGGAGTAGAGCACTAATTCAGGGAGATGCAGTTGGTGGCTTACACAGATGGTCTTCAGACCGAGCAAAGTCGTCCCTGCCACTTGGCCTAACTCGGGCCGAGAGTCTTCCATACCTGGGCGAGACACGACTCGCGCAAATCATCATCATCGACAGTCGAGAACCGCGAGCCGGGATGCGAATGAGATGACAGATCTTGGCAACTGCAGTCACCAGGGAGATCCATCACTGGACCGTGGCTTCATCTTGTGGTTCGACATCTCATCAGACAGGCTGGTCATCATCTCGCTGCCTCTCACTGCCTCGCCGCCCCGCTGCCTCGCCATGGCCCTTTCGCCCACGAGTGAGACGTGATTGCCAGAAGCTGCAACGGTGCATTACAGCAAGCTACAGTGTACTGCAAGAAAACCCACAGCCCCATCTCACCACGAGCAATGTGCTTGGCATCACTTGTCACCGTAGCTTCTGGACCTTTTCCCTGAGGGTCCACGGCAGGGCGGGGAGGAGCGAGCTGAGTCCCCAGATGGATCCTCAGCTCAGGGGTGCAGCAAAGCCCCGACTTTACGCCCTGTTCCTGCCGTCGGGACTGCTGGCCTGCATGCAGTGTGTGGGTAGTCTTGTTGGGGCGCTCGCGTTGCTTAGAAAGATGCGCCGCCAGAGTTCAATTACCCAGAGATGCAAAGCAGGTGCATATCTGCTGGGCACATCTCGCATGTGAATGCACTCAAGTAAAGATATCTGTCATCAGGAAACTCCCGTGCAGGAGGTCTGGCTTCCATGAGCCCTGGCTTGGGATGGAGTCTGTCCGCCGTAGGCATACCCAGGCATCTAAGGCCACGATGATGGAAACGAAGTACGGAGTTGAATCGACGTCGGCCGGCTCTCGGTCGACTTCCGCACCTCTTGCTGTCCACGGCAGACCCCTGACTGCTTGGTATGGCAGCAAGGCCGTATTGGTTGGTGCGTGTCGGAGGTGTGCGCTTTGGCCAGTGTGCGGGCGTCCAGGTGATGTCAACCTTGCAGGTCTGCAGGAATAGGGAGAGGGCAGCTTCCTAGGGAGCAGGCGACTTCAGGTCCAAGTACCGGCCATCTCATGACTAAAATACCCGCTCACCCCAAAATTTGCGACGGCTCCGCTCGACTTCCTCGTCTTGGAAGCCTTCTGTCCGCCTGCTTGGGTGTTTCGTTCTGTCTCGACAAATTTTTCCACTGCGCTGTATCATTTGGATATCTCGTCATCGTGGCATTCTCAGTCGCCCAAGCCGTCGGAAGTTCATGGGAACCGTCACATTCAGACCTCAGAGTATTGCAACCTTTGGGTGCACTCGACGACCAGCCTCAAGAACAGACCCCAAAGTCTAACGCGACCTCCTGCAGCTGCTGGGTCCGGTCGAGCCAACGGTTCATTGACTGCCAAGTCAGGATCCAGGTCACCTGTTGCGGAGGCGGGACTGATCAACCGTCGCCTGTCGTGCCCAGCCCAGTCCTTACCGGCCCTGTCCGGCACTGCTGCTAAGACCGACCATCATCACTCATCATCACGACGGTCGAGGCTGGTCTTTGCCGGGGCTGCGTGGTGAGATTCAATTCGAGGGGAAAGTTCCAGAGTTGGAGGGGCGGGAAAAGGCCGTTGTTCCTGCGACCACTCGAAAGCAGCATCGGGCGTGCGCGCGTGCGTCCATCGACCAGCTCCCAAGGGTTCGAGGGCACATCGGCCACCGGTATTCGAAGTGACCCCTCCTGGGAATCCCGGAAGAGGGTGCTCAACCCGACTTTTATATCTGCCACACCCTTTCTCGACTCAGGGCGTGTGGACCATTGCACCATTGCAAAAACGATTCGCGTTACCTAAAGACAGGCCCACAGCGGACCAGTCGACGTAGGCAAGGCTCATCACGCGCAGTGAGGGGCCCTCGTCGCACGCTAGAGGCCGGCTGCCCGGAGGAGCAAGGTCAAGGTCAAAGACCGCCGCCGTGAGCAGGCTTGCCCGACCAGGGCAGGGCACAGCAGGGCAGAGCTTGGTCGGCCCAGGCGCCACGGCACGGGTCCGTGGTTGATTTCCCCCACTACAAGTGTTGCGACGTTCCATTTCAATTACGTATAAACCCTCGCCCTTCTGCCTTTTCTTTACACACACAAACTCTACGACCTGTCACCGTCATTTCCCTTATCTCTGGGCTGCCCAAAGTTGAGCTCGACAATCTGTCAAACGCTGCCCCGCGACCACGCTTTGATCCTGCAGCCGTCTGATCTCCCTGTATCCCCGGTAAGGACCAGCCTATCCTGGATGTCAATCAGGCACGAGTGCCACCAAAAAGGTCCCAGACTGCCGGATCTGCAGCTGCCCTACGAGATGCCCTGATGCCCTGATTGGCGCCACCCCCAGATTGCTCTGAAACTTCCCCGGACATATCGCTGATCGGGACTTTTTTTTACCCCAGCTTTTTGATATCTGCCTGCGGTACACTACACCGCCAGCCCTATCTCTATCTCTACCGGCACCCTCCAACGCCCTGGAGATAGATAACGGCCTGCCGTGTTAGGTAGGGCCCAGTGGACTGTCACCTGCCAGCCCACCACCCTGTTCCAGCCTGTCGGTAGACCAGCCTCGAGGCTCGTCTCGCCCCGGCTCGGCAGAACCTTAGCAGTTGTAATTACCAAACTGCTATCAGCGGCTCGCTTACCGGGCCCAGTCACGCCCGTCGGTGGACTTATCTCCTTCGTGAGGACTGAGGCGTTTGCCGCCCCTTCGCGGCAATCGTCTCCACTACCGGTCAAGGGTATGGCAACAGACAAGCCTTCTGATGATAGCAACAAGAAAGAACCTATCAAACAGGACAGTGAGGAGTCCCCAATTGGCTCGAGCCCCGAGGGAGACGGAGAGCCAGCAGACTCGGGCGAGCAGGGCCAGGCCGTCCCCACCCCGGAGGGCCAGGCGCCCAAGCGGAAGGGAGGTCGTAAGCCGGTATGTGAAATTCCTCAGGGCTTCCCAGCTTCGTCAGAGATATTCTCGGCGGGTCTGGACCGGATAGGTCTTGCGTTGTGATAGGAGGCTGACAGAATGTTAACGTTGCTCTAGATCTATGCGACTACGGAGGAGCGCAAGCAACGCAACCGACAGGCTCAGGCAGCTTTCCGCGAGCGGCGGACCGAGTACATCAAACAGCTTGAGCAGACTATCAGCGTTCAGGAACAGACGCTGGCTAATCTGAACGCTGCCCATCGTACCGCTGCGGACGAGTGTTTGATGCTGAGATACAAGAACTCGTTGCTTGAGCGCATACTCCTCGAGAAGGGCATCGATGTCCAAGCTGAGCTGCAAGCCAAGCATGGGAGTCCCAATTTCGGGCCGACTCATATGCCCCAGAATATAATTCAGCCGCCGCCAATATCAAGGACGCTACTGAACAGACACCATTCTCGGAGGTCGACCTCTAGCATCGCACCGAAGCTGGAGCCTGGTTACAGCCAACTACCTCCAATACATGGCGCCAATCCTCCGGCAGGGTCTCCAAAATCTCGGCCCACGCCTTCATCACACGCGGCCTCTCCTACAACAACCGAGGGTTTTGGAGCTTCGCCTGCGTCGTCCGAGAACGTGGGCCCAGGTGGCATGCGGCCTGGGATGCCAGCTGCTGGGATGAAGCAGCCAATGGGTCAGATGCCTGGTCCATCTCGAATGATGCCGCCCATGCAAGGAGGCATGGGTCAACACTCGGGACAGGGGCCGCATGCCGGTAGGATGGGGGCGCCGAGTGTCAGCAATGCACCATTCTACCAGACACCAGCATACCAGAATCATATCGAGCAACTAGGTAAGCGGGCAGCACCTCACAATTTTCGGATTCATCCGGCCTCTCAGCCATGGGTCTTATGCTTGTGCCAAGTACTGACTGTGTTTCAGAGCAAGAATATGATGCCGCAGCTGATATGATGGACGAGGGTGGCGATGCGCCAGAAACACCTTCTGGACCAGGTCCATATCCAGGTGCTGGTTATGCTGCTGCTGCCGCCGCCGCTGCTCAACAGCACCAGGCTATGAGCCCAACGACAACTGGGCCAATGGAGCCGAACGCTGCGACGGGCCATCCACAAGGGCATCAGCATGGACTATCCATGACGCAACTACTGGACCCTTCGATCGATTGGGACCCTTTCGGCTTGAGTGCTAGCATGGCTTTCCCGTCATCGTTCTCCTTCGACACGAGCAATATGCGATGAGCCGAAGATCTCGCATCTGCGTGAAATGATTCATCACGCCGAATTTCAACATGCCTGACGCGTCAGGACTGAATTTGTCTAGTACACCCACCTCTGGAGCAGGGGTCTGGTGTTCACGGAGTCATTAAGGCGAAAGCGGCTGGACCATGCCGGATTCTATTTCGAAACTTGACAGCAAGACATTACTGGCGTGGCAAGACACCGCGAAGGACTTTAATGGTGCGGACGAGTCACATGACATTCTCACAAAAAAAGATCATTGGGCGGACAAAAAGTTTTTGTTTTTCTTCGATACCCCCGGGAAACGCGCTGCATATAACGGTGGGACGGTTCATCTTCACATATCAGGTTACGACCGCAAGGAACCCGCGAAACTTTTCAACCTTTAACCTTTTCGAGCCCCACGACCCGGCGCGCGCGCGTCT
The DNA here is from genome assembly GCA_023522825.1 of Diaporthe ampelina. Classification (NCBI taxonomy): domain Eukaryota; kingdom Fungi; phylum Ascomycota; class Sordariomycetes; order Diaporthales; family Diaporthaceae; genus Diaporthe; species Diaporthe ampelina. The sequence continues at coordinate 224,607 of JAMFTM010000053.1, read as the reverse complement.
GTGGGCATACAACCAAACGCACGCCAGAACAGACGGGCTTTTTTGTCCACAACTGTGACAGCCCTGTTTTAGGCGGCTTCACTACTGGGTATATTTTGTACATACTAAACTTTATTTTTAACCGCATTGGAAGGCGTGAGCCGAGAATGGAAGGCCTGTTTTTCGAGGGATTGAGGCGGGTTCCACTGTCCTGCCATTTCAAATTGCGGAGAGCTGAGGGCTTAGGGTGCATCAAAAGTATCTGTTCGATGTCAAAGCGAACGTTTTGTTCTCAGTCACTCATCACTGCTTTCCAAGAGTCCTTGACTATGTGCTTGCGTATTGTGGCGGGCACTGACCTCTGCGGAGCCGATTTGTTTATAAGCTCGAAGGCTGAGTGCTTTCCTAATGGTCAAGAGGGTCGTTGGCGATGTTGCGGCATTGGATACCTAGGTAGTCTGGCAGTTGGCACCCTTTAGTGATTCTCTTTGCTTGCTGACTGCTTCGTCGAGGCTATGTCCATGGGATTACCTTGGGAATACCAGAGTCATCACAGGGCCCAAAGTCCTCGCACCCTCCTTGATTTGGTTAAACAGATCCTCTGATTTTCTGCATCTGTTGCTCATAGGCAAGCTGTGTCAAGGCTGTTGATGAAGTTGCAGTTCCAATTGTGCAGGTGTAGCCGGCCCTAAATGAAAGACATAGTCCCATCAATGGATCCAATGATAAGCTTTGCAGACGGAATGCTTGCGCTAGTAACATGATAGTCACATGAGTTCACACTGCTTCTTTCAGCAGACCTAACATTTGAACCCAATCACCTGGCCGTAGCCTAGGTATATTTTAAGACCAGCGGCATAAGATGAATGCTACGTGATGAGTCATCGGCGTCAGTGATGAGCAACGTCTTGTCGAGATGATGGCTCTTTGCCAAGGCCAGGGCTGTGCCTCCAAGGCAGAAGAGTAACAGTCACAACTCTTCTAAACTCCTTTCATTCCAATTGAACCCATGGCTCATCATACATTTTTCTGATTGAATTTACCACTTAGTTTCATGAAATGACGGCTCACCGTTACCTCCATGGAACTCCTAGATCGGTTGTATCGTGACACATCTTCAGTGACCCGAGATGGAGCCTTGTTGTGAACAGCCAACGGCTTCAATTCCAATTTCATCAGGCAAGCCTCTTACTATCTCTTCAGGGTAATATTTCCTAGAGTCAAGGCATGACTGACTTTCAATAGCCGATAAAACGAAGACAAACAACCTACACTCGCATACAGTCGCCCTGCTTCCGGCAGAGACACTATTACGGGAGGTCCTGTTGGACTGCAAAAATGATATATTCAAATCTCATCTGTATAATACCTCGCATCTCGAGCTGTGGATTGTCGGTGGTTGGGTGAGAGATCGGCTTCTCGGACGCGTCTGTTGCGACATTGACATTGCCCTGTCCAGTATGACGGGCAAAACTTTTGCAGACATTCTCACGGCTCACCTGAGAACAAACGAGGATCGCTATCGTGATCGAGCCGAACAGCTTGGAATCCCCTACACAAGATCCTCAAGCTTCAACTCTACGTCTGCAGACGAGGCTAAGTCCAGGAGCCTCCAGACAGCGGTCGGGATGCTGTTTGGCTTGGACATAGACCTGGTCAATCTTCGGAAAGAAGTATACGATGAGGAGAGCAGTCGTATTCCCAGCATGAAATTCGGGACCGCCAAGGAAGACGCAATGCGTCGAGACGCCACTGTGAACACTCTATTCTACAATCTAGAGTCTCAAAAAGTGGAGGACTTTACTGAAATGGGCCTGGCTGATCTTCTGGTCAACCGGATCATACGGACGCCTCTCGACCCGCGCCGAACTTTTCTGGACGATCCCCTGCGGGTGCTTCGGCTCGTGCGTATGAGCAGCAAATTGGGTTATCCCGTCGAAGACGAGACGCTCAGTTGGATGGCGAGTGATGAAATCCACATGGAGATGGACCACAAGGTGAAGCGTGAGAGGTTCGGCATCGAGATCGGGAAAATGGTGGCAGGCGTACACCCTGAGCGTGGGCTTGACCTGCTCCTCCACGCCAATCTGTACACGACCATGTTCATTGGTCGCGGCTCAGATATATACCCAATTCTGAGGGCCAGGCTTCCCCGTGTCGACCAACTAGGATCCGAATGGCCTGCTACATGGTCGCGAGCGATCGACCTACTAGCCGCACTATTCCGTGGCGCTGATGAATTGGGAGAACTCATACGGGCAAGCATTCCCGTGGCGGACATGTGGTACTTGGCGATCTACTCTCCTATGGCTGCACTTCGACATGACTATATCCAACAAGCCGTGCAGACTGCAATAGGTTCCATCAAGCTGACCAGAAAGCTTTCAAGACTCTTGGAAAGATGTCTGAAGAATATGGACAGTATAGACGCCACGTGTGGTCTCATAGACCGCGAGCGGTCAACCCCACGAAGCCTGGTAGGAATGCGAATACGGAGCTGGGGCCCAAATTGGGAAGCCCAGATCCTCTATGCTCTCCTGGCGAGCCGAGTGTGCGAGGTCGAGGCTTTCAGCAGCCATCAGGACTCCTTACTGGCTAGATACGCCCGCTTCGTCAGATTTATCAGGCAGCAAGGCCTAGGGAATGCTCAGTCGGCTAAACCACTTCTTGATGGAAATGAGATGAAAACCCTCTTTGGGGTTGACAAAGGAGGAAGTTTCATCAAGAAGGCCACTGAAGAGGTGCTCATGTTTGGGTTTGACCATCCGGATAGCGGGAGAGAGGATGCTAAAACCTGGCTGCTTGCAAAAAGACAGAGTCTTGGGGTTCCTCTCAGTGAATGAAGCAGAGGTAGCACAGTATTACTCTAGGGTAATTGGACAGTTCCTTCCAGTTGAATGCTTGAGGAATATTGACAAACATCCAGTGTATAACGTGGCCCCCAAACACATATTTGGCACGTAGTGACTTGAGCAGTCCACCAAGGCACGAGATTATTCAACCTTAGGTGCTGAAAGCAATCATGCACGTTCGAGGTCGTACACCGAGAACCAGCCTCCGTTGGTATTGGTCTTTGATGATCAGCTCTAAATTTTTGTCAGTCAAGAATGATTTCGTCCTTGATCCGTGTACATCCGAAGGCGTACGGTCCCTTCACATGGTGGTAAGTGCTCAAAGTATCCGTGAATCAAGACCGCACAGAACTTTGCGAATCGGAACACAACATTGCCATCTGACTCTCTTCTCTCATTGTGTTCTTTCTGAGCGCTGGGTCTTGAGCGCTCACCACTGTATGAAGGGACCACGTACGTTTCATTTGTATGGGGGATTGGAAACGCAACCGCAACCGCTACTCTCTTCTCTACATATGCAATATTCCCCATCCCTCGCATCTATACAACGGCAGCATCTTGCCAAGGATCTGCTACACAATTTACTGGCTGTGTTTGAGCTATTCCAGTTGAGATCCATACCTATCGGCTGGTCAAAGTGCAGTAGTCGTCTTCTGCAGAGGGACGGGGTCGTTCTCCACAAGGAATTGGTCGACATTACAACAATTTATCCTGAAAAGACGACCAACAGCCTGAACTGATACCCGCACGCAACTTTGAAGGACTCAAATCTCGGATATCCCAGAAGACTGGAACGCTTACTTAAGGGCTGTTGCGTCCTACAGATGAACTGCGAGACATCACTTAGAAGGCCTGCATTTCTTCCACTCCAGCAGTGCAGATATCGATGGTCGCGACATGGTGCCTTGAGACTAAGGATGTTTGGTGTGGCCCAGATAGGTGATCACATAGTTGTCTACTGAGACTTATTCCGTGCGCCTCCCGAGTCTTTGGTCATCGAGATGGTTGTGCCCGTCTCAAACATGTCTTTACAAGCAGGTCTCGTGGATCCACCGAGCGCCTGAGATGTAGACTAGTGAGTTTAGATGTTCGCCCGAGTACGCACGTACATGTGGTAGACTGTGACTAAATATTTCGCGGCATCTCAGTCATTGTGTAAGCCTCAAGTGTCAGGACGACTTGGAGGACGACACATTGTCTGCAGGAGTACCTGGATGATTATTGAACATGCCCCCAAGTGCGGGAACCCTGCCGTTTACCTTAAACCCAGTAGATTTCACCGTCGTCTTCTCACGTGAACATCATTGAGGCGCGCCACACTATCAACATTGGGTGGCTTATCAGGAGGCTACGCATATCCCAAGAGATTAGGGCTTGTTTCCCCCCATCCTTGGAATATTGAACGCACACGCCGAGGGTATACCGAGACCTTCTGTGCCATGTATTTCATGTGACACATGAAAAGAAAAGAGAAGGGTCTTTGGTGGCATTGTTTCTCACCTGACATGGTCTGCCTCGGTCTTGGGCAGCCGTCTTGTCATGTCATGACACCTCGGTCTCCCCTTGCCTCGTTGCAGTATCACGAAACGTGGGGTGACGGGCGTGGATAACTTGCCCGCTGCACGGGCAGCGCACAAACTCAAAATACCGGAGCGACAAGAGAATTAGACGGGATATTCTTGTTTTGTTTATTGTGGGAATTCCTTTCCCCTCAATCTGCGATGGAACCGCACAATCAGGAAGTCTGGGGGCCACAGGTACGTGGTGGGTACTTGGGAGGACGGAGTATGGCCCCAATAATGGGGTTTGCGGGCGAGGACCAATCAGAATGGGCGGGCGGTCCAACGTGATAAGAGGGGTGGTGTGGGAGAGGCGTCGTGGTGTGTGTGCGTGGGCGTGTGTGGTGGTGTTGGTGGGCTCAACAAAGCCGGGGCTAAGAGACATTTGTTGGAGCAGAGACTCGGCTAAGACAGGCGCAGGCAACACGATGTCAGTTGATGTTGTGCACGCGCACAATCGTTTGGCTGGCAGATGGCTGGGGGCTGCGGTTCTCAGTTCCTACGACGGACAAAGCAGCCAGTCCGTCGGACGTGGTGGGGGACGGGGGTTGCGGTGCGTCCCGGGCTCGACTCGTGAAACACACATGGAAATTGGACAGATCGGCGCTGTGTGCTATAGTATAGCCCTCTCTCTCTTATCTTCCCCTAGACAGATCAATGCAGCAGCAGCCATTCCCCATTCCGGGCTCGCGAAGGTCGCCGTGTTTCGGCGACAACTCGCAACCCGGGAGCCTGGCGCCGAACCAAGCGAGACTAGTAATAGTTGGCAGAGAGGACTCAATAAGACGAGACGAGGATAGAGACACTCCAGCCGCGCGATCCGATGGGGGGGGGGGGTGACGTGGATGGAGGGAAGCAAGTAGGAAGCAGGGCCAAGACGCGTCGGGTCTTGACGCAGGCTGCGTCGAGCACGCGGGGGTGACCCCAGCCCTGTCTAGGCTGTCCGTCTCTTGCTGGCTGCACTATGACAGAGACAGCCCAGCACTGCCTGACTGGTTGTTAACTGACTGCGATCACCACCACCTCCTCCTGCTACTGCAGTGTGCTGTACGAGGTGTGCATCTCCCGATGTCAGGCCAAAATGATGGACATGGGAAAAGCAAGAGTTGCAGACCTTGCTGGGCACTTGCCACCCATCCATCCACTCCACATGCCAGATCCCCCCCCCTCTCAATGTCACCACGCGAGAGACAGGGAATGCGGTGTTGACGGGCTGGCCGATCATGACGGAAGCGGAAACGGAAATGCCGTTCAGCGAGGGTGGTCATCTTCATCAATACACGTCCATCAGGCATGCATCAGCAGCAGCAGCAGCAGCAGCAGCCCTGCTGCACTACTGAGATTTAGCATCAGCATCAGCATCAGCATCAGCGCAAAGCAGCAGCAGGAACAATGCCATAGCAGTAGCAATTTCATGGCAAACCCTAACAATGGCACAGGCTTGATGACTGATGCTATATCCCCACTTGGCACCACAATGCCAGATCAGATCGCTCGCATGGCACCAGACAATGGGTTTCACGTTGTGAGGCATCACCGACCGACTTCGAAACTCCCGAGGTCTTCCAACCCCCCAGACCCCCAGGCTTATTGTACTGTATACACGCAACCTCGGGCAGTGCTGTGGTAATCATCGTCAAACACGCGACTCGTCTCCCACGGGTAAGATATAGGCTGATGCTATCTGTCATCAACCATCAGACAACGCCGCCGCTCCCGCTCCCATTCCCAGATTCCCCACCGGCAACCGGGGACAAGCCGGGGAAGGGGGCAAGTGGGTTCTAAACCACCTCCTTTTAGCTCTATGTTCTGTGTGTTTGCTCCTCCTGTCTCCATAAGCCACCCGGGCAATTGGCGTCAGAGAAGTCGGTGACCGGGCTGATTGTCTGATTGTGTGGGCGCTGTTCGTTCGTTGTGGATCATCGTGGCCCCCATCGCCGGAAACCTTCATATCCATCAGGGCAGCAAACCCTAGACGACAGGCACAAACAAGTCATGGAATTCGCGCCTGGAATTGAAATCAAAATCAGACACGATCCAGCCAGGTTGTTGTGTATTGTACTGCAAGCGTCTCGCAGACGTGTCTGTACTTGGCCCGCGGCATTTCTTGATTACCGAAGTGCCAGAATGTTCGGTCTCTCTGACAACACGAAGGAGGGGGGGGGCAGGATGGGAAGGAGGAAGAGGGCAATAGAGACGAATTACTAGAGCCACGCCCTTTGTACTCGTCCATGCTGCCTGCCTCGTCACTCTGAAATAGCACGGGAACACTCAGCTGTATGCGACCGTGTAGTGTGGCCTGGCTGGCGGCCTGCCTCTAAAACGGGATGCGTTCAGACTGCGTGCAGCCTGTCTTGCTGCAGAAGTTGGAAGGAGTGCGTGGTATTACGTGCAGCACATATCTCGATGCCACCCCGGTCGGCCGGAATGTATCGGCAGGGATGGGAGGTACATCCAGGATACATGTGGCATCTTTGTTCCCTGCCTTTACCGGGCCTGCCTGGCCTGCCTGGCCTGAAATGCGCGCGACAGAAGGGGAGTGTGATGAGAGCCCAGCGCCGGGAAGCACAGGCAAGGCCCAGCAAAGCCCAGCGCCAGCGCCAGAGCCAGAGCCAGAGCGCCATGGCCCGTCCAAAGAGAAGACCAGTCGCCTTGGACGCACACAGCACACGGCAGTAGCAACACACACACACCACCCCGTCCCCCATCCGCAAAGGGGGTAGTCTGGCCCGGGGGCCTGGGTATTATTATCATCTATCTATCGGCCATGGCCAGGATCCGCGCCCTCCCTCCTCCTCTCCTCTCCCATCAACAACCACAACACGGAATCAACAAAGCAATTTTGCCAAAGAGAGTGTCATTTCCTGTCACAGTGAAATAGTCGCGTCAGCCTTGCCAGCTTGCCAGCAACAGCCTGCCCCCTTTTGATCCCATCGTTCTTTGTCTGAACCTGGGTCAACTGCCTGCCTGCCTTATCACCTGCCAACCCCAAAGTCGCATTTGCTCGCTGACACCAGGTAAGTGACTCACCCACCAGCCTGTTCATTGTCTATATACCCTCTCGCCTTCCAAAACCATTTCCTCCTCTTGCACCTGCGCACACAAATATCATAACATCTCCGACTTACACGCCCGCGACGTCGACTCGTATACTGACCATCACGTCATTGTCGCGTAGGCATCTTCGCCCCAGAAGCAAATACCCCCCCCCCCCCCCGAAAATGGCAACCATGGCATCTGCTGCTCGCGATATTCAAGCGACCTCTGGCCGAGACAACTTAACTGCTGTAGCGGCCCAGAGTGTCCCTGTGACACGATCTCACCCTCTTCCCCTCCCCACCCCTCCGAACTCCATATCCCCCGGGCTGCGCCCCCACGGCCTGCGCGCCCAGTTCCTCAAGGCGAAGCTCGAGTCCGACGTCCCCGACCTGGACCTGCATGCCGCCCAGGGTGACAACAAGAGCCCCCAGTTTGACACTGGCGCTCATGCCTCCCCTGCCGCGGCCCAGCATGACCCCGTCGGTGCCATCACGCCGGCCCTGCTCGCCAAGCACCACCTGCCCGACATCCTGCTGAACCACGGCCCGCTTGCGATACGCCACATCACCGGCTACCTGACCACGTCGGTTCCCGGCTTCGCAAGCATACCACCAGCAAAGGCGCGACGGCTTGTTGTGGGCGCGTTGGAGGGACGAGGAAGTGGACGCGAGGGCGGCGGTTTGGACGGCGATGTGGAATTTGAAAAGGTAGGCTGGGGTCGGTGGGACGCAAGGCGCAAGGGCCAATCCGGGCGCGAATCTCATGCCATGCTGGACGCGGCCTCCTCGTACATGTCTTCGCCGAGCCTTTCTGGCATCCCCATAGCAGGGGGAGCGGCGTGGAGCAACGAGCGAACGCGTCCGGCCGCGTCGAGCCCCGAGGAATCCTTGGCCTTCTCCCACGATGATCGCGGTTTCTACACACACGACAACGACGCGGACAACATGTCGATGGATGGCCCCGCCTCCGCTTCATGCTCCGAGGTCGATGATGACGACGTCGAGATGAACGACGATGATCCCGACGACGTTACCGACGAGGAGGACTGGGCTGCCATCGGGGCCGCAGGCCTCCGCGCCCAGTCGTACTCGGCGTCTGGCCAGGCTCACGCGGGGACGTTTCCCTCCCGTTTCCACACGACGTCCTCCGGCATGGCTCGGGTCCCTCAGTTGAACAACATCGACTTCGCTGCACTTGCGGCGACCTCTGACGCACAGGAGCGCGAAGCCATCGAGGCCTTGCTCCGTCTCGGTTCTGTATAAAGTCTTTTATTGCATGGCAGCGGCGTTTCATTTCGGTTTGGCATTTTCGAGGCTGGGCGAACTGGTCGGCTTCGTAATCGGATTTGGGTGGGCGGCGGGCATAGGGTGCGTCGATATACTCGGATCGGGGCGGCGACCTCTGGATCACCAATATTCTTCTGGCGTTTTGTTTTGGACCCACGGCAAGGAATGCGCACATCACCACTTCATCGGATATGAACCCTTTCCTAGGCACGGACGGACATACCTTTTCACGGTCTCGGCCTGGTAGCTTTCCTCAAGCCACCCGAGACCTATTATACCCAACGGAAAATGAGGCTTTTTTCTTCGACATATTGCAGCCTGGAGTCCCATCCGGAACTCCTCGTCACGGGCTTTACTCTGGATGCACCCACCGAAGTGGTCGGTATCCCCCAACGCAAAGACGGCTGAGCTTCAGAAGCCTCGACCACAATTGAGCTGATAGCTATTGTTTTATCGCTCTCGATTTTGCTGTTCTCTGGAAGACTTCAACAAATCACCAGGATGGAAAACACCATGTTGCCAACACAGCTTTATCATAAGCTTTACTGGACCGATGGACGCTTGAGCATGTGCTCAAGTAGCATGCGGCAGGCCTGAGAAGAATGATGTCAATTGATAGGAGAGTCATCAACCTAATTGTTGGAGAAGAAGAGAAGGGGAGAGAAAGGTTGAGAGACGTCATCACCGCTTCGTTTGAATGCGGGTGTTACCATGCAAGTGGTAATTGAGAGACGTGGAAGTCAGTAGGAAGGAAAAAACATAAAAAACAAACTTTTTTTTTGGGCGACGAGTGGATTGGTAGTTTCGGGGAAGTCTACGGAGATTTTTTTATCTCTCCCTCGCTAGGCTGAAAATGGAACACTTGATCGCTGCCTCCATGTGACGTCCACATGCATCTTCGGGTGTGGATTCCCTCGTGTCATGCGGGTCTCTTTTCCGCCCCTCTGCGCTTCAGATCTCGCATGCGATCGTGCGACGTGTTTGCGTGCGACTACAGCATACACATACTCCTGGCAGCATTCAGGGATCCCTAAACACTTGAAATCCCAGAGCCACTTAGAAAACAACGCCCCAGTGCGGGACGAGATCTCCACATGTGAAATAGGTAATTCGACTGATCGAAATCTTTGAGTGACGTTTTTGCAGTGTTTGGCCTGGTGCTGGACGACCCATCGCTGTGCACCACCACGCAAATCATACCACTGGAGTCAACCCCGTAGGAAATAATTTCGTGGTCAATGATCAAGCACTGCTGATTTAACAGCCTCAAGCCCTTGGAATTCTCCCACAAGATTTTCGTCACAAATCACCCTCGGTGGCAGAGATAGAAGACGCCAGCGCCAAAGGGGTAAGCGACCCAGACTTACAAACGCTATGGCATGAGCTCAGGATCGAAGAAAAACCCAGCACGTTGCTGATGCCCGGCCTCTACCCACGAGATGTCCCACGCATGCCATCAGACCCAGGATGTGAAGCTGCAGCTTGATCGCCCTGGAAGGAGTAAATCGTTGACCCGAGCCGAGCGTGAAGCAGCAACCCGAACGGCCTCGTAGTGCATACGTACATATCTATACTGATTCACGCTCTTGCAGCACGGCGTGCCGCGAAGAAGCTTTTTGCTTGGCCATGGCAAGTTCCGGAGTGGGTAGGCGGACAACGACGGCGGACTCGAAGTAGAGTAGCAGAGAAGAAAATGCTTTTCTCTTTCGTAAGACTTTCCGCCCGGCGCTGAACGCCAAGACCTGTCAGCCCAGGTCTTGTATGACGCTTGGCCTTTTTTTCCTCTGCAGACACAAGCAAGCACCTAAGTGGTCTTTGTCTTGGGGCCCAGCAAAGGCAGAAGGGTGCTGCTGCTCGCGCTCGCCGGCTCTGGGCAAAATGCTCGTCCCGCGAGGTTCCGCCCCGGCCTCGTCGAGGAGCGCCAAGGGTGGGACGAGAGTTTTTTCTTTCTTCTCTGCCTTTGCCTTTTGGCTTTGCTCTTTTCTAGCTAGTGCACACGTCGAAACTATCGAGTGACTCTGGGCACTCGGCGCCGTTGATTGTGGCTGGTGCATGCTTGTGTTGAGCATCAGTGCAGTGTTCCTCGTGGAATAATGGGGAATTCAGGGAGGCTCTCATGATGCTATGTGCAATGGCGAGAGAGCCACGAGGAAGAGTGTTGCAGCTGGACGACAGTGAGCTGCACTAAAACTCGTCTAACTGGCCCAGATCCTCTATTCAATTTCTCACTGGTCATGCATCACTCTGGCTATTTCGAGGGCGTTACAAGTCTAGTCTATCCCACGCAGCCATTCGACCCGTGGTGATTGACTCCAACAAGGGAGACGAGAGAAGTAGCTCGCCAATGCGCGCGCACGTCTCACCACTCGGAAACAGACACTCGCTTCTCAAAATAGATTCACGGCTCTGCCCTCACAGCTTGAAACGTCTCTCATCAAGTCGATCACTGAAACGCATCATCCGGTGACTCGATGACTTGACGCATTTGCACAACCAGAATCATGACCTGCACCACATTTAGAACTCACTTACACTTTCATATAGACTTCACGCTACACAGGTCTAGCAGCGCTCCACGCCCCAGATCGAGATAATGGTTCCTTTCGCCAGCCACAGATCAACTCGTTCCAAGGCACGAAGACACCCAAGAACTGTGAAATGGCGGCGACCAGGAAAAATCACGACATCTAAGCCTTGCTGTGGCGAATCGCTTGCGGGCGACACGGCAAGCTGAACAGATGCTGAGCACACTGCCTCGCTGAAGCCAAAGGAGCATCAACGTCATCTGGCGTTCTCAGCCATCCTGAATGCATGGCAGCATGTCTCCTGCTTGCCGACAGAACCGTGGCTCGTTCTGTTCGATCGTGTTGGACGGGCTTGTCAACCATCCGGCTTTCCGTCAAATTTCCCAGCGCGACTCGTAGATTCAGAGAAGCGCAGTCGGAGAATTACCTGCGCCGAGGTGTAGTTTCCGATCGATTGTCTTCATGCAATATACTAGTCCCCATTCCTGCGGCATTTGCGTGACGGTGTGCAGCGTGTTCTATCGCAGCTCTCTCAGTGGCACCACGCTGGGCGGCAGCTTTGGTTGTAGCGGTGGCGAACGGCAGCGACTGGCGTTTGTTCGCGTGCCCAGCTTTTGGGACGGAGATGAACAATGGATCCATCGCCCCCAGAGACCCATTTCTGCGGTTTCTGGGCATCGCACCCCCGCTCTCGTTTCCGCTGGGAGGCCAAGAGCGCTCGACACAAGCGTTCCGCCAGCCAAGAAGAAGGCAGCCCGTGTTAGGTCGAACGGAAAGGAGGGAGGTGCAGCGAGTTGCGTGATCGCCGAGAAACCGATTGCAGCGTACGGGCCAGATGCTCGGGTCTCAGTACCCTCCAATAAACCCCTGGTTCGCCCCTGTGAAGTGCTTCAGTAATCATCTGGGCAAGAGGCTAGCATTGTAATGCCCAGCATCCTCGGACGTGAGGCAGTGCCAAATCAGCAGACACACGCTTCGCTTGGCGATTCCGCTCCGGCCAATTCTTGGCTGATTGCCAATGCTCTGGGCACGCTTGGCTGCTAAGACCAAATCAGAGCGAGCGTCTCATGGAGATATCGCTCACCTTCCCCCCGAGCGTGCATCGCATGGATCATAGGGAATGGCTTTGGGCAGGAAAATGGTGCATGAATGTCGATGATCGAACTATTATTACGAAAGGAACCACGAGCGGTCGGGGACAAAAGAGGCTGGAAGTGTTGAGACATGAGAGCGAGTAATGTGACTTTAACCATGCCACTGCTTCTCCCGACGGCATCCGTCCCCCCGTGCCGAAGGTGCCCAGCCTGGAAACTCTGCCCCGGATTCCTGACCATGCTCCCTTTCCTGCTGGGCCGACGTTGAACTCTGTCTCCCGTCTCTTGATTTGCACCGACTGTTGCACCATTGATGTCCAACGGCCTTCTCGATTGCTTGGTCGGGCTCGATCACGAGGCGCCAGGCGAGTCTGTCGAACGGTCGGACCCAGAGCGTTGGAACTTGGAACAGGGACGAGAGCATCTCAGCGTGCCACAAAGGGGCCACAAAACAGCGCAAATGTGCTCTGTCGCCTGGCGTAGTCTTGGCAGCCGGCTAGCGTCTCTGCAAAGTCTTGGCGGGCCATGGCATTCTGCTAAGGAGTACTTTGTGCGACGGAACCTGTGGCAGTGCTCCTGCGGCAGACCGAGGCAGGTCTGGCACGGGTCGCTCGAGGCAGCAGGGTCACGGTCTATCTCATAGACAATATCGCCGGGCGGGCAGCCAATAGGCAAGGGGCAGCGGCGAGCCCCTCTGACTTTGGAACTGGCGGAATATCTTGGCAAACCTTTTCGTCGAGCGAGGAGAATAAGAAAGAGGTGATGGGCGCCCCTCTCCCTTTCTCGTCCCGGGCGGATCCTCTCCTCTTCAATTCTTTGACAAGAAAAAAAGGTCAAGAGGTCAAGAAAAACCGCGAGTCCAGAAAAGATATCTTGGACGCTCCTGCCTGACTCTACCAAGCCTTATCGATTTGACTCGGCTACCAGTTCTACCCCACGTTCTTAGTGTGGAGCTCTTGGCAACCAATCAGTGCCAAGACAAGCATCCGACCCTGTTGAGCTTCGAGCTTGACCTCACCTTGCTGCCTGTCAGTCGGCACACGGCAACTCGCAAACAAAATGTCCTCCACTCAAGACAACGCAAGCGAACAGTCGCAGAGCCCCAATGCGGGCTCCGGCTCTGATGGCAACACCCCAGCATCCACTACTGCCGCATCCACGTCGTCGGCATCCAATGCCTCCAATGCCAACGCAGATGAGAGCCTGGTCTGCAGGTGGAACGCCTGCAACCAGAGGTTCAACACTGCTGAGACTCTCTACGTAAGTTTTTATCATTTTATCAAAAGGGATCATCTTCCGTGGACCAATATTCTCATTGGTGACTCTCATTCGGGTTGTTCACCCTGAGATGTTGCAGTCGGGAATAACCTTCATCGGAGACGACTCCTCTCGGTAATAACGGCTATTCTTGACGCATGAAACTAACACGCTTAACAGGACCACATTTGTGAGAGGCACGTTGGCAGGAAGAGCACCAACAACCTCAACTTGACATGCCAGTGGAACTCTTGCCGTACCACAACCGTCAAGCGCGACCACATCACCTCTCACATTCGTGTTCACGTTCCCCTAAAGCCACACAAGTGCGACTTCTGCGGAAAGTCCTTCAAGCGCCCCCAGGATCTCAAGAAGCACGTCAAGACCCATGCCGATGACAGCGTCCTGATCAGGTCACCCCAGGACCAGCATGGCGGCATGAATGCATCCTACGGTCGTCCGGGAAAAGGTATAGTTGACCCATCTCAGTTTTTCCCTCGGGATATGCGCGAGGCTAATCTGCCTCTATAGCTCCGTCCAGCTTCTATGATCACAACGGCCATCAGATGCGTACTAACTCCGCCGCGTTTGGTCAGCCACCCCCGCATAGTTACTATGCTGCCCACGGCCCTCCCCAGGCCTATGGCCCCCTTGGATACTATGGACAGCCCATCCCCAACCACCGCGCAGAGCCTCTGGGCTACAGCGCTGCGTATGACCGCAGGCGCGGTTACGACGATCTGAATGATTTCTTTGGACACGCCAAGCGGAGGAGCCTTGACCCTGCCAACTACGCCCAGGTTGGAAGATCGCTGATGCCTCTCCACGGAGCCCTGTCTGTCCACACCGGTGGCCTTGGTACCCAGTACATGACTGCCGCACCCGCTCTCCCCGCCATTGGTGGCGGCCACTCTGCACACAGCGCCATGGACCAGCACTACTACCTGCCACCCATGCCAAATCTGCGCACCAAGGGTGACCTCGAGCAGATCGACCAGATCCTGGAGCAGATGCAGAGCACCGTGTACGAGAACAGCGGTTCTCCCCCCAGCAGCCACTACCCATCTTCCTTCGACCTGCGCCACCAGTCTCCTGTTGCCAGGCCCAATCCCGCGAGCGAGCACTACGCCGTCTCTGCCGCGCAGCAGATGCCCTCGCCCCTGAGCGCCGTGTCCTCCACGACCGGAAACACACCGGCCCACACGCCTCCATCGAGCTCGCTCTCGTACACATCTGGCCACTCGCCAGTCTCCTCCTCTGGCATGTCTCCTGGTGCGCGTCACGGCTCTTCTGCTTCTGTTGCCTACCCATCATTACCCGCCACCACCTCTTTCGGTTCTTCAACCATCAGCACACTCGGCTCCACCTTCGGCGGCAATGACCAGCGCAGGCTGTCCGGCGGTATGCTCCAGCGCGCCAGCGGTGCCCGCCGCGCTTCGGACGACTCCGACCGGGCCCCCACACCCAAGGCCGAGGCTGCCTCCCCCGCCTCCACCTCAGACGACGGTGACATTAACGGCGAGCCCGAGCCTTATGAGAACTGGCTCCAGAACGTCCGTGTCATCGAATTCCTCCGCGAGGCCATTCGTGACCGCCTCAAGAGCGGCCAGTACTCCGACAGCGAGGGCGAGGACGAGATGATCGATCCTTCCCTGCAGGATGCTGACAAGGGTGCTGAGAAGCCCCTGTACCCCACTCTGCCTATGGACGTTGACGAGTAAACGGGGGGCTATTCATTTGTTTCCTTATTAACTCCTTCGGTTTGGGCTTGGCTTGGCTTGGCTGGGGGCTGCATCTCTGTCTTGTGTTAGCTACGATTCTAATTTTCTTGTCATGACCGCTATCTCGTGCGTTCAGTCAGTCAGTCCGTACATACTGTATATGAAATACGAAAAGTCGACCTGCATCATGAAATACTTCGTTCCAGACTTTGTCTGCGTGAGAACACCTGTGTAGTTCATGAGATCGTGCAAATGCCCCGTCTGGACACAATCGCAGGCATAATCGAGTACAAGTGCATAAGAACTTCACATCTTGAAATTTGAACAAGACCTTATTAGATATGATTTCCAAGTAGAATGAACATTGCAATTAATTCATTTTAGCATTAAGTGGCATACGTGTCGTAAGCTTAGCCTGCGGTACCATCGCTACACTTTATCTGCCGCAAAATGCACCACGGCTTGGTCATAGCACGCGAGAACAATTTATTCAGGTACAGAGATCTATATCTGTTCCACATCGCTAGCAACCCGCACCCGATGAAGCCGAACAATACACACGAGCTCTATGGGCGCTTGATTCGGTACAGCATGCCCATCCCGTTCACGGAGATGGCCGTTTACAAGAAGGACCCGTAGCAGAATCTTTTCATGTCTCATGTTGGAGTCCACAGACCACATCAGTTGAGCTGGGACGTCAGGTATCCCCACGGATTCCTGTCACCGATATCGTCTCGTGTAGCTGTGTCGCTGGGGAGCCACGCCCTGGAGACATGGTACGAATGCTCTGCAATCTAGGTCTGGTTAAACATTAAGGTCTGCAATTATAGAACATTGCTGCTCGACGTACCTGTACGCGCTGAAGCGAACCGCCGAGTGCTGGGAGCCACATCGAGAAACAACGTCTTGGTGGGGTTTCTGGCGCCGGCATACATCCACACAAGGACCACCCGCTCATCCAGCGTTGCCCTGAAACAAGTACTGTCTGCAAGCCTGTGGAAACATCGAGTTAGCAACAGGACGACACGATATTTTACTAAGTAAGCCACCCACATTTTTGAGCACATCCAACTGCTCCGACGACTGCTCAAAGACGGCGCGATACTGCGAGATGTTGTCGCGTAGGAAGTCCTCCTTGGAGGTCCTACCCTCGCAGATGGCCTTCATCTTGATCTCCATCTCCTTGCGCAGAAATGGCTTCGCCAGGCTCGTCTCGAAGTTCATCCTGTCGAACCCCTCGATGAGGGCAACGCCAAGCTGTGTCGGCACGAAGACCTTGACGGATCTCCCACCGCCGCCGGCGCCACCGCGACCTCCCCTGCCACCGCGCCCGCCCCGGCCGCCCCGGGCCCCTCGACCACCACGTCCCCCTCTCGTGGCCGGGGCCTCGCCTTCTTCGTCGTTGTCTCCGCCGCCTGCTGCGGGCTGCGCCCGATCCACGGCCTGGGCGTACTCTCGCAGCTGGATCTTTTCGATGTGCTCTGCCATCGTGGCATCCGTGCCGATACCGTTCGCGTCCATTAGGGCCAGAAGATCCGCTTCTGTTAGGTACCCTGGCGGCGTCGTCTTGCCCTCGGTCATCATCGCCTCTGTAGGCACGAAGACCTCTCCCATGGTGAACCTGGGCAACTCAGCCGAATCTGTCCATTTATCGTAGGGATAAACGTCGAGGTAATTGCGCTCCAAGACGATGAGGCCGTGAGCATGGAAGCCCTCATCGCCGTACAGGATGTCCACATCTGTGGCGGTGCCTTTGGCATCTTCGGAACAGCATGCGAGGAACCGACGGACTACGAACTCGTATAGGGACTTTTCTTGGTCATTTAGAACTGAAGGAGCTGCGTAAGTGATTGGGTGGATGGGAGGATGGGCCTTATCGTTGTGGCGGCCATTCCGCGGCTGTTGGAAATAGTTGTCCACCAGATCCTGGGCAAATGGGCCCCAGCGGGTATCCTGGGTCTGCTTTCGCACGAGTTCTCGGAGGTTCATGCCTTTGTCGAATTGGTCCGTCTCGGTTCTAGGGTAGCTGATGAAACCCTTGTTATACAGACTTTCGGCCACAGTGAGGGCTTGCTGACCAGTCATCCGCAGGAATCTGGTTGCCATCTTCTGAAGCTCGACGGTCGTCAAAGGCAGGGGCTTCCACTTTCTGGTGGGTTTCTCCTGAACCTTGGTGACTCTTGCTTGCTTTGCGCTCAGGCATCGCTCGTACAGAATGACGACTGCAGCTCTATCAAAGAGACGGTGCCGCTCCCAGTTGAAAGTGACGCTGAGGCCATCTTTCTTATGTGTCACTTTGATACCCCAGAAGTTCTCCGGCACAAAGTTCTGCACTTTGAAGTAGCGATCCACAACGAATCCCAGGGTAGGAAATTGACAGGACCCTATGAATTTTAGCCATCAATTTGCTATTCTTTGGGGGAAACTTCCAGGCTGGCTCAAGACATACCGTAGCTAATCATGGAGTTTTGAATGGGGCCACCGAGTGAGCGTAGACTGTTGGTGAGGAATCTAGTGAAAGCGTAACCAGTCCGCAAATCCGACTCGATCCTGGCCTGGACAGCATCCACCTGCCTCTGGTCGAGATCCCTCAAGTGGCGAGCCGCATTCAATATATGGCTTGAGAGCGTCAGCACGAGCTCCTGCATTAAGAAATTACCGAAGTCTACTCACGCCCTTTCAATGTTGCTGAACTGAGCTCGTTTGATCTCGATCTGGGGATTGCCCTTCTTGGCCGCATCCCGGATCTCGCCTCCAATGTGCTCTCCTTCACGGTCACAATCTGTCCAGATGAACAGAGCTCTGCAGTACCTAGCCTGCTCCTCGATGTTCTTGGCGACATCACCCTTGTCCTAGATATCTTTAGCAACGGGATCCACGGACATGCAGGCAGTGGTTTTACTTGCAGTCGAAACAAATGTGTTGATCGGAGCCCCAAACAATGAGACAGGAGGTGGATAGCTCCAATTCTTATATCCAGAAGTGAAGTCTGTGCTGGTGAGATGCCCCGTGACGGCGGTCATGGTCACGCTGCAGTTGCCCCATGGTGGGCCAAAATCGAATTCAAAACAGTAATTCTTGATGTATTTGTTCCGAGTGTTGCGCTTAGCAAGAAATGTCAGCATGGTAGTCAGTCCTCGCGGCACTTGCTAAAATACACACAGTTTGAAGCTGTCCTCCCGACAGATGGCCGGCGACAGCTTTGGATATCGATGGCTTCTCCGCCACACATAATATCTGGGGCATTTTTGACTTGGCGGTGCGGATGCAGCGACGTTGATGCAGCGCAGCGGCACAGAAAAGGACGGATGTGAAGCGGGTTGACCAGCTGCTATAAGCCAGCATGCTGAACTGGCCTGTGTCTTTCAAAACGCGTCTGCATTAGAGCGATCTTGGCTTTCTCAGCACAAGAATCTATCAACATGACCGCAAGCTCGGGCTGCGCGTTGAGATGGTCTAGATTTTCAACTTTGATGCTGGTCGGCCGAATTGGTCGTCCAGATTGGTTGTAAAGTTGTGAGAGAAGCCTTCACGATGTGGTGGGTGTTGCTATACTCGTACTCTGCACCTCAGCATGCAATTAGCGGGGCACCCTGCACGACAGGGGGTTGCCTGCGGGTGCCGACATGGTCTGTGCATTGTGCATGGCAGCCGCTGCGCCCGGCCACTGATCCCATCATGACGCGCATACCCGAAACGTCGCTGTGAGCAGCTCGCCTTCTCGCCTGTCTGAAGTCCCCACCAGGATTATAACTCCTCATAGATGTTTTGGCTCGGATCGCTTAACCGAATTTTCTCACGATATACGCTGTGCCTGTGACAAGAAGAATCGGTTCAGTCCTTACCCTTCGTTCAATTGGCTCAGCATGGCAGTGCCGGCTCTGCTTACTTTTCCGGACACGGTCGACTGGGCAAAGACTGTCGAACCGTACATCCCTCAACTCTACGAGCTGCCCTCTAAGCTTCTGGATACCTTGCAGTCTCGACAGACCATAACCGACCTCTATCTGCAAACCAACCCACTCATTTCTGGCCTCGGCATATCTATTGTGCTTGGGGCCATCTTCCTGGTTGTCGCGGAAGTCAACAAGAATTACTCCCAGGTCGACCGGTGCTGGAGTCTCCTGCCAACTTTCTACGTCGCCCACTTCGACCTTTGGGCTCGGCTGTCTGGAATTGAGAGTCAGAGGATAGATGCCATTCTCTTGTTCAGCACCTTATGGAGTGTAAGATGGTTCCCCAGCAGACCTGAAGCGAACAACGACACTGACCCTGCTGCAGATCCGCCTGACTTTCAACTACTGGCGCAAAGGAGGCTACCAGATTGGTTCAGAAGACTATAGATGGTTTGTGAATCAAGACCCCTTTTCCTTACCCACACTGACCTTCATCTAGGGAGATCATCCAGAGTAAGGTTCCATGGTGGGCCTTCACGATACTGAACATAACTTTCATTTCCTTCATCCAAAGTGTACTGCTGTTCTCACTGGCAGCACCTACGTACCCGATCTTATTGAGCACACAATTCCAGCCCAGTCTAACAGGGACCGACATTGCCTTTGTGATATTCCAAGTCGGACTCATCACAACCGAGTGGTTTGCAGATCAACAACAATGGGGTGAGTCAAGGTGACTGCGCAAGACGTACGACAGGACTCGATCGTTAACATAAAAATCAGATTTCCAGAATGCCAAGAGGGAGTACCAGGCGTCTGGCAAGGTGGCACCGGGCTTCGCGGAGGAGGACCTGAAGCGAGGCTTTATAACCTCTGGCCTCTGGGCGTGGAGCAGGCACCCCAACTTTGCGGTCGAGCAGAGCATCTGGCTCACTCTGGGGGTCTGGAGCATCGTCACGGCAGAAGTGCCATACGCCTGGACTTTGGTCCCCGGATTCAGCCTTGTCTTGCTCTTCCAGGGGTCTACGTGGCTCACCGAGCTCATCACAGCTGGGAAATATTCTGAGTATAAGGAATACCAGAAGCAGGTTGGCATGTTTGCACCCAACCTCCTCGGATTCGGCCCTTATATACCGCCTCAACGAACCAAGGCTTTGGAGGAGAAGAAGCAGAAATAGATGCGCGCTCAGGATCCAGTATCTCCTTTCGACCAGGAGATTTAAATTCCGACGGTATTGGGTGAAGAAGACGAAGCAGTATTGATGTTGGCAACAACAGTATAGGTGATGGTGATTAGATGAAGTCGATGAAGTGGATCCCTGTTCCTCCTTTAACGCACATGGTATGTACATGTTTTGAAAGACGTGAGACATCTTATGGAGCTTCTAGGAGAATAAATTTGAGCTAGAGAACGGCTTACAATGTCTCAGTCTTGGGATTGAGTTGTGATAGGTCCAAGGCGCCATAGGCTTTGGTGTGATTCCATACAGAAGACAGCTGAAATGCTGTCGAGCCTTAATGAGAAGATCAATTGATTCGAAGGTGTCTCGTATCATGACTGTCTGCAGCAATTGTGTGCCAGTCGCGAGCCTTCTGCAAGACTTTGGAGTGATGTACTGTATGCTGTGTCCTGCAGGGGCGCAGACCCACAAACAGCTTTGTAAACCACACCGTCTCATGTGTTGTTATGTTCCATGACAATCACCCTGCAGTGGTGGTGTTCCGACGGAGGACGGCAGGCACCGCGGACACGCCGAATGGACGGACATGCTCTGCAGCTGGGGCGCATACGAGGTAATCTGGTTTCTTAATTTTCGGGTTCGCTGGCCGTCCAGTCTCATATGGCTCAAAGATCAATAAGTCATTTCGCCTGCCGCTGCGTCTCAGTGCCAGTGCTTGCGCGGTCCCCACCCGCGGAAGATCCGCTTGACTGGGCTGCCACACCAGGGCATTATTCGAGACCCAGGTCCGTGACCGTTTGATTCACACCATCCCTTCTAGAAGCCAGCGGGCCGCGACTCACGAACTGCCGTTTGGAGGCTGACTCTCTCCCTGCGCCCAGGTGTGTTGCAGTAGCACACCTTGCTCTGGGCACCGGGCATGAGTGAGACGTCATTGCATTACCCCAACAGGCACACGGCATCACGCTTGGGGTGTTTTACACCGTCAGCACTTATTAGTTGCCGGGCGCATTCATTGTGTCGATCAAGTTGCCCCACTCAGATCTTGGGTCCCACAAAATGCATTACCCAAGGGTCCTCGTGGCACCTGGATCGAGGAAATTATTCGGGCAGGGGTGCGTCGGCGAGGACCCTGAGATCTTGAGGGCATCGCCGGAAATACTGACTATTAATAACAGACTCATGCCCCCTCCAAGATCTCAGAAAAGATCATCAATCATGACCATCTAGAATTCACGCTACTATTATTTTAAGTCTAGCATTGGAATTCATTACCTTCCTCCTTACGTCTTACTGGAATTTACAAATCACGCTGCCCAAAAACCAAAACGACAAGATGGGCAACTATGTCTCCGCTGTCGACGGCACACAGCCATCAGTCACTAGGCCAATGGAAACTCCCGGAGCACCCGGATCACGAAGAAGCTCCGTAGCTTCAAGAACTTCATCTGTGGATAGCTCCAGCAGCGCCGAACAAGCCATCCGGTCAACTTCGGCAGCAACACCTTCCTCGCCGTCGCCAACATCATCACGGAGTTCTGCCGAACAAAGCAGAGATGTCGATCCACTGGCGAGATCCTTCCCCAAGCCCAGTGAGGATGTCGACCTCGATGAGATGCTCAACCGGAAGCCTCTGAAGTGGACCCTCGGCCACTATGTCAAGGAGGCCGCTACACGCGAACCGTCCAAGCCTGCCGAGGACAAGGACCGGCTTGCACAGGATATGGAGGCCAAGAAGAGGGAAATGCTCGCTGCCAAGGAGGAGATCAGGAGGCTTTCTGCTGGCAACTAGAGTCCATGTGACAACAGCACTATTCTGTTTTATTTGTTTGATCAGAAGAGCGGGGGAAACCACATGAGGTTACACTGCGAGGCGTTGGGTGTTTTCGGATAGCGTTGGAGAAACAACAACTTATGGTTGGATCAATTC
Organism: Diaporthe ampelina; assembly: GCA_023522825.1. Lineage (NCBI taxonomy): Eukaryota > Fungi > Ascomycota > Sordariomycetes > Diaporthales > Diaporthaceae > Diaporthe > Diaporthe ampelina. Next base: position 202,288 of record JAMFTM010000053.1, on the reverse strand, counting down.
TGTCGCATAGAACTATTCGCGACGTTGTTGAAGAGTTTGCTTCTGCAATTTTCCGAGTCAATGCAGTCTTCATCCTCGCCTGATACATACAATTTGTTCCTGTGATACATGAGTTTGTTGTACACTTGAGACATTGGTGCTGGACAACATCGACATTGCCTCCTGTGCAGCTGCTGTTGGCACATGATCTGATAGAGCATTGACTTCTTAGTGGATCCTCGCTGCGAGGGTAAAGCCGTACACCACCGAGGCTGCAAAGTTGACCACGTTAAGCAGCGAGGAAATGCCGTGAAGCGTGCCGAACTTCTTGTTCAGGGCGGTCATCTCCTGGCTGTGTGGCTTCGGGTCCCAGCTCCTCTTGCCATCCTTCTCCTCCTGCTTCCTCCTCTCCTTGATGCAAGCCTTTGATGCGGGCAAGAGGACTACCCAGTTCGCAAGCCCGGTGACGAAGACTGTGGCGAGGGGGAGGAGAGTTCCCCACCTATTGGCTGGGTCGAACAGTCCCTGCAGGCCGCCAGCGGGTCCAAAAGGCCTGCCTGGTAGAGTCGCGGCAAGGACCACAGGTAGTGTGGTCTGAATGCCGAAATACCACGGGAAGGTATTTGTTTGAAGATCTGAGAACTGAAGAATCGGGAGCGTCTTGAACTGGATGATGGTTCCTACGCAAGTCTATCGCCCGTCACTTGTCAGGAGACGGCAGTGTGACAGCAATGGGGTTTGCATCTTACATTGACTAATTATTGAGTCAGTAGACATGAATAGTTGCGCATTGGGGGAAATATAGACTCACAGACTGTTGTCCCAAACAGAGACCCGTACCTGGTTGTTCAGATGCACTTAGTACTAGCTGTCTATCAGGTGGAGCAGATGCACCAGACTTACGCTAGGATATGGTACGGTGCTCCGGTGAAGATGATTGATCTCTCCGACATTTTGACAGCCAGTAATGAGTATTGATGCTAATATGAACTATTGACTTACACTGCTTTGTGTAGGAAGCAAACTGTCTCGGAATTCAAGTGGAGTGGGTGTTTGAGGTGGTCTGTCAATGACGCGGGCGCCTCGGTGACCCAAACGCAGAACAGGGGTTGGTCAGCACCCAAGGCGGAATGCCTGCTTATCGATAAAAGCTCCAGGCTGGGAGCGCAGGGAGGGAGCTTCTGGAGCTCACATGCCTGCGCGTTGGCAGGGGTCCTAAGTGGCAGTGGGCCCAACGCGCTTTCGCTGCCTGGAATCGACGTGACATGGTACCAAACGAGACGTCAATAAACCCAAGAGCTTCCGTCGTCTTTGAGGGCGGTCGGAGGCATCTTCCTTCGTTTTGATTGAATTGGGCGTTTTCCACTTTTCATCAAAAGCCAGATTCCTCATATCCACCACCATGGCGGACAAGGAGGCTTTCGTCTACATCGTCGACGTCGGTTCGACCACGTCAAATTGCAACAATGGCCGGACCGAGTCTGACTTAGACTTTAGTATGCGCTACGTCTGGGACAAGATCGCCACCACAGCCCAGGCGTCGCGAAAGACCTGGAATGTGGGTGTCGTTGGCCTGCGGACCGACTACACCCAGAACGATTACCAGGATGGTGACGGCTACAACAATATCTCGGTCCTGAAGAAGCTTGGACCTGTCTCACTGGCCAATTTGAAAGAGCTGTCAAGTCTCATCAAACCAAGCAATACGGAGTTCGGCGATGCCATGTCTGCTATCATTGTCGCCGCCGAGATGATTGGAGAGTTGACAAAAAAGCTCAAGTACACCCGACGGATCTACCTCATCACCGATGGCCAAGGACCCATTGACGGAGACGATGTGGAACAGATCTCTGGTCGACTGAATGAGCTCGACATTGAGCTTATTGTGCTGGGCGTCGACTTTGACGATACCGAGTTCGGTTTCAAAGAGGAAGATAAGCCCCAGATCAAAGCCACGAATGAGGCCATCCTCAAGTCACTGGTCGACAAATGCAACAACGGAACATTCGGTACTCTAGCTGAGGCTGTGAAAGAGCTCAGTATCCCAAGGGTCAAGCCTGTCAGGCTGGTCAGGAGTTACGACGGGCCCCTTACTATAGGCAATCCTGAACAATTCGCGAGTGCCATAAGTATCAACATTGAGCGATGGCCAACCACCAAGGTCAACAGGCCCGCTGCAGCTACGACTGTGACAGTAAAGCAAGACCCCTCTGGAACACAGTCAACGCACACCCTGGGTGAGGAGATGGATGGAGTCGAGTATGGAGATCCGCAGTTCACCTCTGTGAAGCAACACCGCACTTACAAAATCAACGACCCCGGCGCTCCTGGTGGCAAGAGAGATGTTGAGTTTGAGGAACTCAATAGGGGATGGGCTTATGGAAGCACGCCAGTGCACATCCCCGACAGTGACAAGGATCTAACCAGTATTGGAGCTGTCAAGAGCTTTTCTGTTGTAGGCTTCGTTGCCATGAGCAAGGTACGTCGGGCTTTGGGACCAGATTTGGCTACATTCTCTAACGATTCTCAGGTTGAGCCATTTCTCACCCTAGGTGAGACCTCCGTCACCGTTGCTCGGTCTTTCGATGAAGAATCCAAAATCGCTCTCTCAGCACTCATTCATGCTCTCTATGAATCCGAGATGTATGCAGTTGCCAGACTCGTCTCAAAAGATGGCAGGGACCCTGTCATCGTGTTGATGCGGCCAAGCATCGATCCTGATTTTGAATGCCTGTACGATGTTCCTCTGCCCTTTGCGGAAGACGTGCGGTCTTATCGTTTCCCGCCATTGGACAAGGTCGTCACGATCCATGGAAAGGTTCTGACTGAGCACTCCCGCCTACTTCCCGATGCCGAGCTCAATCGGGTCATGAGCGACTACGTTGATGCCATGGACATCTCCGAATTCGACCAAGATGATGAAGGGTATGTTTACTGGCCCGCGATCTCTTGCACGTGGGCTGACAAACGCGCGAAGAAATCCAGCAGAGTACGCGCCTCTCGAAGACCTGTACTCGCCGATAATACATCGGGTCAACCAAGCCGTTCGGGCTCGTGCTGTGGCACCAGACGGAGAGATCGCCGAAGTTCCTGAGATTCTAAAGAAATACTCTGAGCCTCCTGCAAAGCTGTTGAAACAGGCCAAGCCACAAATAGATGCGCTGAAAGAGGTGGCTAAATTGAAGAATGGTATGACCTTGAACTGTGCTTTGATGGCAGATGCAGATGCTGACACTATCCTAGTACCCCCGAAGGCACGGGGCAAGTGGAAGAGAGGCGCGGCGAAAGCTGAAAGTGGCCGTGTTGTTCGACCTCATTTTGACATCGACGAACTCTTCAAGGCTGGAGAAGAGGTAGCGGCCAGATTGAAGCAAGGGAAGCCAAAGATCGACAAGGACAACTATATCCCAACGATCGATAAGGACAACTCTATCCCAATGTTCAAGCAACTTGTGCAGCAGTTGGCCGAGGCTGACAACGACAAGGGCATTGAAGTAGTAACCAGCTTAATGGGTGACGTCGTGAGATCCTTGATCAAGGACAGCATGGGAGATGCAAATTATGATCGGGCTATTGAGAACATTGGAGAACTCAGGGATGCCTGCATTGGTCTCGAAGTGCCTGAGCTTTACAACGACTTCCTGAGGGATCTGAAGTCCAAGATTTTTTCGGACGCGCTCGGAAAGGGGCGCAGGTACATGTGGGCGAAACTCAGAGCCACTGCGTCGGGCAGACTTGGACTCATCGCCAAGAGTGAATCCGAGGTATCTGCCATCACGGACGAGGAAAAGCAGGTGAGCACAGAATTGTTTCACAATCCCTCCCAACGCCCGAAAGCTAACATACTGTGCTTCCCAGGCGTTTTGGGCCAACAACTAGCCCCTTCCCAAGTGGTTACCTGAGCAGTGACCAGTGTACTGTAGGCGTTTTGGTATCGAAGATTAGCAAGACAAACGTCTTAAGGAAATGGATCACAGCAAAGCGAGTCTTGTACGGTCAATAACGGCACCATCTACAGTAGAGCCGTTAGTCCCAGATAGCTCTGGGTATGGCTGAGAAATTTTGAGGGAAGCAAACTGCAAACTTTCTTGCACGATCTCTGTTTGCTCGAGCTTACGTGACTGCCCACTTGATAGAAGAAATTGTAGAGACTGGACGAAGAGTGACTCCTGATTGCACTTGCTCTATTCCAATGAATCCCACGGCCTTCCTTTCGGCCTTGGATTTCTCCAGCCCTCATCTTCGAACAGGCGATTGAAACGCAAAAGGGCCTCCTCCTCTACCTGATGAAAATCATTTTCAGACAAAAGCTCAGGCGAGGGTAAGCCTTCCACACACCGGTCTTGTTTACCCATTCGTTTTTTCTGCCACTTCCCAAAGGAGTGGTCCATTCCATAACCGATTTTCTTTTCTGGACAAAGAGCGGATCCTCAGGGTTGACTGATGATTAAACGCCAGCAGGTTTTCCCGGTTGTGTACGCATCCACTCATTAGGGGAAGGCGGACCAACCTCCTTTGCCATTTGAGAAGGCAGTGTGGGAGACAGTCCCTGCCTCTAAGACACAGCGACCTCCTAATCTCCCTGAACATCGCCTTACACTGCGAAGAGTAATCAATTGGCTGACCTACGAAAGTGATGCTCATCACTTGTTTGACAAAAGACTCTTGCCGCTCAAGCCCGCGTGCTTCTGTACCTCACGACCGAGCAACCTTCCCTTCCTCCTCGCCTAACGCGCTGCCGTCAGCCGAGCCCGCGAGGGTCACTCCCTTGTCAACATGGAATCCAAGGCAATAGAAAACCTTCGCAGGATGTTTGGTGATCAAAACATCTGGGAGCCACCTGCGCCACCTGAACCAACCGCCAAGGTATCTGAGCAACAGCCTGCACTGCAGCGCATTCACCGCAATGGCATACAGGAACCCAGAAAGCCAAAGGTCATCAGTGAATCATACTTGAGTTCGGAAGATGAAGACTCAGAACTGAGCACAAGAAACTGCACAAACAAGCCTCTACCGCAAAAGAAGGGAAAGCGCGGCAAGACCGTTCACTTTAACAGCAGTGAACCTGCCGTCTTCTCCGAAGCAGAGCAGGATGAGATTGCCCTTCAGGACCTTGGCCTCAACAAGGGAGACAAGTCCTACAAAACTGAGGCCTTCATTGCGTGGAAATTCCTTGTGCGCTACGCTGACATGTACGTGGGCAAAGCAAACAATCCCAAGGTTGCGCCGTATTTTGAGGAGAAGGCCCTGTTTGAGAACCAACAATGGGATTTCTTCTACCTCTTCGAACCAGATGAGAATAAAGAGGACCCGTTGCTCCTCGTGCCCACCCGCCAATTGTCCGCCCTACTCCGCAGAATCAACAGGCAGCTCAAGATCAGCTTGACCATTCCGGGAGGTGGAAACGAGAAGAAGTTCTTCACTCGTTTTGGAACCTTGGGCACACCTGTCCCCCGATACCTCTGCCGCACTGGAGGGTCTGCATCGTACAACGGCCTTCTCGCCGACACGCCGCAGCCCGAGGCAGAAGACGACCTCACAGGCCTGACACAATTCCAGCAGGACGAGTTTGCAGAGATTGTGAAGAACGTGAAGGAGAGTTGTCAGGGAAGTGGAAAGGGCAAAGGCAAGCGGAGAAAGGCTGAGAAGCGATACGACGACCGAAAGCAGTGGGGACGCGCTACCAAGCGCGTTCAGCGATATCTGGGTCTGCGCGAGAAGGTGAATTCCATCACGAACTATCGAGGTATGTTGAAGTGTCTCCTGAAACTCCTGTCTACAGGCTAAATTGCTGCGGACAGTGGCCACTGGGCAAGAGCGAGCGCCTCCCAAGGATTTCGCCCTCGATGTCGATGCTCCAGCTCCTTTCGAGCAAGACGGACACGTTGTCTTTATCTGCTTCGATGTCGAGACCTATGAGAAGAGTCCTGGTCTTGTCACCGAACTGGGCTTTGCCATTCTTGACACCAAGAAGCTCACTGACGTTGCGCCGGGTGCCGGTGCCCAGAACTGGTTTGACTTGATCCAGGGTCGTCATATTCGCATCAAGGAGTACTCTTACATCACGAACATGGAATTCGTTCACGGCTGCCCTGACAGCTTCATGTTTGGGTGAGTACAGCCGTTCCAGTTCATGGAACGCGGCAGCTGACAAGACACCAGAGAGTCCGAGTTCGTCCCCTCGGCTGAGGTCCTCGAGGTTGTTGAGGAGATCATGACCCCCCGGTCGGAATCAGGGCAGCCGAGGAGTGTGGTCATCGTTGGCCACGACGTCAAACAAGATATCGACTACCTGGGTTCTCTTGGCTTCGACGTGTACGAAATGGCGAATCTCTTGGAGATTGTCGACAACCAGAAATTGCACCAGCATCGGAGAAAATTCTATAACGGACAATCTCTCAGCGCCATATTGGCCGGCCTCGAGATTCCCTACCGGTTCCTACACAACGCGGGCAATGATGCGGTCTATACACTGCAGTCTCTCCTCCGCCTCGGCGTTCTCAAGCGAGAGGAGAGCCTGGCCTCGGCGTTGGAGAAACAAAGATTGTGCGTTTTCACGTTGAATCTCCCGTGTGCCGCCTCAGCTGACAGAGTGTCCTAGGTCCGGAAGTACGAGCCAGAGTACTGTGCACGACGCAGAAGCAGGATGGAGCACTGGTGGCGAAGATACCGATGGTGGTCAGTCTACGGTCATATACCTCGGTAAACCGAAGAGACGTAAGTAGTACCGATTTCGACTCTTGGGATCATATGCTGACAATTCTCCTTTTCTTGAGGCCATGTCCAGTTCGAGAATGAGAACCCGGAGGATGGAAACCCAGCGAATGATACCGGTCTTTGATGGTGCATCCGGGTATGAAGCTTCGAACACAAACGTTGGGATGATCGGAGCCATACCCGCAGCGTGCCCCCAACAATTTGCTAGGTAGTTGGTCCTGACAAGACCTGGGGGCTTGCATATGCAGGTACAGTGTGAGGGTCTGACATGTTTTGAGCAGAGAACATACGATTCTCCCCGGCCTGGTTGTGAAGACACCAGACATAACAAGGAGCTAGATTTTGACCACAACCAAAGGTCCCTATCTTATCCATGCGTGAGACCGATCCATAACGCCGTTGCTGTGTGTCGCCGTAGTTTATACACCTTCCCAAATATACAATGCGAGGCCGGAAGAAACCCGCCTCCTCCCCAGCGCCAGAAAGTGCCCATGCCCATTATGACGACGTCTTCTCCAGGAACTCTTTCGCTTCGTTGACCTTCGTCGCCAGGTATGGACTGCCGCCTCGATCGGGATGGTTGAGCAGCATCAGCGTTCGGTGGGCCTTTCGGACCTTTTCCTTAGTGATTGCGCGCTCGCTGTGGGGGCCAGTCAGTCATCTTCTTTCCTGGCGAGTTTTGTACTCCATAGAGTAGATTGAAGACATACTTCAGTGACAGAATCAAGCTCGCCTCTTTCCTGTTCATGCGTGGCTCGAAGCCGCCCTTGTAGAAGGCCTGGCCCATTGCGCCGACGCCACCGCGAGACCTGCGCCATGCGATCGTCGCTGCGCGGCCCTATAAACGCTGATTAGTGAATGCGCAAAAGCCAAAGGAGGGTTGAGACGTACGAAGAATGCTGCGGCGGCGATGCCGGTTCCCCATGCGAGTACTGATGCCATTTCGGTCGTGTGTAAAGGGACTGACTTGCTCTAGGTAGAGGTTGTCACGGGTGAAAATGGAATCCGACTACAGGCACTTTTTCAGAGCGAACGGCCGACCGACGGGCTTGGCTGGGCCTGCCGTGGCGGCGAACCCTGCAAAAACTGACCCGCCCACCTGCCTTATCGGATGCTTATCAGATCTCCCCCGTCAAAATTTCGAGAAACTTTTGGGGATCGATTTCTGTAGAGGCGTCCCTGAATCTTGCTTGAAGCATATCACACATAACAGGAGATTGCGTGTTTGGTTGTCCAAGATGCGGTATGCTACCCCACTGCACCATGATGGATGCTGTTTTCTCCCAATATATACTGACATACTTGAACGTACAGTATCGAAACCTGTTATTTCTGCAGGTTAGTATATCATTCACCGTCCTGCTAAGGCGTGAATCGCCACATCACCAGCAGCTAACCTTCCCTCCCAGCCGGCCGGCGTACCCCTCCAAGGGTATCACATTTGTCAGGAACGATGCCAAAGTCTTTCGATTCTGCGTACGTCCCTCAATGGTATCACAAGGAGCCAGCACATCCCGACTAACAGCCCCACGCAAACGAACAGCGGTCGAAATGCCACAAGAACTTCAAGATGAAGCGTAACCCCCGCAAGCTGAAGTGGACCAAGGCTTTCCGCAAGGCGGCCGGCAAGGAGATGACGGTGGACTCGACGCTCGTGTTCGGGGCGCGGCGCAACGTCCCCGTCAAGTACGACCGCGAGCTGGTGCAGAAGACGCTCAAGGCGATGGACCGCATCGGCGAGATCCGCAGGCGGCGCGAGCGCGTCTTCTACAAGCAGCGCATGGCCGGAAAGAGGGCGCAGGAGCTGCGCGAGGCCCGCAAGCTCGTCGCCTCCCACGAGCACCTGCTGCCCGTCATGCGCGCCAGCGAGCGCAAGAGGCTCGAGGAGGAGGGTGTGGTCGTCGACGAGGCGCAGGTCAAGGCGGCGCACAAGAAGAAGCGCGCGGCCAAGGCCTTCGGTGGCGAGGTCAGGAGGAGGAGGGTCACGGTCGACGGCGACGTTGTCGAGGACGAGGAGACCGAGCGGGTGCTCGTCGACGAGGATGCTGGCGACGACGACGGGTTCAGCGACGACGACGGCGAGGAGGACGACGGTGAGGAGGACGACGAGATGGATATGGACTGAGCGTTCTGACGGGACGTCGGGAGGTCGGCATATCGTGCTTGTGGCATGGCGGAGTTCTGGGCGTTTATGGGGAAAAGCAAGGGGTTTTACTGTCGGGCTTCACTCAAAAGATTCCCTAGAGATACTGGGACAAGACACAAAAGGGGACAGTATATTTTCTCGGTCCGAGCCCGGTACATTCAGATCACGCGCGGTCAAGAGTAGAGGAAACGGTGTATTACGAGGCCATCTGGTCGTTCCAGTGGTCAACGCAGATCTGCCAGAACAGTATTGTCTGAGCCAAAGCCAAAGTCAAAGTCAAAGATCGAGCTGTATATCGAGGACACTCCTTGCGGGTGCCTCGCGAATTCCCGATTCGCTTCTATTCACCCAGCAACGAATCCGTGTCTGTCCTGGCATGATGACGACCATACAGGCGCCGTCAATCATTTCGGGGAGTTGACCGCAGTTGCTCTAATATCACAACGCTCCAAGAGATCAGCCCGCTCATCTACCCAGGAGGATGCCTGGAAAGAAGTGCTCAGATAAAGAGCACTTCTGATGTCTCCCACTTAGCCCTCATTCTCCAATCGCTCATATTCTCAAGCATGAGATCCCGTGAGATTTGTCCTGAACTCGCACACAAGGCGACTGCCATCGGATGTGTTCTCACTCATCAAACCCAGAACCCACATTATAGGACGTCCCCACTGGCCCCCAGGCGTAGCATTAGATCCGCATTCTTCATCCAGCAGACGAACAAGTAGCCTCGCAACCGCCATGATCTATCTCAGCCAGGCTCGAAGCAGCAATTGGTGAGATAGGGACCCTCACGGGGTCACGAGCCTCTGCGTCCGATTCATGTGATACATGGCTCACTGCTGGCGTGATTGCTCCAAGAGCAAGAGGATGCCTGGCTCGTGGAACCAGCCATAGAGCAGTGATGCTCACTCACTTACTCCATGTCTCTGTCGTGCTGGTGATAAGTCTTTGGCGGAGGCGGCAAGGTGGAGTTGATATCCTGCTTGACCTTTTCCGCGATCTCCTGGCGCTTCGTGCTCTCCTCAGAATCATCAGCAGGAGCATCCTCAGTCCAGTTCCCGGCGCCACCCCGCGAGCTGAAGCCCGCCCTCGGCTTGCCGGCGCCGGAAGCGCTGACGGCGGCCTTGGTCCTCTCGACGACGTCCTGCCTTTCCTGGGCCTCGGCGATGGTGGGCGGCTCAGTGTAGTTGCCCGCGCCGCCCCTGCCGCCCCTCACGTACTGCGGCGGGTGGGAGGCCAGTGCCGAGGCTGGCGGTGGTGCTGCTGTTGTGGCAGCTTCATCCTTCTGTGCCTCTGGGTCCTGTATGATGTTATCAGGACGGGAATTGCGAGAAGGACATATTCATCGATCAATCAATCAATCACACTCATTGGAGGCGCGCAGAGATGATGACTGACTTGAGCTTCTTTGGCCCGTGCTGCCTCTTGGATTTCCTTCTCAGGGATGAAATTACCGGCGCCGCCTCGCCCAATGCGCCTAAATACGTCCGACATGTTGTGTGGATTCTCAGTTTCTGTTGTTCACTAAGAAAACTGTAGCTATGACAATAAGGGAAATGACAGTGGACCACTCTGCAAGGTCGATGAGGGACGTGCTGCGCTGAGGGCTTGAGAGAATAGGGACTGGTTATCTTTCTGTACAGTATCACCACAGTAGAAAAGGGCTCCCGGATCGCATTGATGCCTAGGTATGGACCGCTCGACGCCGGCGCCCGTTCGATACTCCAAGTGTAGGGAAGCCCCGCTAACCCCTGATGATCTGTGTGCCTTGTGCCTTGTGCCTGCTGCACAGGAAGGCCCGCCAAGCGGCCCCTACTCTCCCCTGATGCACGGCTGCTGGTGGTGGTGATGGTGCTCAGCGGGCCTGCAAATGGGTGAGATGGCGGTCTTGATGAGGAAATGAGAAACATTTGCCAGTCTTTATATTCTAATCTCACTCTCGTAACTCTCTGTGTGCTCCGTGCCCTGGCTGTCTGCCTTGTGGGACGCACAGTCGTATGCAGGCACAGCACATCCCACAGCACATCCCACAGCACATCCCACAGCACTTACGGATACGGCGCCACAACTTTCATAGCACCGACATCGGCAGGCGGGGAGTCATTCTGCGCCATGGACGGGAGTGCCCTATGCCGCCATAACGAAAGCCCATGGCGCGAAAATGCCTATCTACCCGTATCTCAGCTGGAAGGGGGGGAAAACAGAGCCAACCGCAGAACGGGCCCTGCAACGGGCCACAGGCGGGAGCTGTTGGTTCAGCTCCGTGCCTGTGAGCACTCCTAAAATGCTCTGTGCGGGCACAACTGACCTGAGTCTCGGGCCCCCAGGCCCCTAACAGGTTCCGTCTACAGCCGTGGGGCTGGGGGTCTGGAATGATCAGGGCAATGTACCGCAGTGGTCCTTCGGTACTCGCCTGCTGTGCGGGTAAGGCTGTGTTGATCCTCATCCTTCCCCTTCCCCCTCTATTTTTGAGCCCGCGCCGCCCGTCGGGAATGTCCATTACATTGCGGCACTATGCCCAAGTGGCATGGTTGCTTGTGTTCAACACCCCTGGTCCGCTGAGAACGGCAATCAAGTTACTCCCTCGTGCCGTCTCGTTTCCTGGGGTTCCCTTGGGGGCCGACCGCAACTCCTTTCTCTTTCCGGTCGATACGTATCCGCGTGGGTGTCCCAGTGTGTTGGTTATTACGAGCCACCATCGAGGTATTATTAGCAGCCCTCCAGCGCAAATCCGGCTGTCTCGGTCACGGCATTTGGGGGGCACTGCTGATCATGAAACGTCGACGGATAACAGCGGGCACCCATATATCTCTTCCCCTCTCGCAATGGCCCATCGAGAACATGTGCTCCGTGCCGCCTGGGTGGCTGTCTCGATCCCGGCTAGCTGGGTTCTTGGAGCTGAGAGCCGCGCAATCCCGCCCAGCTGAACCTCAAGGCATGGTCGGCCCATGGTGGCTGACTGCCTACATTGCCTGGGCAGGCGAGGGCAGGCCCTTCATGTATCGTGTGGCAGCACTACAGTGGTGGCAGCAGGGGAAATGTTGGCAACAACAGTCCAGCAGGATCAATGTGCATTACCCGGCCTTGCACCGCACTTGCAAGGGTTTGAGTACCGCTACCTTCAGCGGGGAGGGTTCAAGACCGGCGGATACGCGTACGAACAGCATCAACGAGGTACCCGCCGCCGCCAGAATTGCGGGCTGGGCGGGTCAGCTGCCCATGATCCATCATTGAGACGTCATCCGCTGGTTGGTCTTTTCTCGAGGCGCTCCTCACAGGACCTGGCAGGCCTGGCGTCGAGTCCACTTGGCGCAGAGCCATCGCGAAAAAGTCCAGGCGCCCGCTTTCTCCAGAGCCACGAGGGCCTCCTCTTTACCCAGTTACCCAGTTACCCAGTCACCCAGTTACCCCAGGTGTGGCGATGCGGGTATCTTGCACCTTGTCCCAGCCACGTCATACTAGATTTTGGGCCCGACGCCGGGCGAGCAGAGGGGCACCAGCCTCATCAGCGTCCAGCTAGCTGCATTGCACAGTAAAGATTTGTTCTTGGCTCACGAAGCCAAAACGAAACCGACATATCGGGCGTTTCTAGGCCGCGGACAGGGACGAGTAGGGCAAGGAGGATAGCCAGCGGAACACTGCATCCCACAGCAGCACGCATGTACCTGGGTGGAAATGCAGCCACGCTGGCACCATAATTTTTGGTCCTCTGCAGAGAGCCCTCGTTAGCGTTGGGCCTGCCTCCTTTTCTAGTTCCCCACCAGAACTGCAACGCGTCCGCACGGTGAGCGAGACGCCCGCCTCAAGGGCTGACAATTGGCTGATGGTGTGGCGGAAAACACCTGTCCCTCAGATGATGGGTCTTTCTCACCAGCCTTTGGGGACTTTGTCACCGTGTAAAAACAAAATGGTCATGCCCGTCCACCTGCCCTGCCCTCCTACGAACACCCCCAGACGCCCGTCCAAGCTGTCTTGGCCAAATGGGGGCGGAAGTGTTGGCGATCCTCTGGCCGGCTCGACATCCAGGCCACCCCTCTGTATACCTGGTCCTTGAATCGGCAAGTCCAGACCTCGACCTTATTTGTGTACCTACGTGGGCGGGCGCTGTAATTCTCCGGATGGTGTGACAAAGGAGGGGTGGGTTGAGGCAGTTGGGGGAGCTGACCTCGAGGGATCAGCGTTGAGCCTACACCACAATCGTGCAGAGAGAGGGCATTGGCGCCTACGCCCTGAGAATTGCCTCAATCCTTCCTTTGTGGCCTAAATTGTCCAGACGCCGTAGCACATACACACCTAGGTACTATGCGTGGCCACGGGCCAGCTTTTCGTATTGCACATAGCACAACACGGGTGGCATGCCGCCGACGGGCGAACTCCTCACCTCGACTGGAGCGCTAGGGGCCAAAACCGGCAGGTGTGCTTGGAATGTGCTGGTAGACGAGCTGCCCATTGGCTGTCACCAAGATTGAGGTTGTAGAATCCGGCCTCCAGTTCAATCGAAACGAGCCCTCGAGGGCCCGGCCCATTGGTCGAGCTGCCATGCGCCAGGCGCATCGGGGAAGCAATAATTCATTTGGCAGGTTTGTTTGATTGTCAGGCACAGAACTCAATGCAGTCTCATCGAGGAAGGGGAAACCGGCTGTCGGGGCCGTTTCATACCAACTTGACACAAAGTGGACCTGGGATACAGATCACCGATGCTGCCCTTTTGTGTGCCCCTTGCGGAGAACCGGTCTGACCATTGGGGCTGTTTTGATGGAGGATTTGCCAAGGAGCTTTTCTTGCTCGAGGGCCAGAGGGTGACTATGCGGTGCTGCATCGAGACTGGCTTCTACCTGTGTTACGTATCCAAAATGCTGCTCCGTGATCTCAGCCGATTAGTATACTTATAACAGCTGGGCTGGGCAAGCCATCTTTGACGCCGTCCCAACCGATCGAGACGCGGCATAATGCTCTCCCGTCCGATGAGAAAAGAGACCGACTGGGGTTTACGTGTTAAGCCTGCACTCGCGCGTGTACTTCACAATCCAAGTTCTTATGTGGAGCTGCGGACACAGCATATGGAGCGGCGCTGTCATTCGACACGCGAGGTAGGGAACAGAGTCCAGACAATGTGCAACTTTTTTGCTAGAGCGGAAATGCTACTGGGTAGCTCTTCATGCGTGACTCTGCTAGGAGAGATACTGACTGCCAACAGTCTCTGCCCATTGCCCACTGAGGGCCCAGCTCGGCGAGGGATATTCTCTCTCTCCATGTACTGACGGTGCCACAACTGGTCGTCGCTCGCAAAGTCTACACAAAATATTGTTTTCAACATGGGCGGGGCCTGTTCTCAGAGCAACCATCGGGATCGCGAACAACTTTCGCGTTCCTACTGCGGCATACGCAGCGAGACCTGGGCATGGGTTCCAAAGCAGCAGTGCTGAAATCCCACCTCACGAGCTCCTCTCAAGCATCCCGGCACCCCTCCCCCGCTCCTCTTCCTGTCGATCCACCCCACTCACGATACACCATCGGCCCACTAGACATGCAGGTGACTGCTGTGTACAGCACTATGTACATACCATTTGGGATAGAGCTGTCACCCTTGTGCCCAATCCTGGGGAGGTTGGTGAGAGGAAGAGAGCCCTGCCACGACTGACTGGATGCGAATGCACAGCATACTGTGAATTACAGTGGGTGTATGATGTGCTGTGCTGTGCAGTGCAGTGTCTCCAGGACGGTACCCAGCGAGACCAGGACCCTCCCTCGTGAGAACCACAGCGCACACAGCTATCAGCAGGGAGTGCTTTCTGGGACAGCCATCCCAAAGCTCACGGTGCATTAAACCCGGGCTTGACACTCGAGCTCTCCCTGGTCGCAGCAGCAGCAAGCAGCAGCTCCCTCCCCTGCCTCACCCATGCTGCTGCTGCCACGGTGGTATCGAGAATGGTGGTACTTGGCATGGTATCTGTCTGCAGCAGGCTAGGCGCAGGAGGTGGTGTGGCCGACCATAGCACAGCGCCCCGGTGACCACCAAGCAGATTGCCTGGAATGAGTTGGCAGGACCACCAACATGATTCAGTGTATCGGAATTCTCTAATGCCCAATGAGTCTGCTGGGGAAAACAGCGCGAAGGAGGCAGGTCCATCTGGGCGTCCACCCCTGACCGTCTTGTCCTTGCTTCATACAGTACACTAGGTGCAGCTTTGTCTGGCTGGCTCGCGGTGGGCAGCAGCAGCAAATTGTCGAATGTCGCACATTTTCCTTGCCCGCCGCCCGCCCGGGCCTGGTCCTCCAGGTCGTCCAACTTATTAATGACCGCCGTGCCGCGCCAGGTACATGGTACCTCACCGCGCGCGCACAAGTGGGCTCGCCCGGTGGGTACTCGGGTACGGCGCACAAGGTATCTCTCCTCGTCTATCAGGAGTTGCCAGCTCCAGACCCTCGCTCCACGGCGCTCCAAGGTTACCCCCTTTTACGGACACACCCCACCCCCCCTTCGATGATCTGCTGGGCGTCTCATGAGCTCTCAGGCGTCGGGATGATTGGAAGGTGCGTGACTGCACAGCCAGCTTGGGCCTAGGTACCCAGCTTGTCCAGGCAGGTACGCATCGATGTTTCCGCTGCGGGCATTGCACGGGCTGGTGGGCTGGAGGGCGGGCAGACAAATGAAATGCACTGGGCGTCTGTGTCTTGTCTCGTTCTCCTTGCATCCAGAATGCAGTGCAGATTCGCAAGGTCCCAAATTATTTTTTTTGGGCTCCCTCGCCGTTGCTGTAGGATCGGCATCTTTTTTCCTTCTCCTCCTCTTCCCTCACGTCCCTCCCAATCCCAAACACTTCATCCAGTACATTCCTTCCCGAGGCCGTTGTTGCTGGGACCGCTCTGCTACAATACCACACAGTCTGCTTCTGCTTGCTTTTTGCTCGCTCCAAATCCCACTCGCTCGCCCGTCCGGTCACCGTGACCAGCACAAACCCTGCTATCTCGGCTGCATCAGGCGTTACCTAAACACGCAGGGAAACGAAAGTTTATCTGTACATCCCAACTGTACATTCCAAGGTTCTCTAGGTAGCAGCCGCTTGGGACCCCCCAACTCCTCTCAAACGGTGTCCGTCTCGAGCCCACAAAGCCGTTCTAGCTCCTCAGCTTTCTCCAGCTCTGGCTCTCCCTCTCTCGGCCCATCTATCTTGTCTACCTAACCCGGGTGACTACTACTATCTGTCTCTCTCTCTCGCTCCCCTTAGGATCCGGCTCCGCTTCTGTCGCCTTCTATTCCTTCTAAGCCGCGTGTCGATAGCCTGGCGGTAGCGCTTATCCTCGAGCCCACCCCTCCTAAATCCGTCTCTTTTCCAAGTTCCAGGCATCCGATCCCTCCCTCACCTTTGTTCCGCGAGCCGGGTTTTGGAGAGAAGCAAGCTCGGCAGACCAGGAGGTACCCTTTCTTGGAGGCACTGTATTCCTGTCACCTGGACACTTTTTTGTACCAAGCCACACGTTCCGAAGCAGCACCGACCAGGCAGGGGAAAAAAAGGGATCGCCAAAAACAAAAATTCCCTGCACCGCACCTTCTCACCTGCCTTGACTTTTTCCCGATCCGCGACCGATTTGTTACCCACCACGCTGAGCTGTCTTCAACTCCCCAAAAAATATTCGCGCAGCCACACGCACGCCACCAGCCAACACAACATAACACGCCAGGACACGACGGATCAATTGACCACCTGTTGTTTCTGACCGCTCGCGAGTAAGAGGTGTCTTGGACTCCGACAAAGGGATCATAACTTTTATGTGGCATTCTCGGGCCTGAGATCGGCAACATCGGCAATGGCCTCCTCCAAGGTAGATCAACATCAATTGCAGATAATGATGCCTGCTAGCTCCGAAGCTGCCCCGGTTCACAGCCGCTGATCGTCGTGTTCATCAAAATCTAGGACATCGTACAAACCTCGAGACCATTGACTCACCGGCCGTCGCTCTCCTCTAACTCTCTCACGGGAATCAATTCTACACGACAATCACACTCTCGCACGAACTCGCACACAGTCATCACGGGGCCTCTTAATAACGCTCACCGCGTAGCACGCCGCAAGAGTGTCACCAACAGCAACGCAAACATTGTCGCTGCTGCGGCTGCCGCCGCCGCAATTGGGGACATGAACAGCAAGGTTACCTCCGTGCCTATCACGATCGGTGCCCGGCGGATGTCAAAGTCCGGGGCCGGCGGCATGGTCTCACCACCTGCCAGCATGCCCGCGCACAAGTTCTTGAACGCCGAGGTCAAGCCGGAACACCAGGACAGCGCCATTGATGACCAGGAGAACGCGTCGCCCGAGGAAGGGGATGCCTTGCAGAAAGATCGCGTTCGGAGGGCCAGCGACGGCCAGCCCCAGGCTAAGGAAGGAGGCCGGAGGTTCAACCGACCTGAACTTCGCTGCGAACACTGCGGGAAGGGATACAAGCATAGCAGTTGCCTGACCAAGCATTTGTTTGTGCCCCTGTCTTCTCCCTCTCCCACTCCTGCAACGATCCTCCCCCTGACCGCGCACGGCGGGCCAATTGCCGGGACCATCCTCTGCCGTTGAGATGCAAGGAGGACAATGTTTGTTGACTCGTTCTTTTGCTCAGGTGGGAACACACGCCGGAATGGTCTTATACTTCCAAGCTCCTCATATCCAAGCACCAACAGGTTCAGCTTCTGGAAGCTGCCTCTGTTCTAGTTGCTATGAATGACCAGCCGCCCAGCCCTCCGGACTCTGCGCGTGAGACATCGCCGTCCGTGTCGGGTGGGTCGTCTGAGCAGGTGGACGGCCGCAGCTCTGTAAATACCACGCCGCCACCCCACATGGAAGGGTTGAACTCCACGGATGCTGTCAAGTATCAGTTCTCCCCTACCTCGCCGTTTGGCGGGGACAACTTCCGAAGCGGGATCTCGCGGTCGCTATACGCCGCCCCATCGGAAAGCTCGTATGCCACGAGCGTGCCATTCGGCTCGGGATTCGGCCACCAGTACCTGGAGCCGAGTCCTCCACCTTCTGGCCTCAGCGTCTCCGGCGACGCCAACAACCTGGCCAGCAGGGTCGCCATGTTGAGCTGCAGCTATAACAGCAACAGTGGCTCCCACTCAGGCCAGATGCACGACGGCGTGCCCGCAGTCCCTCCTATCCCGGCCCATTTCCTCGGGCAGGATTCCCTCGGGCAGTCGCCGTTCCTCAGCAGCTTCCCCAACCAGGCGCCAGAAAGCTTCACCCGCGGTGACAGGCGCCGGGGGAGTGAGGATGTCAAGATGGAGTTAGACAATGATGACGATGCTCGGTCCCGGGCCCGCAGCGACGAGTATGATGTTAACGACGGCTTCTTCGGGCGCATGGAGGAGTAACCTTCTGCCGGAATTTCCAAGTCTTCTTCGTTCGCATTTGATTTGCCACGGCCTGCTGTTCGGGAACCACCTGGGATGGAGTAGGGCCGGTGTGGAGTTCTGGCGGGTATTGTTGTCGTTGTCGTTCTCCTATGTGTATTCACCTATATAAGCAATAGTCGCGGACGCTTCGCTCCGCCGCGGCGGCCCACAGCACCGAAGAGTTGGGAGACCTCAGTGGCGACTCGGCCGAGTCACCAGGAGGCAGAACCCAACGAGGTTAAAGTGAGGGCCAGCCTGTGAGAGCGTCGAGCGGAGGTCCCCTTGTCAGTAACAAACAAATGGAAGAGCCCATTGCCAAGCAAATTGGGTCTCGTATCGATACGATGTGCCATCATGGACCATTGATATGTGAGAAGGTGCTGTAGAATTGTGATGAAGGTGAATAGCAACAACAGCGACTGAAGAAGCCGCTGAGCAGGACTTGCAGCCTCTTTTTCACAGAGGCTTACTGTGGGAGAAGGCAGGCGGCGAAGATCATAGTGGAAAAGAAGGGAAGAAGAAGGGTGCAGAATGGCGAGGGAGAATTCAGGGTCCTTTTGCAGAATCTTCGCCCAGGAATTCTCCGCGCTATGGAACCTTTCCGTTTTGATGAGCTGTGGATACTTCGTGAGGTCAAGTCATGCGCACCCGCGACAAACAGCGAGTGCCTGCCGCCATGGTGCCCAGACAACGAGACCGGAACCGAGAATCAATCAATCCCCGGTTCTTTGAGAGGTCGATGAAAGTATAGTGAAGTGTATATGGCATAATATTCTGAATTTCTGAATCGGTTGGAAGGAGATTTGAAGATGCAGGCTGCACTGGCAGGAGGAAGAAGCTAGAAAGTGGGCAGAATCAGTCCAGCAGTTTAGCGGCAGCAGCGCTGCTAGTACGCAGGCTTTGCAGTGAGCTCCCCCGGAGCTGCAGCTATGTTCGCCTTTCTGAGATCATAG
The DNA here is from genome assembly GCA_023522825.1 of Diaporthe ampelina. NCBI lineage: Eukaryota > Fungi > Ascomycota > Sordariomycetes > Diaporthales > Diaporthaceae > Diaporthe > Diaporthe ampelina. The sequence continues at coordinate 183,111 of JAMFTM010000053.1, read as the reverse complement.
TGGGGCAGAGTTGGTTTCCCCTCCAACGGGCGACCCCCGTGCCAAATTGCGCACTAGCTTTTTGAGCCGCAGAGCTTGGAGAAGCTCTCGAGACTTGCGACCTGGCTTTTCTCTTTCCCTTCTCGTACAACGCCGCTGCAACCTGTCCACCACGAGATCTCCTCTCAAAACCCAAGCTCCGGTTCAGCGGCAGCTTCGATTTTGTTGTCTTTCTTCCCTTAGTCCTACGCGAATTCGCCGCTCTGCGGAGCCCACATCATTTGTCCTCCCGCCGAGCGCATGCGCAATGTCTTCCGCAAAGCAGGTTGATGCCGTCAACAACGATGCCGGCGAGGGGTCGAGCTCCTCTGCCGCGCAAGCTGTCGCCGTGACGAAGCCCGAGAGCGCCGGTGCCCCGGCCGGGCGCCGATCCACGCTGCCGCCGGTCCTGCAGTTCCCGCTCGTGGCGATCCTGAGCTTCTCCATCTCGTCGCTGGGCTATTCCTTCATCAACGAGTTCACCCACGGCGAGCTGGCCACCGTGATGCGCACGCTGGAGACGCCGCGCGAGCTGGGGATCATGACAGCTTGGAGGCTGACGGAGCTGGCGCTGGGATGGTTCGCGAACTTCGACTCGGTTGACCTCGCGGCGCTGAACCTGCTTTCGCACAGCCCCACTGTAAGTTTGCGCACATTACGGACCCTCGGGTGTTTTGGGAAGCTCTCGGACTGACCGGCACGACCAGTTCTACCTCATGACTGCATTTTACAACGTGAGCCCAAAGACGGCGATCGCGGGCCTCGCCGTTGATGTGATCGCCAGCTTCGTGCCCTTCCTGCTCCTGCGCCCGCTCTCAGCCGCGCACAGGTCCTCGTCCTCGACTCCCAACCGCGAGATCATCGCCGACACGCCGATCGCGGTCCTCAGCACGCTCCTGGCCACCTTCATATACAGCGTTACGCTCTTCCTCTCCTACAAGACGTTCCTGCCCGGCATCCTGGTCCTGTACTTTGTCGGTATCCCAACCGTCGAGCCGCTCCACACCGCCACGAGCATCTATGTATCACCGCTCGCGACGGCTCTGGCTGCCGCTTCTGGTATCGCTGCGCGTAGCTTCATCTTCACCCCGCTGGCTGCGACTGGTCGCACTGAGGCAGACGAGAAGGCAGCCCAGTTTGACCCTGTCACTGCCAGCTTGGGCGAGACCGTTTGGTGGAACATCTGGGGATATACGACACAGACAAAGGTTGGTTTTGCCAGGACACTTGCCCTTATGGCTGTGACTGGCATCAACACGACCCTCCAAGGCTACCTTACCATCAGTGGAGTGGAGCCAACTGGTGCAGCAATCTATGCCGCCATCTGGGTCGCTGCAGGTTTCTTCACGGGCGTTGGCTTGGGCGCTGTAGGAGAAGTATAAGATGCAGTGTAGGGTGCCCAAAGCTTTGCGTGGGGCTAGATGCAGGGAAGTTATTGAGGCAAGAAAGTCTTGCAAACAGAGAGGACAGGTCTTGGCCAGCCTTCATTTCGAGCCATGTAAATTACCAAAGTTTGGCTGACATAGATCACCCAGGGGCATAGCACACAGAATTCCTATACACAATTGGAAAGATTATGGGCTTTTTTTTTTTCTCGCCAAAATATGAAATGGCTGTCTGCCTAAACCTCCTAGTGAATTGCAGCCAAGGTATATCATTCAGCAAAGTGCATGGAGCTTGATGCACCTAAGAAGTGCAGCTGCCGCCTTAGTGGCATACACCTGCATTAGTGCATGGTGGACTGGCGCTAAGAGCAGTGGCCCGTGCGCCTTCCCCTTCACATGTCTACCAGCTCGTAATCTCAAGCCTGACTTGTAACGCCAGAAGTGAAGCTACTGTTGTTTACTACCTGGTCTCCTTCACGCGACAACACGATGCGCCATCGCTCTTTTGAGCTCATCGGCAGCTCGATGTGAACCAAATGAAGGCACAAATCCCACACAAGGTCAAAACGACACACAACAATATAACCCAAGTCTGAGGTTGCAAGGATGGCGGCCGTCGAAGGTAGTGTCGCGCAGATGGAAGAGGAGGAACAGCTCTCCCCGCGACAGAAGGCAACCCCCATGCACGGAGCAATCGAGTCGCCCGACCCAATCAACAATGACAGCCTTGGAGCCCTCGATGGGCGAGCCGACCCCGATGCGCAAGCGACCGTCACCGACTTCCTGGAGTTTACGGAACACCTGCCTGCGGACGTAATGCGGTCGCTCACCCTGATCGGCACGCTCGACCAACATCACTCGCGGGCCTCACTCAAGCTGCACGAGCTCACGAGACAATGGGGCCAGCTACCAGGCCTGGCACCCGAGGAGAAGCCCCAGCCCGTGCAGCTGAGGGCCGACATATCTGAGGAGCTCAACCGCGTGCTGACCTCGCGCGTCTACTCGCACGCCGAGGCCGTGCGGATGGCGGAGAATGCGAACAGGCACGTCAACAGGCTCACATTGATCCATGCGAAACTACGCAACATGCTCGAGAAATACCCTGCCGACGACGTGCAGAGAAGTCCTGTCGCGGCGAGATCGCCCCTAGTTACGCGCGGTGCGAAACGCCAGCCCGCTGGCGCCGAGAAGGGGCGCCGACCCCGCGGCCCCAGGATAACCGTCCCTGGCGATGTCCTCGCGCCTTACGATGTCGGCTACGATACGAACAGCGATGAGAGTGAGAGCAGTTCGGATGAGGATGAAGAGGAGGAGCTGGCTGTCTCTCGACGTACACCAGCGGCGCGCGGCGGCAGTCAGAAGCCACGCGGGGGCAGGAAGGTGCCCGAGAAGACTGCCAAGACGCCGAAACCGAAGAACCAAAAGTCTTCACAGGCGCAGTCTGGTGGCGCGGCAAATACACCTGCTGGACTCCCCAGCCGGACCGCACCTCTTGTACCCCCGCCGGAGAATGCTGTTATTGGCAGCGAGGACGCCCCGTGGCTGCGGCTTACACAGTGGGAGCTTTCAAAGTTGAGGAAGAGGATGAAGAAGAACTCATCGTGGGTGCCGAGTGAGACGATGATTCATAAGGAGCTGAAGACCCTGGGCCGTGGTTATGATGGATGGGCAACAGCTAAGAAGCAGGCCGAGGACGAGGGCAGACCCTTCGAAACATCACTCCCACAGCCCATCATCGACGATGCGACGGGATCCGAGCACCTTCCAATGGGAGCCGTCACTCTGGACTCGGCGATTGCTGCTGAGGATAGGAACCTCACCAACCGTGGTCATGAGCTGAACAAGGCGAAGAAGATTAAGAAGGATCGTATGTCGGATATTGCGGCCAAGGAGGCGGAGGAGTCAGCGAGAAGGTTCGCTCTGATGGCTAGAAACTTTCAGGTCTCATTCCAGCAACCGCAGTCCTCAGAACAAGCCACGAACAAGGCTCCCAGCAGAAGACAACAGAAGAAACGCAAGAGGGATTCGGTCACTGAGGCAGATGCCGAGAAGCCAGATCCGGCGACCTTGAAGAGATCAAAGACCGAGACACCAGTCCCGATCCCACCGCATATCAACATGCCTCGCTCTCAGCAGCCCTCTGTGCCGCCTCCCCAGTTGACGCCCGGCGGCTCGCAGTCGATTCCCCAATCGACAACTCCGGTCCCCATTCCGATGCCACCTGGCCAGGAGCAGTCCATCATCACGGTGGGAACTAAGTCTACCGCTGTTTCGCCTGCTCCTAGTGCTGATGCGAACACGACGACGACCATTGTGCCGACTAAGGCGCCGGCCGATGACGGTCCTCAGTCTCCCATCAAGTCCACGACGCCCATTGTACCGCCCGGAAGGGAGACCCGGGCAAGAGAAGCCAAGAATCAAGCCAAGGAGAAAGCCGCTGGCCTCCCTCCCATCAGGACGTCGGTGTCTCGTGGAAACACACCGTCGGTCACGACTCCCGGACAGGAGTCATCATCGCGCCGGCCGTCTTCACGCGGCCATGACACTGCTCAGCAGGCGGGATTGGCGGCGGATCGGCCCCGACGTGCCAGCACTGCGCGGAACACCCCTGCCCCCGAGCCGATGTCATCGGTGAGACAGCCCAGCAAGAGGACTAAGAGACCTGCGCCAGGCATCATCAGCCGGACAAACTCGGGTGGCAACAGCGCTATAACGAAGCGCAAGGCGGCACCGAAGAAGTCTAAGCGTGGTGCCGCGCGGAAGAAGGACGACCGCGGCGCCGGCCAAGCATCTGCCGAGGCAGAGGCCGAGGTGGAGGTGGATGAAGATGGTAATGTCATCGACCCACAGGAGCAGAGGTACTGCGTTTGCAACCGCGTTAGCTTCGGGACCATGGTGCTCTGCGAGAATGTCGACGTAAGTTGCAAGCTCCCCTCCGATTCACACTGTTCAACAGGGTTGGGGGAAGGCAAAGAGGCACGAGCTAACGATGGCCGACAGTGTCCCTACGAGTGGTTCCATCTCGAGTGTCTCGGTCTCAAGACGGAGAAGAATCTACCTAAGTTGTGGTACTGCCCGGAGTGCCGGGTTTCACTTGGGATGGACGGAGGGGAGGGGCGCGAGGCTGGCAAGAGGACGTCGAAGCGCTAGAAGCGTGACAAGCTGAAGCTCCCGCGCGTCCATCTTGGCTCCCCCATCAAGTGAGAGTGAGGTTACGATGGTGCTGTGGTTCGGTGCGCAGTTCGGAGAGCGCCAACAAGGGGGCCCGCCTTATTGAGCGAGAGAACACGGCTTGGCTGTGAGGGAGTGGAGGCTGTGCTTGCATGTATGAGTATTTGAACAGGCCTCGAATGTTGGAGGTTTCGAGAATCACGATAGCTGGTGAGGATCAGCATCTCCGTTACGTGGCAAAATAATCAATACAATGACCATCCAAAGATTGCATAAAGACCATATAGTAATATGCAATCGTGAATTCTCGTGGAGGTGACTTCATTGCGGATCCAGGTTGTCGGGTACTGCCCTGCACCTGCAAGCGCATCGGGCCGTGCCCTGTCTACATTAACCACTGCGGATAGATCGAGACGCTCAACCACGAAACACTTTGTAAATAGACAGAACGGTGGCGATCCATCAGAGACCGAAAGCCGACTTTCATTCAGCAGTTATTCTCGAGGACAATCCGCGCCCGCACCGACAGGATGTCGAACTACAACCCCGCGTACCCGACCAATGTCCAGGTCGACGCCGGCGTCAAGGACTTCATCACCAAGTTCTACGGGGTGTCGGACACGCCGGGCAAGAACCAGGAGTGGCTCGAGTTCTTTCACGACGACGCGACGCTTGTGATGGCACTGCAGGAGGCGACGGGGAAGACAGGTGAGTCTGCCAAAGCCCACCATCATTCCAAAATAGTCTGCTAAGTAACTGGGACAGACATCCTCAAGGTGCGCGAGGGCATGTGGGAGAAGGTGCAGGCGCGCAAGCACACGGTGTACCAGGTGTTCCCGGCCACCTTCAACGGCGAGGGCGGCGACAATGAGGTCGAGCTCATGCTGTACGGGGACGTGGTCTACAAGCTGAAGGGGAGCTCCGAGGGAGAGGAGGCCAAGGTGGACTGGGCAGGGCGGGCGAGGCTGACGCGGGCTCCTGGGGGCGGGGAGTGGAAGTTTGCGTATTATCGTGTTTACCTCCAGAGGTGATTGATTGATGTAACGGTGATGATAATCGATCAAATCGTTTCAAGACCACCAAGGTACATACTTACTTGCTCATGCATGCAGATGCCAGCGCCGGGCTTTCGTCGTGTATGTCTGGCCAATGGACCGGACCATTTGGTGCATACCCCGTTTATGGCCGTGCTGTTCCGAGTCTGGGTAGTGTGGCCATGACTAGCAGCTTGGTATCCTCGTGCTGCTATCAATGGTGTTGAGTGGCTCTCTTATCGGAGCTTGATTATACAAGTCTAGACCATGCCGGATTGATCCTCCCCAAATAACAGGGGGCCAACGCGTCAGGCGGGGTCCCGGAAGCAGTGTGACCACGGCAGGCGCCGGAAGCGCCTGGCTGTGTGTGAGGTACGATGACCATGCCCCCCAATCTTGGAATGGTATCATATTGTACCATTAGCAATCAACCCCCCGCGCACGGTCATATTTGGGGTATTCCCTCTCTCGTGCACACCGTCGGTCTAGTACGGTACAAGTAGACGGAGAAGGAGGCAGAGGCTCATCGAAGATCAGCAAAGGCCGGTCACGCAGAGGCGGTCACCTCAACGCGAGTGTGCCCCATTCATCCCCGTCGCTATCCCCCAGGGTTCGGGCCCCGAGCTGCCGAGTCCTGGTCTTGGGACGATGGTCAGCTGAACACTTGAACTACCTTGAATGAGGTAAGTAGGGCATGTGGAACCCAGGCCAAACCTCGCTCGCCTTTCCTCCTGCCCCTTGCCCAGGCTGATGACGGGGAGGGATGGAGGGATGAACAAGCTGGGTGAGTGAGATGTGTGAGTGAGTGTGAGCTTCAGCCACGACGGCATGACCTCGGTTCTGGCTGGAACAGTTGAGCAGATAGGTTGGTCGTTCTCCTCAGAGAACGGTGCGTCCTTTCCAGAAGAAGAAACGGGTTGTCTGCCGTCTGTAGCACCATCGCGTACCACGGGCAAAGGGCCACACTGTTTTCGTCAACACGAGTGCCGTGCAGGCCAGATAACAGATAAAGGGCTACATGCAGCACACCCAGGTACCTACCATCCTGGGCGATGGGCATCTGAGATGACGCCCGTGGGGCTTCTGACTCCACGAGATACCCCTGCCGTGCGTGCCTGATCCCTGCCCCTGACTGCCCACTTGGGCACCCCGCCTGCTGCCCGCCAGCCCGTCCCTCGTCGGTGTTGCAGCAGCCCCTCCATGAAAATGCCCATGACCCCCTGGGTACCTCCGTCATGGCTCCAGCTGCGTACTGTCACCACGTACATCCCCCGTACTCTGGGCTGGGGTAGCCGGCAACGGGCTGCACTGGTCGAGGACTCGCCTGGCACCTAGATAGACTACAACTCCAGCTGGCCCTCCGGACCATGCTCGTCTCTTGTCTCGTCTTGCAACAACCCGCCGTACTTGTCTTCAACCAAACCCAGTCTGTTATTCTTCCACATCCTACGAGATCGCGTTCTATTGTTATTCACGATACCTACATTGCCCGTCTGCGAGTCACCCAGAGCTCCCGACGCACTCCGACCGTGTTCCCCTTCTGCTGCTGTTTCTATTTCCGTCTTGATAACCTGCTTGTACCTACTTATCGTCCTTCCTTCCTTGGTCTCGTCAGACTGCTTGCTGCCTCCTTGCCTCACCTAGGCGTTTTAGACCTCGACGACCGCAACGGCCACCCTCTACACAACTAATACCCTACGTCAGCTGGCTGCTTCTGCCGCTGACTTTCCACTCCTTTGTTTGCCACATCTTGCTGCTCACTCGCGACTTGGGACACAGAACTGGTCATTGTTCTAAAATCAGTCATTCCTGCCGGCCCCTGGCCATCAGATATCACCCCTCCAAGCCCCTCGCTGTCCGCACCCCGTGACCCCTATCCGGCCCTGCCACGCGCCTCATCACTGTTGCTGGTCACCAGAAGCTTCCGCCCACGTCGTGGTTTGACCCTGCGAAGGTTATCGGCCCGTGTCCTGGGCAGGAAACTGCTCTAGGCTTTTGAAGCCTATACGGATGCCCGGTTCGTCCTCCCCCGGGCACTCTTCACCCGTCATCCACCAACTCGTCCTCCTCGTCGATCCTACAGCTGCCCGAGCACCGTGGGCCGAGCTGATATCATGAAAGGCGCAAAGAAGGACAAGAAAAATGGAAAAGACAGTGGTGGGGGTGTCGTTGCCGCGGTCACCAAGCACGCCGCCGGCAAGTTCACGTTAGTGTTACCCTCTCCTCCCATGGGCCCATCTCTGGAACGCGCCCTGGGGGAAACCTCTCCCTGTGCCTCCCTGTTGACGTATTGCAAGCAGTGACAGTCCCAATAAGGAGCCCACCTCGGACTCATCCTCATCCCCGGTCCAGTCCCCGGACCTGAAGCCTGCCAGCATACCCTCAAGTGGGAATACCGCGCCCTCGCCGCTTCTGGACGCCGTCTCTGCCACGTCGTACGCGACAAATACCACGAGAAGCACGACCGAATGGACAAAAGGAGTTGCGGGCCTGGCAGGCTCACCGGGGAATCTGATAAACCTCATGGGTGAATCACCGCCTACTGCACCCTCGTCCTATGAGGACACTCGCGGGTGGGCTTCACCCCGTCCCATCTACAACGGCCAGCCTGTATCTGCCTCACCCCCCGTCCAGGGCAGGCGGCCGCTCAGTTTCCAGATGGACCAACATTACGCGCCATCAGAGGCGTACGCACCATCGGTCGCCTCGTACAGGCGAAGCTCGATGCATTCTCAGACTGCCTACGCGCGTGGTGCTAACAACCCGCCGCTTCCACACCAGCACCAAGCCCACTTCTACGGCACGCCAGATATCGACCTGGAGTTTGGGCAAGCGGCTGGGATGAAACCTGGGGAGAGGGGTTATGCCTTTGGTTTCGACACATTACCAAGGATTCAGGGCAGTACTGCTCGTGGCAAAGACACAGTCGTGCTCACCGGCTACGAAGGTGGCCTGGAGGTACATTCAGCCACTAAGAGTGGCGTCGAGCCTGTTGCCAGCTTGAAAGGCCTGCGAGGAGGTGTCTTCTTTGCCAAGATCCTGCCTTGGACCCCGACTGCCGATCTGCAGGACCCAAGCCCTCTTGTGGCTGTTGTCGTCCATGGGCCCGTACTGCCACACACCACCCCTGAAGTGAAGGTCGATGGCCAATACGCCAGTGGACAAGAACGCTCTGGAGCAGCCTCGCCAGCAGGCACTGATTTGGGGCAAAAAGATGGTCTGGGCATGAGGACGCCATCGGTCGACTTCTACCAGACTAGCGTGGATGTCTACTCTTTGAAAGATAGCAGACGTGTAGCGACTCTGCTCGAGGGCCCCAAGATCCCTCTCAAAGTTCCCATCACGAGCCCTATTTTCCAAGCGCCACTGCCCACTGGGTCACTCCGGATCCTTGCTGACGGAGGGACCATTGTGATCGCATCTGGGCAGACGGGTGAAAGCTGGATTTATCGCCAAGCGAGCATTCCTCACGAACCAGGCATCGAGTTCAGATGCGTGGGCAAGTTGTGGACCACAATCCAGCAGCCTCTGGTGGATCCAACACAAGAGAGCGAGCGATTGCGGGCGAGTGTGCAACGTCAAGCTCCAAGGGCTCCCATTATTGCCATGAAGGGGAGGTGGATTGCCTACTGCCCAGCTGCTCCGTCATCGCAGGTGTCTTTACGGGCAACCGTGCCAGTGCCAATTCAAGGCAAGGCACCAGGACTCGTGTCGTTAACGCCGCCTCAGCTGCCAAGTGTGGTTTCTGATGTCGACCTTCCAGAAGGTGACAGCATCATGAACAAGCTGATGCGCGAGACGACACAGGAAGTGATCCAGGGCGCGAAGTGGATTGGCGAGCGAGGACTACAAGCTTTCAGCAACTACTGGAGTAAATCCGCGATGCCGTCCCAGCAAGCACGCTCGCCGCCGGGGGCGCAGCCTTGGAATCCGCCCTATGCTCGAGCAGATCCGCCACAGTTCCCGCCAACCCACGGCTCTTCAGCTCCAGCAGTCACAAAAGAGCCCGGCCTCGTGTCCATTGTAGATGTTGAGACGTCGCTGGCCTCGTCCTCTATACATCCGACCACGACATTCGCAACATCAGGTTGCAGCTACCTATCCTTCGCTCCCAATGGACTCTCACTATTTACCGCAAGTCCAAAGGGCGATGTCCAGATTGTGTGGGACTTGCTGCGCATCCAGCACACGAAATCATCTCCGCTACAGACGGCAGCCGAACCAAGCTCCTCTGGTGGACCTCGCGTGCGGCAAATTGCTCGATTCTCGAGGATGACTGTGGCGCGCATCGTTGATGTGTCATGGATGAAACCCTGCGGCGACTGCATAGCCATGGTCACAGAAAGAGGCACAGTTCATATCCTGGAAATGCCGGACAGTGCCTTTGCTTGGCCTCCTCCCCGTCGGAGGATCCCATTGCAGGAGACAAATGCGAACGTCTCGGAGGGTGGCAGTTCTGCCGTGTCTATTGCTACCGGAGCGTTCAACTCGGCTTGGGACGCCGCTCGCCCGCTCATCGACCGTTCTCGTCGCAGCAGCTCGAACGCGCCTCAAACGACCGGATCCAAGATTGTTGGGCACGCCAACTACGGCGGGAAGATAATCGCTGCCGGCATCAGTCACTCGCTTGGGAAAACAGGAAGCGCTATCAATCAGTTCCGCCACAGTGGTGACAACCGCATATCACTTCCACTCGGCGCAAACGCACCAGGCCCTTCATGTGTCATACTAGTAGCGAACGGTAAGGACCACTCGCTGTTCGTCCTTGGAGATGGACTGGTACGGACTTTCCCCCAGCGGCCGCGTAAGGTGCGGACTGCGGATGGAAGGCAGAATGCCACTCGCTTCAGAAGATACAAAGACTTCAAGCTTCCGACGCTCCCCGACGACCTCATATGTCCCGCCGTGAAGCGTCTGATCGATCCTGACGAGTATCTGGACCTAATGGACAGGGAGGTTGATGCTGTCAACAACACGATGGTGCTCAATGCCCGGCCCAAGATCGCCCGACGCAACCCCAGCGCGGAATCGTCGATACCACAGGCAGAGATCGAGTCTTCTGCGCCCTACCAGCCCTTCCACACGGACAAGCGTGTGGCACTCTACGAGTACAGCACCGAGCAAGGAGCGAACGCTGTCTCATCGCAATTAGCCACAGTTTCTGTGCTCCTGGCGGACACTAACCAGGACAGCAAAACAGCCCGTGCTGCATCTCGCCGCAAGCAGAAGTCCGCTGCTGCGAATGACTCCACCCCGGGAGAGGCGTGGGCCTTCGGACAGCCTATCACTGCGATTAGGATTCACAGTGGCCGCCGCCACAGTGGAGTGGACGAGGCGTTCACCATGTCGACAGACGACGTGCGTGCGTTGCCGCAGTCGGCTATGGAACGGTCTGTAATGCGCCAGCAACGTGTCGACGACGAGGAACAGATCGTCATTACAACAAGGCGCCGAAGAGGTGGGGGCCGCCACGGAGACCTCGATGACGAGGACGGCTTCTTCGAGGACGACTGCGAGGTTCTTGACTTTGCAGACCAGCGGGTCTGAGAGACGGCCCCGGCCCTCGTTTTAACGGCAACTCGCGGAGGTGGCCAGCTTGAAGCCCCGATGCACAATGTGAAGGGGTTTTTTGGTTGTTCATTGGGAGTCTGAGGGCAATGCCTCATTGCCTTGTACCGCTCTGTGCCATGAGCTTTTTTGAGCTTACTGTTTCTTCTGCTTGATTGCGGCGGTTCTGGGTTAGGTTGGGGCTCTTCGGGACACGGCACATATCAGGTAGATAGAGAGACATCGCCACTTGGCAGATAACCAAATCAGTAAAAACAAAAAAAGATACCCTGACGCTATGTTATGCGTTTAGGTCATCGCATTTGCAAGGCTTCCTGATATTATATGTATGTGGTTTTCACTATGGCAGTAGTTGGGGCACGGTGTCTTGGTCGTGTCCCCAGAATGCATATCAACGTCAAGTTCCTGCATTCACATCAATCCGTAGTTTTTGGTCCGCGCCGTGGCGAGGTCCATTTGAAAGTTCGGGTTCCTCATGCCAGATGTCCTGGCAAGGCAATTCACGGTCTGCCAGGTGCTCTCCCCAGTAGACAGCGCCTTCGCCGCTCAGTGCCGTGTCCGCTCGGCGCGCAAAGCACCACGTTTTCCCGACGGGGTGGGTGTCCTCCAACCACACTGGGATACGTTCCGCCTTACGACTTCTTCTTCGCGGCGGCGGCCTTGGCCTTGGCGGCCTTCTTCTTGTTGCTCTTGATCATGACGACGCCGAGGAAGGAGCCCACCACGGCGGAGGCGAGGAGGATGAGGATGACGGGGATGCGGACGGCCCAGACGCGAGGGGGGAAGAAGTTCTGGAGGGGGTGGTCCGAGTCGACAAAAGGCTGTGGTGGTGGTTGTGTCTGCGTTAGCGACGCGCTCGAATGTGGCCCCGGGAATAGAAACAAGGTCTTTTTCTTTTGCTTTCATATGAAGGAGAATAATAGTTTACCATGAACAAGGTCCAGAAGGTGTAGTAGAGGAAGACGACCGTGGCGGCCACGAGCATGGCGATGCCCACGAGTTTGTCAAGCTGCGCACGTGGGAGTTAGCACATGTCATTCAACATACGTGGAGGGCGCAATCTGGGTGGGCCAACCATTGTAGAAGAACTAGAGATCCCCTTTGGGAATGGAATAGAATACTGGGATGGTGAAGGAGCGTAGAGAATGGGAATGACGACGCTTGAAAGCACGCCTGGGTTGGGAAAGTAGGCAGGCCAAAGTAGGGAGGTGAGAGAGCTGCTGTGGGTGGCTGCTCTAGCAAGTCGAGGCGCTAGGATCTCGAAATTGGAGCCACGATGCAAAGTCGCGCCGGCTGGACATGCAGGAGCTCTAGCCCCCTGTTCAGCCTGGCATGTCTCCCACGTTTAGCGCTCTCAAGGACACTTGCCCGCCAAGTTGCTTTGTACAGCTCCTCGTGCACGGACCATACCGTTGCCCCCAGAAATTTGTTACTGTTAACTGCTTGTTTTGTTAGACGACCAGCCGCCCCCAGAACTCTTCAAAAGCTCAACTACTCACCACATCCCATCTCCTCCCTGCTGCTTTGCCAACATTCAGCAACGTCCATCCTCGAACGTTTGCTGCGATCATCAGCCCTTGGTGACCTGTCGAATTGCGAAACTTTCAGGAGGACGCCAGCAAAAAAGGTCCAGCTCTCGACCGTGAGAGCAATCGACGGCTCGCTGTTGCCTTGGCCATGGCGACCGAGACAGCATCGGTCGTGAGCGACCGCCACCTCGACGAGCGCTCCCCCAACCGCGTACCTCGATCGCCCCCGCGCAGGCGCTACGAAGATGACGGACCCGACGACAGGGATGACGACAGAGCACCAGTGAGAGGCGGCCGCGGCTTCGACGGCGGCGGCGATCGCGACCAGCCGCGGCGCAAAGGCGGCGACAGCTACCGCCCTGACCGACCGCCCAGGGGTGGCCGGGAGCAGCAGCTTCCCCGGCGCGAGCGCACGCCGCCCCCCGTGCCGACCGAGGAGCAGAAGCAGGCCGCCGCCAAGGCCGAGTACGACCGGCTGATCAACGCGCGCTCGGGTGGAACCTACATCCCGCCTGCGAGGCTGCGGGCCCTCCAGGCGCAGATCACGGACAAGACGACCAAGGAGTGGCAGCGGATGGCGTGGGAGGCGCTCAAGAAGTCCATCAACGGCCTGATCAACAAGGCCAACAGCCCCAACCTGAAGCTGATCGTGCCGGAGCTGTTCAACGAGAACCTGGTCCGCGGCAGGGGTCTGTTCTGTCAGAGCATTATGAAGGCGCAGGCGGCATCTCTCCCCTTCACGCCTATCTATGCAGCTATGGTGGCCATCGTGAACACCAAGCTGCCAGCGGTGGGCGAGCTGCTGGTCAAGAGGCTGGTGCTGCGGTTCCGTAAGGCATTCCGCAGGAACGACAAGGCGGTCTGTCTTTCGACCACGGCGTTCCTGGCACATCTCACGAACTTCCAGGTGGTGTCTGAAAATTTAGTTGCGCAGATACTCATTCTTCTGCTGCACAAGCCGTCCGATGACAGTGTGGAAATTGCGGTCAACCTGACTAGGGAGGTTGGTCAGTTTCTGGAGGAGATGAATGCGTCCATTGCCAGAGTTCTGTTCGACCAGTTCCGCAACATCTTGCACGATAGCGCCATTGAGAAGCGGGTGCAGTACCAGATCGAAGTCCTGTTCCAGCAGAGAAAGGACAAGTTCAAGGACAACCCGTCTATCAAGGAGGAACTCGATTTGGTGGAGGAAGAGGACCAAATCACCCACAATATTGAATTGCATGGAGAGCTCGACGGTCAGGACAGTCTGAACATTTTCAAATATGACCCTGAGTACGAGCAGAACGAGGAGGAGTACAAGAAGCTCAAAGCGGAGATTCTGGGCGAGGGAAGCGATGACGAGGATGACAGTGACGATGAGGACGAGTCATCTGAAAGCGAAGATGAGGAGCAGAAGGCCGTTGAGATCAAGGACCAGAGCAACGCGGACCTGGTCAATTTGCGAAGAACGATTTACCTGACCCTCATGTCCTCTGCAGATTACGAAGAGTCGGTCCACAAACTGCTGCGGATCCAGATACCACCAGGATTGGAGAAGGAAATCCCGGAGATGGTGGTCGAATGTTGCAGTCAGGAGAAGACGTACACGAAGTTCTACGGCGGTATAGGAGAACGACTGGCCAAGATCAACAGGATGTGGAACGAGCTGTTCGAGACTGCTTTTGCCGAATACTACGAGAAGATCCACCGATACGACAGCAACAAGCTTCGGAACATCGCAAGGCTCTTCGGACACATGTTCGGTTCGGATGCTATCGGCTGGCACTGCTTGTCAATCATCCACCTGACCCAGGAGGAGACTACCTCAGCATCTCGTATCTTCATTAAAATCCTGTTCCAGGAGATTTCGGAGGAGATTGGCATGAAGAAGTTGCAAACTCGTTGCAGGGACCCGCTTCTCCAGCCCAGCCTCGAGACCATCTTCCCCCGGGGCGACGACCGGCGCAACATCCGCTTCTCCATCAACTACTTCACTTCCATCGGAATGGGTGCCCTCACAGAGGACATGCGAGAGTACCTCCAGAGTCTGCCGCCACCTGCACTCCCCGCGCCAGTCAAAGCAGACGAGTCCGACTCGGACTCCGCGTCAAGCTACTCTTCCTACACGGGCTCATCCTATTCCCGATCTCCCTCTCGCTCCCGGTCGCGCTCGCGCACGCCTGCCCGCCGGGCTATCGACCGCCGCCGGTCATATTCTCGGAGCGTGACACCACCTCGGCGCAATCAGCGAGAGAGGTCATACAGCCGAGACCGCAGCTTGACCCGGTCCATCTCAACCAGCCGCTCCCGGTCTCCGCCTCCCCGCCGAGATGCTCGGGACGGTGGTGGTCGCGGCCGCTCCATTACCCGCAGCCCGCCACCCAGGCGCGCACCTGCCAGGGACCGCTCGCCCAGCCGCTCGTCGCGATCATACTCATCAGGAAGCTCGCGCTCGCGCTCCCCGCCACCACGCCGCGCAGCCAGGCGGTCCATGTCCGACTCCCGCTCTCCGACGCCACCCCCGCGACGTCGGCCGGCGGCCCGGTCCCCGTCGGTATCGAGGTCGCGGTCACGGTCGCGCACCCCTCCTCCGGCACGCCGCGGCGCCGCAGGCAGCTACCGTGGGCGGTCTTATAGCAGGAGCCCGTCGCGGTCGCGGTCACCGCCACCTAGACGCGGAGGCGGAGGAGCAGGTGGTGGTGCAGCGCGTCAGGACAACAACAAGCGGTCCCTCTCGAGGTCGGCGTCACCACCGCGGCGCCGGGCGCGGCGGAATAGCTCGTCCGACGTGAGCGATGCCCCGCCGCCGAGGGGCGAGCGGAGGAGGCGGAACAGCAGCTCGAGCGTCGAGAGCGAGCGGAGGAGGAAGTATCGCAGGAGCGGCTGAGTGGCCCTTCAAATTCCCTTTAGAGGCCAGGGGGAGGGGCAGATTGCACAGGTAGGAGACGTTGCAACAGGAACATAGTTCGCCAGGGCTCAGTGGGCCCGGAAGATCGCGATATGGGGGGCATAATTGAGGAGCTGTCGGGGCAGGAATGGGACCCATAGCGAACTGAACCAGGAGGGTTCTCCGGGGACCGATGACTTCAAGAACGTGGCTACAGACTGAAACTACGGTGGACCAATAGGTACATAGGCAAGCCTTAGTTGCTTGAAATCTATGATGGCTCTTTACCCTCGCTGTGCGGACGTTCGTTCGTTCCTTGCGAGGCCTTGATTAAGCGAGTGCCCATCAAAAGCTTTATCTGCCTCTGAGACTACGCGCGTATTCATATGTTCTCGACATGTCAGGACTCGTGATTTCGAGGAAAAGGTAGTAGGAGGAAAATGTTATGAGCATTCCTTGGAAACTGATGCTTTATCAGCGACGGAAGTGGAGGACCACCTCGTCGAGCTTGACCTGCTCTTTCTAGAATCGATTGAGAGGAGTAGCCTAGATGGAGGGATAGATACATGTCGGCGAAACTGTTTGCGCGTCACGAACTCTTCGGCACTGCTCTTTGTCGCGTGCGACTGCGACACCAAAACGGCGACTGGATGATGACTCAGGGGACCACCGGCTTCCTCGACCTCTGCGGGGGAGCGTATATCTTTCTTGTTTCTTTCCGGTGCTTCAAAAGGCGGCATCGGCCTCGTCTCCAACAGGAGGGCGGATGGAACATTATCTCATTTGTTTCATTGTCCTCCGTGTTCGCTGCCGCCTTGCGTGTACCGAACCGCATGTGATTTGTTCAATGTTTATTTCAAGGTCCCCAAGAAACTTCAATTCTTCCCCCTCGCTGGTCAGACCTTCATATTCCTGCTAGACCATGCAATATTTTTGGTGTTTTTCTTTTTCTTTTTCTTTGATGCTTTTCAAATCGTTGCTGAATGTCCACCCTCGATTCTCCTAAGTCGCCCGTGTCTCATTAGGTGCTGGTGTTGCTGCATACCGAATATCTAAATCCTCCCCCACTGAAATGTCTCTGTGGTATCATATCGGTTCCTCGTATATCGCATTCCAAAGTAGATGCCGCTGTAAAATCAGTTGAGATGTGGAAGGCCAAGTAAAGAGCCATGTTTACTAGCGCGAAGGTCCTTCCGACCCCGCCATCGTGACGTCGTCTTGAGTTGAGGAGGCTGTCCAGTCCATAGACTCTGCAGTAGAATTGTCATGGACTCCATTGGGCGTAGAGCCGCTGACTCCATTCGTTGTGGGGGCGTCCTGCCCGCTCATTGCGACTTCGTCCCTACACCTTTTGCACATGCAGATACCTCCAAGACTTCCAATCATCAAATCCCGTCTCTTCTGGACGTCTAAGTCGACATCGCAGTAGTGGTTGAGGACCTCTCCGCCCGCCTTGACGCCACCCGGTTGGTCGCCTACCACCTTGCGCTCCCGCGCCCGGAGCGTCATCCTGCCACTCCAGTTCCATGTCACGTTCGGGTCGCAGTCGTGATTCGCCAAGCACCAGAAGGGGTGTACGGCTGCAAGCTCGGGTCGACCGTTTTGAGGGTTTTGTCTTGCCGATGCCGTGCCTCTGAACTTGGCGTAGCAGGTGTTCAGTACCCACAGATCGTAGTGGGCAAGAGTCTGGTAGATGTCAATGTCCATCTTCTCGAGGATGTGTAGCGGCGTCTCGACGTTATATTCGAACGAGAATGGCAGAGTCCACTCGGGTGGCGGTCCGGCGTTTGGCGAGATGGAGATTGCGTTGGTGCCCGTTGCCACAAAGTCGCCCCATATGTACTTGACATTCTTCAGTTCAAGCGGGTGAACATCCTGGTGTGCTGACAGGGCGAGAAGCCGGGCCAGGAGGAGCAGATGTAGTGAATGTTCTGTTTCTGCAAGATCAGGGTCCTTGGCAATGGCATCAACATCCTTGTCGCAGACGGCCGGATGGTAGAGCTCCTGCGCCTGGTCGTGGCAGAATTGGTCGCAGAATACCGTGTCGTAGCATTCGACACAGTTGACAGGCCCTCCTTTGGCGCTCAAAGGAGGCAGCTCAGTGCCACAAGCGTCACACACTTGATCCTTGAGCCTGTTGCTGGCCGTCAAGAGCGAGTACTCGTTCAGGACGGCTTCTCCGGGGGCAATGTCCTCCTTTGCGAATACGCCAAGCTGATTGTTGGTGGGGATGATCTCGTAATCGTCTGTGTTGCTTGCGGCGTCCAGCAGCACGGGGAGCTCAGAAACCCGAACCTCGCACTTTGGTGCCATGTTTGAGAGCTCCCGATTCAGGAACGACAGGCTTTCCTCAGAGAAGCGGTCTGGTTCATGGTTGTTCCAAGGATAGACCTCCCTCCGCACCTTGCCCCATTCAGGGAGCTGGCCAACGTCGACATCTTGAGTCTGCAGCCTCCCACGAGCCATGGTCAATATGTGGTCTTTGTTGTTGAGCAGTTCTTGGTTGTTTGGTGATGCTGCGAGACCACGCTCACAGTAGGCATGGGCACTGCGCAGACATCCGCAGAGCAGCAGGCTGAGGGAGATTATCTGGTAGCAACGGACGGAAGCTACGGCGGCAATCTCCTGGTAGAACTCCGGGCCCTGGGGTCCGTAGCCGTTGACCATGTCTCCGGAGCCTTGGCGAAGGGCGCCATGGTGGAGGACCTCGGGCAGGGCGGTAGGGGAGGACGAATAAGGCTCGAGGGCCTGAACAGCCTGGTCATGATACTCGAAACTCTCGTTGCGGACCTCGTCGGTCAGGAGCAAGGCTCGGTATGCATCACCAGCGGCGAGGTCGGGGTAGCCAAGGTTTGAGTAGACAACGGCGCGTTGGAGATAGCGTATCAGGTCGTATGGCGACTCGACCAGGAGGTCGGTCAGCTGCTCGCGGCGGTCCAAAAGAACGGAGTATTCGGCGTCGTCCTCAGAAGTGTAAGAATTTGTGGCGTCGTCAGATTCCATGGTGGGGCGAGTTTGCAGGGGCGTTGAATGGGCCAAAGCGTGTCCAGACAGCTCGCATCTCGTCCTCAGCAGGCGGGAGGGAGCAGCATGGACGGGCTCAGGTCAAGGCCTGGGAGGAGGGCTGTCTCTGACTTTTGGGGGTGAGGATGGTGGCGGATATTTGGTGGTGGTGGGGGCCCGAGTGAGTTAAGTTGGCGTAGGTCGGGTATGCCTTCCTGAAGAGGGCGGAGGTTTAAAGAGTGCAGGTTGTGTGCACTGCAGCAAAGGCAAGTCTGGAAAGTCTGGAAACAAAGGTCAGTGCGAACAAGATTGGCGAGGTGCAAAACAGGGCCGCAGTGAGGTCGTATTGGGACCTCCGACTGACTGGGCCGTTGTGGGAGCGAGTGGATAGTCTGGTAGGTTTCTTTAGTTCTTGACCAGGTGCAGGGCAGGGGCGGGGTGGGATGGATTGGACGAGTGCTTGGGCTGGTGCGGCGGGATGTGGATATGGGAGTGGATGGTGGGTTGTGGGTAGTGTGGTTGTGTGGGATGTGCGCGGCTGAGGGTCCAGAGGTCCCAGCAGGCGAGGAAGGGTGGGATATTTGGGCAGGGAAAATTTGGGCCGGCGGGCACCCACGAAGCAAGGAGCGAGCGCGGGCTACTGCTGCGTTGGCTGGTTCTGCTGGTCCTGCTGGTCCTGCTGGACTGCTGGATTGGGCAACCGCGGCACCTGAGTAAGTTATAAGTAAACGGACAACTGATCGTGAGGGTGGCAAAAGCCAAAGCCAGACAATGGTCTGGGGAGGAGACGGGGGCCCAGGAGCATCCGCCTCCCGGTCGAGGTGACTGAGCGGCATTGCTGATTTTAATACTGTCCAACGAGGATTTGTCTGCTCGAGTGGATGGCGCATTGCCATTGGGATTGGGACTGTAGCTTGTAGCCTGCCAGCGTCCAGCATGGGGACATGGGAAGGAGGGAGGGTGCCCCTGGCAGCCCTGGCTGGCCGAGCACGAGAGACTACTACGATTTGAATTTCTCGTCAGCAGATACCGATGTACTGTGTAACTGCCATGTTGGCTGCTGGTGACATGCTGCCGGGTGCTCCTGCCCGCTGCCCGGCCCAGGCACGCACAGTCTGCCCATGTACCGTGCTGTACAGTTCAGTTCCTCCCCATGCAAGCTTGTTTGTGCCTGTGTGTGAGTTTCCCAGGTAGACAGACAGGCGGACAGATAGAGGACGTCCCCATCCACCACCGCTGCCCGGGCAGATACTGTCAGGTATCAGGTATCAGGTATCAGGTATCCATCCGCATCTGTATCCAGCATCAAGACAAGTTAGGCTGTTCTAGACCGCATGTTGTAAGACGGGAACGGATGCAAGACCATCCCCCACTAATTGATTTTCCAACGTCCAAATGGGGGCGGTGGGAGTGCTTTCCAGAGGCACGACGGCGCTCTGGCGATGAGGCTACCCGGCGCAGAAAGTCGTCATCGGGGTCAGTCCCAAGGGGCTGGCGCGAGAGGAAATATCAAGAACAATAAGATAAGACAGACTGCTGGGTTGTGGGCAGTACACGGTGCCCGCCGACACGTTACTCTGCCCATGTACCTGCCTACCTGGCGAAGGGCGAGTGAGAGCTCGCGGATTCATTTCCAAGGTTGCTCTCTGGACGGGAAATCGGGACCATGAAAATGGACGATATTGGCCGAGCAAGGCATGGGCAATCGTCACTAAGCGTCACCCTGCATGGTGCCGACGTCTACCTCGCAGCTCCCAATCCTTGGCCCCGTCTGCGGTCGTTCCTTCTTTCTGCGCCTGTCTCGATGTCTTTCTCATATCGTCATCCGATTTCCCCATCTTCTTCTCCCCAGGTCATCTCGCATATCCCATCTCCCGATTCCCCATCTCAATTCTCCCATATGTTAGGACCGACAACAATCCCCGCCCCGATCCACTGCAAGTCGCTTCTTCTCGTGCAGCAGCCTGCCTACATCATACATGTACTCTACACGCACACTTTATGCACCCCTTTCCTTCCCCCATATGCCACCCTTGCCCCGTCGTGCGTGAACGTAGCACCGTGTCCTTTTGTTCGAACAGTAGTGCTGTAGCATTTCCTTTGTACCCAGGTCCTCTCCGCCTTGGAGCTGATCAGCACTGTCACTTTCCGCTCGCACCAGCCCCAGCCAACGAGGCTCGAGTTCGACGAGGTAGTCTCAGCCGCTAGTCCCAGGGCCAGATCGTTCTGGGCCCGCGTACTTACCAGGCTGGAGGGAACGACGTTCCATCCCCAGGCCCCTGGCCCTGACAAGCCGACTCTTGCGCCAGAGTCTGAAGCCATGCCCGGAATCGAGACAGCCGCGAGTAGATCTATGTACGGCCGCCGCTTCTTGACCGGTGGGGCGGGGCAAGAGACGAGGCGCGCTCCGCCTGCCCGTGTGCGGTGTGGCATGATCATCTACCACTCGCCGTGCATCCGACGCCGACGTGGACCTCATGTGCGCCGGCTGGTTTGCAGATCCACGGAACACCTCACCAGACTGCCAGGCCATTAGTCAGATACACTTCACCAGCCCGGTCACCCCACCATCCTCTCAACTCAACCTGCCAATTCACACGCTCACACTCTCACACACGCTCCCAGGCAGGCGGGCTGGTCGGATACCATGAATGAGACCTGAGGTCACGACCCCGCCAGTTTAGCATTGGACCCTTGGACAAGCTACCAAGGTACCCTTCCAATCGGGGGAGCTCTGAGGACCCTTGATTCGGGACAAACTTTTCAGGGTCCTCTTTCCAAGGTTCTATGGATTGATCCCGGTATGGCGTGCGACCGACATATCTTGGTTGCGCAACCCGGTGCCCAGGGCTCACCAGCGCGGTGCCAGCTAGTATCGCCGTGGCTGCTTCTGCTGCATCCTCATTGATGCCCCGGTTGCTGTGTGACCAGCTGTCCATCCATCTTGCTGCGGCAGCCTGCTTCGGCCTGCATCAGATCACGATCCACGGAACAAGCTTGCCCAGCGCCGTTCATGTCGGGCTCGTCGGGCATCGCCATTGTTTCGCGAGGCCGGGGCGTGCAGCCAGGGCGGTCACATGTCATGTCATATCATGGGCATGGCGTGGTATCGCATGGGCGGAGACGTTGGCCAGTCTTGACAGTGCCATCAGATAGCACGGGACTGTACTGAACTGTATTCGACTGTATCGACCTTGCAGGATAATGATGCGCGTCCTGTGTCTCCTGCCGCTGTCTATTGTGTCTCTGTCCTGCTTGGCGAGACCAGGATGCCCTGCATGCACCTGCACACTCCACACACTCATCATCGGCACCCAGCGAACCCCTCGGGCGCCCGCCCTGTGGGAGAAAACTTTATCAATCAGGGTCCAGCTATGACGTAGTTGTGGGATGCCCACCGTCCAGCGCGCATGCCGACCTCGTGCGACACATTGCTTTTTGCATGTACGCATCGCACGCACCGATCACCACCAGCGTCATTTGCGCTCGGGACTTGATGCTCGGATGAGTCAATGCAATGCAATGCATTGTAGAGAAGGGGAGAGCGAAGATGGGAAACATCTCATCAAAAATGGAGGGGACAAGAATGGGGGGAAACAGAGGGGTAGAGGGGCGGAAGAGCCACCGGTTATTGTGGCCCATCTTGTCTATGCACGAGTATCGAGAAAAGATCGCCACGGCGACTCTCATTGCCGACTTCTCGGGAAGCGGACGCACGATCATGTACACCTACGGATCCGCTCCATGCCTTGATGCCTGATGGTGTGGGGTGCAGAGGCATACGACTCGAAATTGTGTGATGCTGTGGTGCTCGCATATGTCTCGCTTCGTGCAAGCTCAGAACACTTCCTGATTTCGAGAGTCCCACCCCAGCAGGCGCACCTGACGACCAAGGGTTACCCCGTCTCCTGCGATGCGAACAGGTCAGGCATCACCCGTAAGGTTTGGTGATTGACAGGGCAGTTGCAGGTGGCGTCCACGGGAACTAGACACCATGTTTGCCACTGCTCTGCGGCCCCCAACATGCCCGTTGCGGCCTCACGGGGTGCCGGCTTCCCGTCTCGCCGTCACTAGAGGCCTCCCTCGGCCAGGTCGCTCAGCTTGTCCACGTAGTACGCCGGCACGGCCACGGCGTCCTCTGCCTCCCAGTCCGCCTTCTTGCTGACGCCCGTCAGCACCGCCAGCGTCCCGCCCAGCTTGCCCTCGATGCCAAACTTGATGTCCGTGTCCAGCCGGTCACCGATCATGCACGTCCGGGTCCGGTCTAGGTGGAACTTGCCCTCCACCGCGTCCATCATGGCCTGGCTCGGCTTGCCCAGGGCCAGCGGCTGCTGTTTGGTCATGTTGGTCAGGGGCACGAGCACGGAGCCGGCGCCGGGGAAAAAGCTGTGGTTCATGGGCAGGGTGCTGTCGGTGTTGGTGGCCAGGAACCGGGCGCCCCGCGCGATGTACTGGTACGCCGTGGCCAGCTTGAGGTAGTTGACGTGGAAGTCCAGCCCGGCCAGCACGACACCCACGTCCGGATCCAGCAGCGACCCGTCCGCAAGCCCCGCGAAGTCGGCCTCGGTGATGTCGCGCCGGAAGGCCGGATCCGTCCCGCCCACGATAGGGACGCCCTCGGACCGCAGCTCCGTCTCGATGCCCGACTCGCCCAGCACGAACACCTTGTTCTTTGGGGGCGGCAGTGCCATGATCCGGCTGATGTAGATGGCGGCCGAGTAGGCCGAGCCAAAGACGTCGTCAACAGAACCCGGGATGCCCTTGGCCTCAAACTTCTTGAGGTAGTCGGCACGCGCCTTTGTCGAGTTGTTTGTCACGAAGACGGTCCGCTTGCCTGCGCTCTTGTCAGTTTCCGAGAGTTCAGGTGGTGATCGTGACTCATAATTCAAGGTGCCAGACCTTTTGACCTCAGCAGCTGTATTGTCTCGGCGATGCCAGGGAACAGGTGATCGCCCGACCAGAGAACTCCTGTCCGCGCGCCTCGTCAGCAACCTCGCCGGTCAAGACACGCTTGTCCCTCAGAAACACACCATCACAATCTAGTAGAAAAGTCTGGACTCATGGTAAGCATGCTTGGAAGCCAGAAACCAGACAGCGGCCTCGGAAAGACGGGAAATGACGCACATCAAATTTGTCGAAAAACTCGTTGATGGCGGTGCCGTCGCCGGTGAGGTACTTGGGCGCTTGGGAGGGGGCCATGTCTAATAATCCAATAAGTCTAGGTCTATTGTCTAGAAGGAGTGTTATGTCTTGGGCCGTCTATGAGAGGTGAGATGGTCTACGTTTTGGTGCGAGTCGTGACTGGGCTCACGAATTTGGGCCCGTTTGAGGAAGCCGCTAACAATAATCGAGCGGTCGTTCGATGGGCTGACAAAAGCCGTTCCACGTCCAGCGCGCAACTTCCTCCTTGCCTGATGCGATGCCAAAATCCACCCAGGAGCCAGCCAATCCAGCCTCACCACCAGCCTGCATTTCTCCTGAGGTAGTTCAGCAGCAAGTGCAGTTCGGTAGACTTGGAATTGTTTTCAGACAAGTCGGCTACGAACTGCCAGGCCCAAGCAGGTGGTGAACAAGCACGTAGTCTTGTCAGTCTAACTAACGCATCTTTGGACCCCCACGCGGCGAGCACCCAACGGCGGTCCCGCTCCCGCGGACTTGCAAATGCAGCTTCGGCACGAAGACCTCGTTTGGTCAGCCAAGAACCACTGGCACACGAAAGTCAAAAAGACACAACAGCCCGTACCGCACTAAGCTCGAGCCGGACCGACCCACCGGGAACCGGGGCACCAGTTGTGCGACACCGATGCCACTGCCGCGTTCGCCAAAGGGAGCTCGGACACTATCCGGCCGCCCAAAGAGGGTCAACGGGCGCACGATGACGACAATGGCGTCCCGCTGACGGACGACGGAAAAGTCGACGGAAAAGTCGACGGTCACGATGGCCACGATCACGATGCTGCTTGAACAACTCTACTCCTCCCGCCAGCGTGTCCGACCACCTGCGAGGTCGTCCGAAAACATTTTCTACTGCGTCGCAAGGTCTCGGGATCGATTGTCGGGGCAGCGGGGCCAGATCTGAATGTCTGGCGGATCTGCCGCCTGTCCCCGATGGCGTTGGGCTGGCTGTTTGCTGCTCCCAGCCTGGTTGCCAGATTCAGTGCGCATTCTCGACATCTGACCACATTTGCCCATGGCCTAAGCCAGGAGAGCGACACATAGCTCGCGAGGTCGGGCGAATCAGCCCAGATGGTCAAACACCCTCCTTGTCGTTGGGCGACGCCTTGTATGGATGATCCCTCTGCCGGCTTACTCATGGTCTATGCCGTTGATGGACCACCAAGCAAGCATGTACGTGTAAGATCGTCCACACCACGCCGCCCCGCGGACCCTTGGGAGTGAGACAAGGTGCTCAGAGCTTGTCAAGATGCATGTGAAGAAAGGCTGCTCTCGATTAAGCATCCAGCCAGCCCAGCCCATCCAGACCCAAGGCCCAGCCCGGCCAGATCAGAGCTGGTGGAGATACCACGGCTGCTTGTCTCATCGAGATTGCAACCCGTACCTTACATGCCAGCAGTCAGAGAAAATAGAGTTTCGAGATCTGCCAAATTTTTATGGTCCAACGTCACCCTTACATCAGTCCACCCGCAATCGAGAGTGCTATACCACTGCGCGGACAAAATCGCTGGATATGCCTCAAACAGTCAAACAGTCAAATCCGGAACTAAAACCCTTCTTGAAGGGGGCCAAGATCGCCTTTGGTGGGTCAAAGCCGCACTCGCAACGGCGGCCTTTTCTCAATGGGGCGACGATGTACAGCGAGGCCCCGGCAGTCATGGGCGAGTCGAAGGGGGCCTTGCTTGTAGGAAATTCGCCCGAATTGTGAGAACCTGAGTGCTGGGTTGTGGCAGTTTCGGACAATACCCTGCGCCTCGGCTCTATGTAGCCAGCACAAATATGTGGACTGGCCCGTAACATCGCTAAGGCAACCTCGTCACGAGGCTCTCCTGTCAAAGACGGAGCGGTAAGTCATGACCTGCGTGTCCACGACGGTGATAACGCCACACTGAATTACTGATCTTCTCACCTTCGTCTTCACCTTGTCTTGGACATCGGACTCCGTTATGACCAGGATCCGGGATCGACATTGGCGCCGTGGCGGTAAACCGAGCCGAAGTCCTTCTGACATGTCGACTTTATCTGATACTGAAAGCGAGCATTTGATGCCTAGTCCCGACTGTTGTGGCTTGCAGGAGAGCTATCATTTTCTTGTACCGTAGCAGTCTTATCATTTTATCCGTGGTGGCTGGCCCCTTCCTCCTCAGATGGAGGCGATCAACACCACGCCCGTGTGAAGGAGTAGAAATACTGCGGCTGCCTTTACAGCTTCTCTTGCTACTTATCATTATCCTTGATCTAGGTAGCAGCCAGAGCGAAGGAAAGAAGTGAGCAGAAGACCATCGAAAGTTCTTCCTGGCATATCGGACCCCCTACCCACAAGCCTGCCTCTCCCCTGCCCCCTGCTTCCCTGCACTCGCAGCTCTCGAGCCGGCCGAATTGGCGTCTTATCGATAGCGAGACAGCCTGGAAATTCAGCAGGAACGGGTCTGCCCAACCCCTCCGACCCTCTCTGCCCCTCCACTGACTGACAGAAGTCAACTGAAGTTGGGCAGCCCGGGTGGAATCAAACGGACCTTCCGCCGTCTTTCGTCACCGTCTTCCCACCGAGGGAAACTTTTCCCCAGTCCACTGTTTGCTCTATCTTGATCCACACTGCAGCACAAGGAAACGACACAACCTCAACAGCCGTGCTCCCCACAGCTTGTCTTCTCGCCCACTCTCACACAACGTCTCATTATCCTCGCACGGCCAAATCGCGCATCGGTCCTCCCCCACGGCCACCCCATCGCCGCCAAATCCTCGGTCTGATACATC
Organism: Diaporthe ampelina; assembly: GCA_023522825.1. Taxonomy (NCBI): domain Eukaryota; kingdom Fungi; phylum Ascomycota; class Sordariomycetes; order Diaporthales; family Diaporthaceae; genus Diaporthe; species Diaporthe ampelina. Next base: position 156,602 of record JAMFTM010000053.1, on the reverse strand, counting down.
ACACCCACACGCTGCCTTTCACGACCACTCATCGAACAGCTCATAACTTTTCCCGCAAGGACCAGGCTCTCACGCCCGAGATACACATCAGCCACAATGCCTAATCACGGACAAGCCAACCTCTACCCTTTCCCCGATGTCCCTGCGCTCGCAACGGCCCTGCGCACATATGTGATCCAGTGCCAGAGCGCAGGAATCACCCGCCACAACTCCTTCAAGGTCGCCGTATCAGGCGGCTCGCTCCCCAAGACCCTCGCTCAGGCCCTCCTCAGCCCTTCCTCTGGACCCGAGGACACGGTCAAGTGGGACAAGTGGGAGATATTCTTCGCCGATGAGCGCATCGTGCCCCTGGACCATGAGGACTCCAACTACGGCCTGCTGAAGAAAGAGCTGCTGGACAAGATCCCAGCAGACCAGGGCAAGCCCACCGTCCACCCCATCAACACGGACCTTCTGTCCAAGGAGAGCCTCGAGGTCGCCGACAACTACGAGCAGATCCTCGTCAGCTCCTTCGCCAGCCGCGACAGCGTGCGCCTGCCCATCTTCGACCTGCTGCTGCTCGGCTGCGGGCCAGACGGCCACACCTGCTCGCTGTTCCCGGGCCACGAGCTCCTGCGCGAGACCACCGCCTGGGTCGCCCCCATCGAGGACAGCCCCAAGCCCCCGCCAAAGCGCATCACCCTGACCCTGCCCGTGGTCACCCACGCCGTGCGCGTCGCCTTCGTGGCCACCGGCGGCGGCAAAAAGGGCATCATGAAGCAGATCTTCGAGGACGGCGCCGCCTCTGGTCTCCCCTGCGCCCTAGTCAACGAGCAGACCGGCGACCGGTGCAGCTGGTTCGTCGACGAGCCCGCCGTCGAGGGCGTCTCGTACCCGAAGCGCGCGTTCAACCTCTAGGCGAAGGAGACGGAGACATGGGACCGCGCCTGTGCGTTTGCTGTCGACGAGAAGAGCCCTCACCCGGCGCGGGCCAAGTCGTCTCATAATAAACGGCCGTCTGCGTATGATTGGCAGAGGATTGGGTCACCTTCGAAGCCGATTCAGAACATGGAGGAGGCACGACGCTGGGAGGAGATGATGGTTCCTGATCATACCACTGCGGTTGGGAACCAGGAGGATAGGAACCAGGAGGATAGGAACTAGGAGGATAGGAATTAAGAGGATAGGAACTAAGAGGGTAGGAACTAAGAGGGTAGGAACTAGGAGGATGGGAAGTAGGAGGTAGAAACTAGGAGGATGGGAATCAGGAGGATGGGAAATAGACTACAACACGACACAGATGTGCGTGTCAAGACAGCGGGCGTTCAATATCTATGCCAACTTTTCATACAGCCGGGTAAGGCATTAATTGAGATAGAGATGGACTTCAAATCATGCGGTGCTTCCCGCATACACGAGAGTCTCAGCTTTCTTCTCATAGTTAGCATTGTAGGCCACTGCCAGCACCTATCCCTTGCACTCTACACTTCTTGTCAGAACACAATGCTGACAGGAGGAGGGTTGGGATACGTCTGGCTCTCTAACAACCCATCCATCATTCACGCTCTCCAGAGGGTTTCAATATGAAACACCCATCGCCATCTAGCCTGATTTCCTTTCCTCCTGGTACCTCTCTGAACTAACTCAGCTTCTTCTCCCGAATAAAGAAAGAAGACACGAAAGCAAGCGCCGTAGGCAGGGCCTGAAACCCGAAAACGGCCACGGTGGCGATCTGGTAGCAGCGGCGGACGATCTCGGCCGTCTGCGGCGGCAGCTGGGAGATGTAGTCGAGGCTCTCGCGGACGCGGCCCTCGATGTCGCGGGCGTCCTGGCCGGACCCGAGCTGTGCCGCGAGTTGCGACCGGAGGACCTGCTGTAGGATGGCCGAGGCGACGCTGACGCCGATTGCTGACCCTAGGGACCGGAAGAGGTAGCTGCAGGCTATCACGACTGCCGCGTCCTCCTTGGCGGCGTTGGAGATGAGTGCTACCAGGCTTGTGGTGATACCTGCATGGCGAGGAGTGGTTAGTCAGAACGTGTGCATTAAGGTGCATTATGTGTGTGTATGCAAATAGGAAATGGGCACAATGGTACAAGTATAACAGAGGAGTCAATGATTTGAGGGACTGCTTACCAGTTCCAGCTCCTAGGGCCAGAATCCCCAACGCGATCGAAGTGCCAGCCTCCGACTTCAACCAGGGCCCAGAGAACAGCACCATGGGCACGATGCTGAAGAAGAGCACGCCCCAGCCTGCGACATTCATCCAGAAAAAGCGACCGGTCCGCCGCATGACAAAGCCAGAACCCAGCGACGCGCTGACGCCGAATATGGAGCCCGGCATCAGCAGCAGTCCTGCCTGGACAGCTGACTCCCCATCCACGGCCTGGTACAGCAGGGGGAGGAAGAACAGCACGGGCATCTGGCCGAGCACGCCGAAGAAGTTGCAGAGGTAGGCGGCGAAGAGCGAGCGCTCGAAGATGATATGCCCCGGAGCGAAGGGATGGGAGGCCACGCGGACCTCAACGAACAAGAAGGCGGCGAAGAGGGCCGGGGAGACCGCGAGCGGGATGATGGTCTGCTGCTTGCCCCAGCCCTCGTTGCTGCCGTTGTCGAGGCCGAGAAGGAGGCACAGGACGGCCGAGACGAGGAAGAAGGCGCCAAGAAAGTCGACACGGGCGAGTTTCTCCCTCCAGTGGGAGTCGTCCCTCTTGGGGAGGTGGAGGACAAAGTAGACGGTGATGAAGGCTATCATGACCACGGGGACCTGGCCGATGAAGGACCTATGTTTGGGCACGTTAACTCGACTTCCGATGACCTGGCCGTATGGCTAACAGGAGCTCACTCACCATCTCCAACCCAACGAGTCCGCCAGCAGGCCACCCAGGGGCGCGCCCGTGGCAGTCCCCGCGCCGAATATGATGTTCATATATCCCTGCCAGACGCCGCGCTCCCGGAGAGGGACAATGTCAGTCAGCAGGATGGAGACAACAGCGTTCATGCCGCCGCCCCCGATACCAGCCACAGCCCGCGAGACAATAAGCTGGTTGATGTCCTGCGCCAGCCCGCAGCCTAGGCAGCCCAGGCCGAAGACGACGTAGGAGAAGAGCAGGCATTCCTTCCTACCGAAGATGTCGGAGAGCTTTCCGTACAGGGGCTGGCAGCTCGTCAGGGTCAGGAAGTACCTGGATCACGCGGTCAGTTTTCTTGTAGGAGCAGTGTCGTTCAAGCTCAGTACTCACGCTGTGGCTATCCAGCTGGTCGAGTTGAGGGCCTTGAGGTCGCTCCCGATCTTGGCGTACTGCAATTTATCTCAGATTAGTCTCGCACCAGCGGACCGCAAGAGAAAACCACCGCGACATGGTATTCTGAGACATGGTCGAGGAATATCAACAGAATGCTTACAGTCGCCACGGCCAGCAGCTGGTCAAGGGCGCAGAGGAAGATGCCAATGCCTATGGCGGGCAACAAGATGTGCAGCCTCTTGGCCATCTCGGGAATGCCTTCCCGTGCGACCTCGCCGCCGCCATTTTCCGCGGGGAGTGGCTCACGGCTGCCCTCAACGGCAGTGTCCGATGATCCTGATGTCGAATTGCCAGAACTGCCGCCGGCCTCATCGGGACGACCCGGGCGCAGAAGCGGACTCGTCTCCGTCGGCTTGTCTACAGGCATCTTGAGCTGGTAGAGGAATTACGGGCCTGTAGAAGTACCTAGGAGCAACTAGGAAACGTGCGGGGGTTAGGCAATTCCAGTCACGGCTTCGACAACGAGGATTCTAGGCGATTCTCATTTCGTCATCCGGGCTTTGTGTATCGCGGGAGGCTTTGCCGCGGCCGGCCGATTGCGGGGACATGTAGTGTGTCGCTTCCGGATCGTCCGCCGGCTTATCGCAGTGCCGGCACCGGCCTGCCTGAGACCATACCTACCGGAAGTCTGTGCATCCCGACGGAGCATACTCGTAGCGAAAGACGGCAGCCCAGAGGAATGCAGGCAATGTCTTCACTCGGCACATCTGGTTCCAGACGAGACAAGAGCGCTGTCATGGCAGGCTTTGATAGCCAAACACGAGGGCTAACGACAGAGTCAAGTTCAAATTATGGCATGTCGTGCTTCGACAAGGGCTTCACGGGTTCATGCTGCACCTCGCACGCAGGCAGATAATTATTCCCGCAGGATCTCAGTGTTGTCACACACATGAAGGTATAGGCAAACACTTTCGGGAGAGGGGGTGGGGCCATGTGGAAATTATGGCATGCCTTGAGGATGTGCTGACCATCCGTTCCTCTTGATTGCTGAGAGTGAGTGACATGCATGCAATATCTGGTCTCCCAGGACGACTGCCGCGGGGTCTTGAGCACGTCAGCCGACACGAGCCTGCGTCTGGCCATGTGGTTTCCGGTCACACATCGTATACCTGCTGCAGGCCCCCGATCGCTCATCAAAATAGACACGGCGCGATCTCACTGCGTGGTATTTATGTCCTCGGCTGGACGCAGGTACGCATCACGTTGCAACGGCGTCCGAGCTGGCCCCCAAGCTGGCGGACGGAGGAAGCTCGCAAAAGTGTAAGCCGTGCAATCAATCCGCCGGCATCCCACCCCTCAAGCCTCCGCACGGCCAATGAAGCCGTTGGCATTCATCTCAAATCTCACTCTCTGCCTTTCCTGCTGTGGCTCCTTCTTGTTAGCCACACCCCTGCATTCCCTGCTGGCCCGACTGCCATCCCACCTTGCTGCAGGTGGCTGCATCTGGCCGACAGCCAACACCAGACGAACCATCCTTGGGAGTGGGAATCTTGGCCCTTCGCGCTGGAATTACCAAAAAGCACGCGCGAAAAGGTTTGTCCTCGGAGATAGAAAGAGGGGAAGATGGAGCTGTAATTTTATGCCGCCTCATCACAAGCTTCATTGACCTGATCAATCGAGCCTGGAATCCGCGCGTCTTGCTCGGATCACGCATCCGTGGTCCGCCATGACAGTGTGTCAATTTTCACATGCAACCGTGGCGGACGGACCACAGTGATGCAGTCTGCAGTCTGCAGTTCGCAGTTCGCAGTGCCGCAGCGGGCGCAGAGTCCGACCACGAGGACGCAGGCCGAGATCCCGCAGTTGTGGGTTGCCTCAGGGCCTGGCAGTCCTGAGAAGCTCGCTTCTCGAGGGATGTTCCCGGGCCGACGACATGGAACACACATGAGCTGGGCATGTTCGAGGCGGGGCAGGCAGGCTGGAGGGAAGGCTTGCAGGTTGCTGTGCGCAGCGCCACCAAATGTGTTACACGCAGAATTTGCCGGGTGCAGCGGGCATCTTTTCTGACAGACTGCCAGGAAGACTGTCAGACAGCAAAAGGAGTCAATAGACCAAGACGGCAGCAAGGCAGGTACGGTCAGCACCATTTGACGCCCCGCGGCAGGAGCTGTCTTGTATTCTTCTGACAGGCCCCTGTCGATCTGGTGTGGCTGAGAAGGTGTCTTTCCTTCTTTCCTTGGATCAGGCACGCCTCTCCGTCGTGTGACACCACCAACCTTGTCCCTCCTTGAGATTCGACTGTCATGCCAGCCATGCAAAGACTGCCAGTCGGGTCCCGAGACACACAAACTTGCAAAATGTCCTGTGGCACAGCATTTTGCAATAATCACCGGCACATCCGCGCCGGCCCTGTCTGTGGAAGTGGAAGGATGCGCTGTCCAACATTTTCCCAACCCCCCTGCCCAGCCAATCCGGCCTGCCAGCCTGCCAGCCTGCCAGCCTACTGTCCACCACCTGCAGCCTTTTTATCGATAACTCGGCGGGTTACTGGCTGCCAGACAGATGAAGGCCTGTTGCAAGGGGCCCTGCCGGGATCCCCAAGCTCCTTAGCTCCACAAGAACTAGCGGTTGTTTCAGATATTCAGGGACGATCTCCTTACGCAGACTTCAGCCTTCGACCACCTCTGCGTACCGGGCTGCCGCGCGCTGCCTTCGCGGTTCGCAACGCCTCGGAGGGCAACAGCTGGCACAGCTGCGACCGACGGGGGATCGCCTGGGCCCTCGGGAGCGTCACCAGTCCTACGCCGTCAATAACAGGAGGGCCCAGGTCCGGCTCTGCCTCTCTGTCTGCGGCAACTTTTCCATCCAAAAATATACTTGCAACACCACCAGGCGGGTCCTGCTTGCTGTCGTCCACTGTTCCTCCAAGGCTACAACAGCAGAAACCTTGTTCTCCCGCCGGGATTGCATGCTTGCTTTCTCGCTGGTCGAGACCTGCCGTGCACCACTGGGCATTTTCGCCCACACCCCCCTCCCCCTGGCCCTACTACTCTTTCTCTGTTACGTCTGCTTGAATCACGGGCAATATCTGCGCCCCAGCAAGCATAACGCTGCGTAATACACCGGCCCTGTGCGACGACTTGCGCCGGCCACTGAGAAGCCTTGTGATCCTAAATTGGGTTCGCAACGTCCGCGGGAAAAGGGGCCATTGCGCAGCATATATGATGGAGACCTCATCCCTCACGCAACCCACGCCCTGGGCCTCCTCACGCTACACAAAAGCTCTTCCGGATCCCCCACCACCGCCTCCCAGCGATACCAAGGCTGTTGTGGTGTTGCCCGTAAGAAAGGACTCCCTGGCCTCCGCTCGTCCACCACCACCTCCCAAGGACACCGCCGCGAAATCATCGTTGACCATGGCTGCGGCCAAACTGTCCGAGTCGCCACTTCCTCCACTTCCGGGGCTGACAAGGATGAATAGTCCGCCTGTTGTTATAAGGAGGAAGCCGGTGGGTAACGGGGCTGTCGGGAACAAAGCTCAGAGCCCACCGCATCCACAGCCTGCCCAGGCTGGCAATGTGTCTCCCGTCGAGTCCCTGTCGAGTATATTCTCAGCCTACGGCACGGAGGACTCCTCGGCCACCCGGTACTCAGAAGACACAACAGCTACCGCATATTCCGTCATGGAACCGTCACCTCCGAATCCCAAGGTCTTGCCAAAGGACACGCTTGGGGGACCAAGCACAAAACTGGACCTGGTGTCGCCCTTATACTTGCCAACTCCAGTTTCTTCGGAAATGAGATCAAATGCCCCACATCCTCAGCACGGTGCTGGTCTAGAAGCACACACAGACACTCGTCCTCCTACACCACCCACAAAGGAAATTCAAAGGCCCATGACTCCCAAAAGCTCCAAGGCCCTGCCATCCGTACCGTCCGAGCAGACAAATATTTCCTCGCCCATGGCTGACCAATCACCCTCCCAACCACAACTTTGGCGCAGGAGGTCTCTCAAGTCGGACAAGCCCTTGACTGTGCCCCAGCTCAAACTTACCTCTTCACACGGGTCGACAGCAGCTTCAGCACAAGAAGCCGGGGCGTTGCAGCAGGACCTTCCTTCTCTTCCGAAGCCTAGGGCGCCTTTCGCCGGATCCGCTTTGGACTCGCCCATCTTGAAAGGCTTTCAATCTTTCCCCGGCCGCAACATCCGACCGTCACCTTCAAATAAGACTCTGCCTAGGAATCCACGACCAGAGATCATGGAAAACCCAAAGCCCCGAGAGGACCAAGACGGCTTCTCTCAATATGCTCAGGAGGTCGAGGATGGCTACAAGGCAACCTCATCCGAGGCCGCCCCTGCACTCTCGCCGCACATTCAACGCCCGCCAACACCGGAGTACGACCACGACGAATCGCCCATTGATGGCAACTTCCCGAACATGAGGTCTCCGGCGTCGCCCGCGTCGCCCGTCACCCCGCCCACAGAGGGAAGGCCTCTCAGCATCATTCCGGAGGACATTGTCCGCGCCGTCGCGGCCCCTGCCCCGGCCGCCCCCCCTCCGTCGGGCCCACTGCCTTCGTTGCCGCCTAGATCCTCGTCACGCGGCCCACCACCGCCGGGGAGCGGTTCCGGGCCCCGTCTTGGCTTGCCGCGATCTCCCGCACCCCCAGGCCGGTCCTCACCAGGCGCTTCCTCTCCCTCTGCTCACTCTCCTGCTGCAACCTCACCCGCTGCCGTGTCTCCCGCTGTTGCCCCTCGCGCTGCCATCTCTCCGGCCGAAGCCCCTTCAAAAGCGCCGGCTACATCGTCAGAACCGCCTGCTTCCGTCGCAAAAATGGAACCCTCACTCTCCCCAAGCCACGTCAAGTCACCCAGCTCCACCTCTATCCCCTCCATCGCGATCAGCGACGATGGCGATGCCTCGACCATCAAGGCAGCCCCTTCGCCTCATCTTACGCAACCGGACCACGAGGCTACGAAGCAGCAGCAGCAGCAGCATCTCGCGCCATCCAGCAGCCCCGAGGAGGAGGACGCCGCTGCCGGCCCGACTGTGCCCGCTTCGCCCGGTGAAGCCAACTACTTCCCCGCTGCCGAGTACTCGAGGCTCTTCTTCCCGGGGGACATCATCCCGGCGCCGCCGGTCAAGGCGAGCCAGCTCGACTGCCTGACGGCCCACTCGCGGTTCGTCGCCAGCAAGAACGAGCACCATCCTGTCGCCTGCATGACGTGTAAGGTCGAGGACAGCGGCGCGCGATTCTGCTGCTCGCACTGCCGCGTCCGCATCTGCGGCGGCTGCCGGGAGGCACTGGTCTCCAACGGGCGGGATTTGGCCAAGATTATCTCTTCGAAGTGAGAGCTATAAGTCAGATACTTCTCCATGCTCCCGGAAGACTCTTCTCTTCTTCGCGCGCTGCATACGCGGGCACCTCTTGCATGTTTCTCTTCGCCCCGGGCACTTGACTCATTGCCGTGAAAACTTTTTCACTTCTGGAAACTAGACCTTGAAGGTATAAGGGGATTGGGGTCTTGTGCGCTAGACGTACGAGACGGGGATGACGAATGGCAAAGAAAAAAGATACTGCATGCGGACTGATGGCGTTTTTTTTTCTCGAATTTTTTCCACAGGATACCAAAGACAGTACTCTTCTTCTACTACTCTCCGTGCTCAGAGCACTGTAGAGCAAGTGATCTCTTTTGTCACACAGGATACACGGCTTGGACTAGGGGGTATATCCCAGGAAAGAAAGTCCATGTGAAGGTTTTCCGACTAGATTTGATAGCATCAGAATTGCTGAGGAATGATAGACGATTTTTTGATACATCCATCTTGTGCCTGGTTTCGATCCATTCTATATGCTCTTGGACCTGTGATATGCGACGCCATTGGCGCCTTCTGTTTTCTTCCTGTTGTGGCCTCCTGTGCCTCACCGTCCTCTGGCTTTCGGGAAGGAACGACGATCAGCAATGGCCACCGACTATCGAGAAAGCACTTAGCCGTATTTACCCCCGTAAAAACAAAGCAGCATGGGTACCTAGGTACTTGGGATATCTGAGATCAACAACACAGAGCGACTTTTCCCAATGGACCGTTTCCGCGACAACACCTCCATCCACCTTGGTGTCATTCAGCTCCTTCTTGGTCAGGTACTTGTGAGACCACCTCGACGCAAATAATCTTTTTGAATGTACCATCTAACTCTGCAAGGATAGCATGCCAGACGCTGCTTCGAGGTGACCACAGCTGCCAACAAGATGACTGAGGTCCTTCTTAATTTTTGACACGCCGGGACCACATCACTCAGAATATCAGGTGCGTCTTCAACGAAGCCGGCTTCAAGGAAACATGCCTCGCCACACTCGTACTACGCCGTACGTAAAAACCAGGACCTCTTCGAAAATGCGACCGTGTCCCGCTTGGCGAAGTCAGCGACAGGCAGTTTGATGCTGTGAGTATACGAATACGGCACTAGACGCGATATATCAACCCAGCTAATCCACATTGCAGCACCCGTGGATGTCCGAGTCCTGTCTCTCTTCACGCCTTCAAGCTTCGTGTAACACAACACGCATTCAAGCACGAGTGACACATCTGGGGGCTCAACTATGCTCTGACTATTTCTAAGGGGGCCAGTGAAGGCCAGCCTGGCCAGACAAACACTCGGGCAACGGTGATGGGAAGAAAGATGCAAACGAGCAAGGGTATCAGGGCGGGGACAGCAGCAACAACAGCATCACAAGGGACGGGTCAATGGGGCCCGTAGCAGTCGTCCTCTTCTCGGCGGCCAAGCAGAGACGGTAGACACGTTCATGAATTCCAAAGGGCCATCCCCCCTGGGCCGCTCCATGCGACCCAATACCTAGTTCCTCGATTTCTGCTCCTCGGTCTGCTGCTGGTGATGGTGGTGGTGGCGGTGGTGGTGGTGGTGCTGCTGCTCTCGTAATCCTCTTGGTCTTCATCCCGATCTTCGTCGCCATGACTTGTTAAGCCAAGCTGACAAGAACCGTGTTGTTCCGGCGTTGGGTGCTTTCACCGTTCAAACTCGAGGATTAGGAGACCCTCGCTCGACAGGCGGAGCTACGCACCTCAACGGCAAAGACACGGGCTGAAAAGGCGGAGAGCCGAGCAGAAACGGAACATGTCCCCTGCCGAGTTGGCTCGCCGACTTGATCAACTCGTCGAGCGGCTGGTTACCGTCGCCGCACATGTGGAGCCACATCTCCGGCGGAGTCCGCCCTCCCGGACCCCTCATGGCTCCCACTCTTCTGTTCGTGTTTGCACAAGCTCGCCTATCCGTCTCGCCGCGGCACCTCGGGGCACCGTAGTCTTTGGTAGTCCAAGGTCCTTCAGATATTTGTGTCGTTGTGTCCCCGTCCATCAAGTCAAAGGGCCAAAATAATACAACCAGTCAATGGAAAAGCAGGTCTCCGCCAGGACAGCGCCAACATCGAGTCTGCGAGGTTTCATTTGAACTGCTGCTGTGACATGACGTCCTAGGGAATGCTATTCGATTTCCAATTCAATACTATTGACGAAACTTTTACAGCAGGTGTTAACTGTGTCAGTAGTGGCAAATCATGGAATCAAAACAAACAACATTAATATTAGATATCCTGCACTGCAGATGTAGCCATCTTTATGTACAAAGAAGAAAGGGCTCGCGGTACACTTATACGGCCCAATAGGGAAAACAAGTCGAATAGAGTAAATTTTGAAGGTGACAAATGCAGGAAGCACGATATGACTCCAGACTTGAACCACCATTCTCGACGTGCCTCTTAGTGCTGGTCGATATAGGCCAATCTGCCCGTTCTCGATGGCTCGCTCAGCTGCAAGAGACAGTGTCAAGGCAAGGTTACTTGGGCTGTAAAGGAAGGATTCATTTGTGTACTCACCACCATCGAGGCCACCACCAACATTGGCCCCAAGACCGTCTTTCTCGCCACCTCCGGCCTCCTCTTCTAAGGAGGCTAGTGAGGGCATCAAGCTGTCCCTCTTGCTTGGGAGCGGCTTTGCAATTTGGGCTCAGCATTGGGACCTCAAACCTCTTTAGGTCTCTTGCCTTTTCTTGGTTTTCCTCAGCGCCTCTAACAAGTTCGGAATCGTCCTCTCGTATCGTTCTCGTGGTCCAAACGTATTCCACAAATGAAGCTCCAGTTTCGTACGCCAGAGCAATAGTTTCTCGTTGTGCTGCACCTTGTCGGTGCCGGAGGGCTTGCTAATCAAGGGCACCTCCTGTATGATACAGGCCACGTCTTGGATAAGTCTGAGTGTTGAATCGAGGTTATCAGCATGGACTAGCATATAGTCCAAATATTGGTCCCCGTGTTTTTCGAACAGATCCATAGACTCAATGCAATGTTTCGCTATTGCTCTCATGTTCTTCCTATAGTCGGCATTATTTGGCATAAGGGATAAGGCCCACGGTTCATCCCACTCGCCCGGATAGTGCCTCCTCCAGTCCTGACAGACGTTCGAGCGAGTAAACTCGAACTTCGGGACTTCAAAGGACCATGTCTGTGTGGGACTAGGCGGCCGTGTCGAATTTGTGGGACTCGTTAAAGGAGACTTGCCACAGTAATACCCGACTGTCTCCGGCTGTGCCGGCTCAAGGCCTTCACAGAGTGGGCGATCCGTGTTGATGTTATGAAGAAGCACCGAAAGCTCCATCATCTGGTCCCAGGCGTCCTCATACTTAGACTTCACGTCTCTGTCGAGGTTGGACCACTTGAGATCCATGTTCAACCTGCACGTCAAAACCGGAACAGCCCATGTGCGCAACCATACGAACAGAGGTTTGTTGTATTCCGCAGCTAGCTGTAACGCGGATCGGGGGGTTTGGTAGGGCCCCCATTTGTGCACATGGTCCAAGAGATACTTCTCTGACATACTCTGTGCTTCGGAATATTGTTTTGGTGATAGCGTCGCACAAAAAAACTCGAGCTTTTTAGGAGCCCCGGGGCTCTTCAGTACTGTGCTCAACATTCCCATCAGTGCACGATATGTTCCATCGTATCCCATCGGCTTCTTGTCCTTCCAGAAGTTATAGTCCATCAGAGTTCCCGGATTCATGTGCAGTCTGCAAATCGTCTTTGGGACCTCTTCCGTCAGTATGCGGGTCAGCGACTGATTTGCCGCGAGGAGCGCCAGGAAGTCATCCCTGGTGTGGTTTTGATCGCCGCTCAAATTAATCAGGCCGACCATAACGAGGTCCAACTGTTCTGCAGATTGATCTATCGCCTCATTGGTCAGGTCCCTGCAGAACCATGGCATTGACGAATTGATGTACATGAAATCTAGGTAAGACTGGCCGGGCAGGACGGGTATTGGTTTCTGTCCAGTGGCGGGGACCCGGCCACGGCGGTATGGAAAGGAGATGCCCCTATAGTCCGGCACCATTGGTGGTGGTCCGACCTTGAGGATGTCGTCCAGGGTCTTGTTGTGCGGCTTGGCTTCGAGCTGCTTGAAGGTGCCATACACAGCATTCGTGTACCGGGCCCAGAAGTTGTGTGAACGTTTGAGATATTCATAGAGGTCTTGCTTCAGATCCAGATTTGGCTCGCGAAGGCCAAAAGAGCTAGTCTCGCCCACAACCAGAGCGGACGCCCTTCTGATCGCTTCGATTGCATGAACGATGGGGTCTTCTCCCCGCTCGATGGCCGAGCCGACGGCTTGGTTCGCTATCACTATCGTCCTGTTCAGATAGCTCTCAGGAAACCGTGCATGACGTAGAGCATTCTTGACGGCCTCCAAGCTTCTCTCCTGGGTTACGACCATACCAGCCACTGCAAGAGCCAAGCTTTGAGGAGTGATAATACCGCAGAGAGTGTCGAGGGCCGCATCAAATCGAGTCTGCGGCGTACCAGGGGGCGACGGTATGGAATCCTGCACGGCTTTCCAAGTGCTCAATACCGCTTCACCAGGAACGCCAGCCTGATTAAATCCCTTGAGTACCTCTGCCATGGGCTTTGACTCTGCCGCCATGCGTGCAGCCTTCTGGACAAGTGGAGATGTTCTGACATCCATGTTCAAGCCAGGCGCCGCACTGGGCGTATTGGAAACGTTACCAAAAAGCCCCGTCCATGCCATATCAAAAGCGAGATTAATGATGGTGGAGGCATGAACGGTTCTCACTGGAGCGCCACCATCACCTTCAGCTTGTGTTGCAGAAGGCGCGCCGGAACCTCGCGCTTGCTCGGAGCGTCGTGCCCGTGCAGAGGTCCCTGGGTGTTTCCTTGCAAATTCTTTTGCTGATATGTAAGATTCTGCCGCTGCCATGTCGCGATCAAAGTTCTTGAGGAGCTTGAGACTTTGCGTTTCACTGTAGCCCTTGCTGTTCATTCTGTCGAGGAAACTGTCCATCGATTGCCCTGCGTCGCTTCCCACGCCCTCGCTTCCAAAGTCCAACGGCATCACGTCTTGGTCCCAACCAGGAGGAGTTCCAGATTGCGACGGAAGCTGCCAATCAGAGGGGGGTTTAGAGGGAAGACCATTCGGCGGCATACTAATGGGCTCATAGTGGGCGTTCCCTGTACCCGGATCAATAACCAGCACATCGTCTTCGACACCACTAGACCAATCCGATGAATCAGAATCAGACCAAGGCTCCTTGCCCTTAGTGCCCTTAGGTGGCCCAGGAGGTTCGGGCACAGGAGGTTGAGGCACAGGAGGTTGAGGCACAGGAGGTTGAGGCACAGGAGGCTGAGGCACAGGAGGCTGAGGCACAGGAGGTTCGGGCCCAGGAGGTTCGGGCCCAGGAGGTTCGGGTGGGTTTCTCCACTCGTCAGGAATCCCAGGCCTCCGTTCAGAATCCGGTACCCAATCGGACCAATCAGAGAGATCATCATCGTCAGGACGCTGCCCCGGATCGATCTGAGGCTCTTTTGGGTAATTCGGCCATTTGTAGTCGTCAGGCAAATCAGGCTGCCATGGAGGGTGAGGGGGTCCCGGTTGGCCTGGAAACACAGGTTGAGGAAGGCCTGGGGGCGGAGGGGGCAGTGGCGGAGGGGGAATTCCTGGAGGCACTGGTGCCACAGGCGGAGGGGGAATTCCTGGAGGCACTGGAGCAGGGGGAATTCCTGGAGGCACAGGCGGAGGGGGGACTCCTGGGGGTACTGGAGGAGGGGGAATTCCTGGAGGCACTGGAGGAGGGGGAACTCCTGGAGGCACTGGAGGAGGGGGAACTCCTGGAGGCACTGGAGCAGGGGGAATTCCTGGAGGCACTGGAGGAGGGGGAATTCCTGGAGGCACTGGAGGAGGGGGAACTCCTGGTGGCACTGGCGGAGGGGGAACTCCTGGTGGCGCTGGCGGAGGGGGCGTTCCTGGGGGCGTATCCGGAGGAAAGCCTATCAAATCACCATAGAGCGGGAGATCGTGACCATGACCACCCTCTGCAGCCCTGTGGAACCATTCTGATACATCCAGAGCCTCTGGTCTGAATCCGTTCTGAAAAGGAAAAGTATCACGAGGCGGACCGAAGAAAGGGGGAGCGTTGACTAGGCTAGGGTTGATTGAGTTGGAGCCCGCCCAGTCTGGAATTGAGCCCAAATTTGCTTGCGACACGGATCTGGTCACAGCGTCGATGACCGAAGGAGCTCCGCGAGCTGCTGACCATGCCTTTGCGAACCAGCCGAGGACTGCAGCGCCGGGGATGCCAACGCCCACTGTAGAGAGAAGAGTCAGACAACGGGACAACAAGGGCAGAGGTATGTTGCGAAACAGGAGGAGACTAGAAGACAAGGCGGCCCTGTGACCCGACTGCAGATCCAGAGGCTCGTAGCGGAGTCGAGCATGGACAGCTCAGCCTGCCGCTGTACATATATTGCTAGCCACACAAGCGGTCTTCACAACCTCTCCCCTGAAAAGCCTGCCGTAGCAGAAAGTACATGCTATGGGAGGTTTGATTGTGGGAGGATATAGCCATGGGGTAGGTGGAAGGTCACATGGGGCTCTGGAGAGGCAAGGGGGCTACTTACATCCAATGCCGAGACCAATTGCGAGGTCTCTTGACTTCTTTTTGGATTTGTCAAGACTCTTAATGACGTCTATTACATCTGGGCCCGTTGGCACTGGCAGTGGAGCAGCCTGAGTCGTCGTCGAGCTGGGTTGATTCGAAGAGGTATTGGTATGTCCCGGCTCTGTAGTAGTGCTTCCCGTCTCCTCAGTTGTGGTACTGCCTGAATGGGTTGTAGTGCTTTCTGGCTTGGTACTTGTGGTCCCTGACTTGGTGGTGCTGTCAGACTGGGTTGTGGTAGTTCCTGACTTCGTTGTACTGCTTTTTGACTTGGTTGTGGTTGATCCTGACTTGGTCGTGGAATCGCCTGGCTTCTTGGTCGAGGTAGTCCAGCTAGATGTTGTACTGGGTGTTGTCGTAATGGATGAAGACACGGAGCCAGTGTGAGATGTGGAGTGGGTTGCAGTGGACGAGCGACTGGAGGATGTCGTGCCGATTTCTGTCGTCGTAGTCACAGTGGATGTAGGGCTGGATGGTTCTGTGGAAGAGACCGGAGTAGAAGTCGACTTTGATGAAGAAGAAGAAGAATGGGTCGTGGTCACTGTGGATGATGAACTGGAGGGTCCGGTGGAAGAAGGACTGGATGTCGTGCTCACAGCAGATGAAGAGCTGGACGACCCTGTGGAAGGACTGGATGTCGATTGTACAGAAGAAGACTGGCTCGTAGTCACGGTCGTACCACTGGGTGAGCTTGTTGGAGACGGAGTGGATGTTGACCGTATTGAAGACGATGACTGGGTTGTAGTCACAGTCGTTGTACTCGATGACCATATAGAAGACGGAGTGGTTGTTGACTGTATTGAAGATGAAGACCGACTTGTAGTCACGGTTGTCGAAGTAGAGGACCTCGTGAGTTGAGTAGACGTTGAAGTTAAGGAAGACGAAGTCTGGCTCGTAGTCACAGTTGTTGTGCTGGAGGGCCTTGTGGATGGAGTAGACGTCGACTGTGGAGAAGATGAAGACTCGGATTGGCTCGTAGTTACGGTTGTCAAACTGGAGGACCCTGTAGAAGAGGAGGTAGATGTTAGCTTTGAAGAAGATAGACTTGTTGTTACTGCAGACGTGGAACTGAATGAGTCTGTGAAAGAAAGACTAGATGTTGACTGAGAAGTCGAAGACTGGCTCGTAGTTATGATCGTTCCACTAGACTGCCCCGTAGTAGAAGCGGAAGTTGTCTGTGAAGAAGACAGACTCTTCGTCACGGTAGAGACGGAGCTGGAAGGATCCGTGGAACCAGGAATAGACGTCGACTGTGAAGAAGACGAACTCTTCGTCACCGTAGAGATAGAACTGGATGGTCCTGTGGAAGAACGAGCCGAGGTCGTTTGAGAAGAAGAAGGCTGGCTCGTTGTCATGGTGGAAGAAGAGCTGGGTTTGGCTGTGGAAGAAGATGTCGTAGGCGTTGACTGCGAAGAGGACGTAGGGCTCTTAGTCACAGTTGAGGAGAAACTGGGCTGCGAAGAAGATGGAGGCCCAGTCTCTGATGTTGTGATATGAGGCACCGAGGAAGACGAGGAATGGCTCGTGCTCTGACTTGTGCTCCAGCTTATCGTCCATGATGAGCTAGACGGTCCCGTAGGAGAACTAGCAGTCGACGTTGGATAAGAAGTAGGTGGGTAGCCAGTCTCTGATGTCGGCGAGGATGGTGGTGACGATGAAGTCTGGCTTGTGCTCTGGCTTGTCTTTGTGGCCGGAACAGAGCTTGAGGCTGATGTTACGGTGGAAGACGAGCTTTTACTCAAATCCGAGGTTGTGCTTGATGTAGAGCTTGGGACTGTGAAAAAGGTAGTAGTCGAAGTTGGATAAGACGTAGGCGGGCGGCCAGACTCTGACGTTGTTGAAGACGGAAGTGACGAAGTTCGGCTTGTGCTTGTCTCCGTGGCCGGAACAGAGCTTGGGGCTGTTGTAAAGGTCGCAGACGAGCTGTGACTCGATTCATCCGTGGTCGTACTGGACACAGAGCTTGGGACTGTGGTGATAATTGAGGAGGAGCCTTCACTCGAAGCTATGCTTGTACTCGGTACAGAACTTGGGATTGTGGTGATGATTGAGGAGGAGCTCTTACTCGAATCTGTGGTTGTAGTTGACGCTGAACTTGGGACCGTGGTGGTAATTGACGAGGAACTTTCGCTTGATTCCGTGGTTGTACTTGGCACCTCGGTAGGTTTTCCCGGTAGTGTAGAGCTCGTCACAGTTGTTGTCGGCACAAAGCTTGGAGTTGTGGTCAAGTCTGTGGAAGAGCTGTCGCTAGAGGCTGTGGTTGTGGTTGGCACGATAGGAGGCAGGTCTATCGATGTTGAGCTTGTCGTGATCGATGTCGGCGCAGAGCTCGGGATTGTAGTGATAGATGTGGAGCTGTCACTCGAAGCCGTAGTTGTGCTTGGTTCATTAGGGGGAAGACCCGTTAAAACGGTGGTGGTGGTCGGTTCCGGTGTGATAGTGATAGTAGTTACTGATATATCGCCTGGGGCTGTGGTGGTGATTATGGAGCTGTTGCTTGAAGCTGTAGTCGTGCTTTTTATGCTACTGGGAAGACCTGTATGTACGGTGGTGGTAGTCGGTTCTGGTATAACGGTGATGGTGGTCGTTGATTGTATAGTGGTGGGTGTCCCGGTTGGTGTATTGAACCGGGACGTTGCTCGGACGGCTGCGGCACCGGCAAGGCCGAAGAGCGCCGTCCTCAGCATGGTCACAACGGGAGGGGGGATGTTGATGTGACAAATCTCCTGTTAAAGTGTAGCAAGCTGGGAGGAGGGTCGGTCTATACCTGATAGGCTGAAGAGAGAGTTTGGGGACCTGTCTTAGGGTAGAGTTGCTGGTATTTATAGACAAAAGAGATCCGTCCCCAAGTGGTTCATATTGGAAAAAGGTTCGCCTGGGACTTTGACCTTCAACCTTGATACAGCTGTCTTCTATTCCAGTAGGCTTGTGAGAGACGATTTCATAACAATAATTCATCAGAGTGTTTACCACTACATAAAGTCGCTGTGTATGGCTTCGGCCGTATACGGAATAGAAATAAAACGGGGTGATTCGTAATGATAGGAGACAACACTACATCTGCCACTAATGGAGCTAAGCGAGCGAAACTATACTCTATTTGAGTTTGTTCTTAGATTCTAAATTAGACTGGGAAAATAGAGCATAGGGTAGAAAGAAGTGAACGCTTTCTTACGCTTGTGTAATAGTCTACAACTAACACTACCCATCTAGACTATCTATTGCCGGCTGTTACCGGCTTCGAAGTCCGACTGTAATTAGGCTATATGTGAATACGAGGTCTCTTCAAATGTTGATAGCCATGGCCTGGCCTGGCTGGACGGTATGTACCCACGCGGCCTTGGACGCTCATCGGGGCAACCAGAGCCACGGCCGCGAAGATTGCGATGAGGGCAGTTTTAATGTGCATTTTGGAAAGATCTTAAACATGTAGAATGTAAGCCAGGGACTTAGATACGATGAGAAAGAGAATTTACCCACACCCACTGTAACAAAATCACAAGTTATCTAGAGCTTACCCTAAGAAGCTGTCTTCTAATTGAATAAGAGTCCGGCGTTAGACGAAAAGACTACAAAGAATATAAATTTGTAATTTATATGATGATGAAGGGATGGTAGGGAGATGAAGACGGGGTGCTAATCTAGTTAGGGGGCCTTCACATAGTTGTATAAGAGATCGGACATTCGCACCTATAAAAACGGAGGGTACACCTAGACTAGGCAACTCGGAGATCACAATACTTAGGTTAACACCAAACCAGTCATCCCACAGGCTTATCCTATATAAGGTTATCCTGTACTAGGAGGTTATCCTATATAATTTTTATATAGACAATTTTGGTCCATAGAACGCTCAAATACCCAGCGTCAGAGAACATCAAGCCAGCAATAGTAGATCAAATATTAAATTTTCTATCGCACTTCAGTATTAGCCCGAAATGCATAGAAGCCTTGGAAGCCATAACACTGCACAGATACCAGAAACTAGTCCACGCCGAAAGGTGTTCACAGACATTCAGTTTGATGTGATTTCGAAACATAATCTTGAACAGTTGTTTCAACTTCCCTCATGCTTACTAGTCATTGTACTCGTCATCTTTTCTGTTCTCCGTCCTCCCATTCTCTCGCGCTGCCCCTTCCCTCTGGTTTTCCTTCTCGTTATCTCTTCCAAGGTTCCTTCACTCCAAATCTACAGAGGGAGACATCGTCGTATCGTCACAAGCAGCGAGAGGGCGTGTATGGATGGGCGTAGCACACGGCGCCGTTCGAAGCTGGTCTTGAATAGATTTGCCAGTGCAAAGGAACATTTGAATACATTGGCCAGGGCATCGGTATTGGTACCTTCCGAGTCTTTTTTTCCCTTGTACGCTTATTGGCTCCCCCGCAAGTTCAGTGCTATATTACCTAGCCCATCATTCTTAAGACCATCGTCCAAGAATAGGCAATCTTCCACCCAGGTGCTTTTATAGAGGTTGGCTTGAGCTTACCGACCCCGCACTGCACATCTCGGAGATTTGTAGGGCTCTTGAGCCATGTATTGGCCGAGTACCCACTTTTTACACAACATCCAAGGGTTGCATCGTGACCTACGTTGGTAAACTGTAAGTGGACTTGGATACTATGCAACGCCATGCTTACTGCACGTAGCCGAACTCGGCCTGCTCACAATATGATTCCAAATGCGTCCATGGATATGATGTCTCGGCGATGTATTCAAAGACCTAAGTCTCCTCACTTTGGTTGTTCTACTTCCCGTCCTCTAGCTTTCTCATCATTTCCGAGTTGTAGGATTATCTTATCCCATCATGACTTGGTATCTAGCTCTCCTCACAGCTTTCATGCCTTGGCTGATAGAAGCAGCCCCCAGTGCGGACAGCGATGCTTGGGTAAAATTCAATGCCTCGGTCAACGGCCATTTGGGGAGGGATGTACCTCTTGCGCTGCCGTGCTTCAGCACCTACAACGGAGTGTCGCACCCGGTCGACGAGACGCTTTGCACCCGGATTCGAGAGAACTACACAAATCCTAGCTTCCGAATCGAAATTCCGGGCGGATACATGAACGGGCAGGGTGAAGGTTGCATGTCAGAGCCAGCGGATCAGTGTCTTCTGGACAGCACCGTGAGCCCAGCGGCTCTGCCCCCGACCGACGCTTCTTGTAACCAAGGCAGTGTCCCATCGTACTATGTCGCAGTGGAGGGGGCTTCCGACGTGACCAAGGCTTTCGAATTCGCAAGGAGATACAACGTGACTTTATCTATCAAGAACAGCGGCCATGACTACATGACGCGCAGCAGCCAAAGGGGTTCCCTCGCCCTCTGGACACATAAACTCCAGGACATGAGCCACCACGTCTCCTTCACGCCCGAGGGCTGCAGCGGCGACCAGCACACCTACGACGCCGTTATGACACTCGGCGCTGGTGTAACGGCCAACGCCGCTACAGATTTCGCCACCGCCCACAACGCTACCATCCTCGTGCCGGCGTCCTCCACAGTCGGCATCTCGGGCGGCTTTGTCCTCGGCGGCGGGCGCGGCGTCCTGAGCCCCGTGTACGGGCTCGCCGTCGATAGGGTCGTGCAGTTCCGGGTCGTCACGCCAGACGGGTCACTGCGCACTGCAAACGCATGCCAGAATCAGGACCTGTTCTGGGCGCTCCGCGGCGGCGGCGGCGGCACCTTTGGCGTGGTCCTCGAGTCTACCTCACGGGTCGAGCCGGCGCCGATGCCCATCGCCGTCGCGCACATGGTGCTGCCGGCGGGCAACCTGACAGCTGACACCGCCATCGAGTGGATTGGGCTCGTGGCGGAGGAGTCACTCTCCTGGGCGCGGCAGGGCTGGGGCGGACACTTTGCTGCGACGTATATGACTTATATGAACCCTCTGCCGCGATTTGCGAACCTGAGCGACGGGGGAGCGTATGCGGCAGAGTCCATGAGGGCTGCTTCTGACCATGTTACATCCCTCGGTGGAACGAGCGTTGTGGAAGTCCTGCCGAGCTGGGCTGACGTCTGGGTCAAGTACAGCAAGCCCGAGGAACGACGCTCCGGGGCATGGACCATCCTAAGCGGACGGTTGGCATCGAAGTCTCTTTTCGAAACAGGGGTGATCAAGGATGGCTATACAAACTTCTTGAGACAAGCGCAGGAGTATGGGTTCAACCCGCTGGGCACCTACGTGCCTGCAGATCTGCCGTTCACGGTCGAGGGCAGTAGGGACGGCTATGATACCAACACATCCATTCATCCGGGCTGGTATGATGCGGTGTGGAACATCGGCACTGGTTTAGCTCTTCCCCGCAACAGCTCCTACGAGGGGCGGCTGGAGGCTGCAGTGAACGCGACCAAGATCTTACGGCTAGTACAGGACTTGGTAGGCCCCGGTAGCGCATCATATGTGAATGAGGCGAGCCCCTTTACAGACGATTGGAAAGAGGCCTGGTGGGGCCCGAACTACTCACGCCTGGTCGAAATCAAGAAGAAGTATGATCCTGACATGCTGCTTAAGTGCTGGAAGTGTATTGGGTTTGAGGACGCTGATATGGAGAGTTCGCGGTACAGCTGTCAGGGGAAGCTACAGCGCGATGTTGATCGCGCTATTTCATGATCAAATAGATTCGCGGAGGGAAGATTCTCCTTCAAGCTATCGGACGAAGAAGATTGGGAGCAATTTTTCAGGGTGGAGGAATGTGAGGTGTTGTGGAGAAACAGGGTGATGACAGAATGTGGGCGAGGGCATAGGCAAGGGATATTTTGAGAAAATCTGGTGGCTGAGTCTGGTGTTGGCACAAATCAAAGGGACTCGGGGGCTCAGGCACTATCTACAGGAAAAAAAAAAGATCAGAAACGCACAAACCATGCTGACCATGACACGCAACTCTTGAAGAGCATGAGGCCCCAAGTGGTGATATCTGAGATGCTTGAGCGGCGAGAAGGCTTTGGTGTGGCAACTACCACGGCCATGTAAGCTCCACTCGCCAGTTGTTGACCCGGCGCAAAAGCATCAAGGGAGCAGCTCCTCAGGCAGCAGGAGCAGGCGAGTAACACGCATTCTGGCGTTGAGCTTGTAGGCAAGAATGCGAATCCCTAGATACCAGCCTAGCCAACTTAGAAAACCTCGGCAGTAAGCAGTTCGCTCCTGAGGTCGTCGAGGTAGCGCTGGACCGGTGGTATAACAGTTGGTGGCCGCCGCAAGCCTAATACACCTTAAATTGATACCTAGGTACACTTATGCGCGTAGAACATGACCCGGTCTAGATCGCTCTGGTCGCAGAAACCCGCGCAATCTAATGCATAATCGCAAAAGTGGACAGGATGCTTGCATCCGAGCATGTCGATCGCCCATAGTGGCTTGTGCGGCTCCTTCCAGACCGCATCGACGTCGGTTGCTTCCAACAACGCGCGGACAGTACCATTCGAGGCAGTACAGGGAGACACTGGAAGTTGATTTCGTCAGCATCGTTGGGCCGGAGGACAGAACCCACGAAGACTACTGAACATACGTGAGATCAGCTCAATCCTCCATTGTGGGCGAAATGTCGAGTTCTCATATGGCAAATGTTCGAGGCATAGGAAGCAGCGCCAGAGTCGACAGACATGCCGACCCTCTGAATCATCAGGAGTCACCAACATGGTCGGGAGTGGTCGATCTCGGAAGGGAGAGTCCATGGAGTCGACCATTATAGGTCATACATGACACATTTTTACGGGCCTACCGTAATGTCCCATCGTGTGCCTGCTTTCTAAGAGGCAGTTGCCTGGATGTTGGTCGGGTTATGGCCCACAGGTGCCGTTGCAGGCGTGCAGTGTACCAATGTACTGATGTACCCAACCGGCTGACCCCTGATGAACTAGCCACCAATGGCAAAATTTCCCCATGCAAGACCTCCTGCAGAATAATTCACTATGAGATGGCTAGATTAGAAAGAAATAAAACGCAGAGACTCCGCGATGACAGTCTCACATTTCGTGATCTAGGCAGGACTGAGTAGCTTCAAGAGCTTGGGTCAACAAGAGGTCAGTCCAGACAGGGGTTTGGCAAGCTGCCCAGCCTAGAACAGCTTAGCGCCTCAGCCACGGAACTCGCTGAAGCTTTCCTCCGGGCTGCGGGCCGTAAATTTTGATATGAAAACTCGACGATCTTCTCAACTTCATCTTGGCTTCACACCACCTCCATCAACATCACACCGCAGCAGCTCACACATCCCTTGCGCCGGGAAACAACGAGCTATCCACGAGAGTGTCAGAGCTCCTAGAATGTGATCCGTTTCTCGCGAGCTCTGTGCCACTCTCAGTTGCTGGTTGAACTGCAAAGATGGACGCCTCACCGCAAACCCCCCAGGTGCCTGAGGGCATGGAGGAATTCACTGTCGGCATCATCGGCATGGGCGACATGGGCAAGATGTATGCTCGGCGACTCGCTGCAGCTGGCTGGAGGTAATTCGCTCGCCCGTTCCATCTCACTTGGTCCCTGAGCAACTGAAGGCAGCCCGCTGCTCATCCTCACCTGGTAAGTGACCACATCATCAACTACTTTTCAGTACACAACACCAACCCCCTTCCTCCTCAATGATGACTTGAGTGCATTTGGCTAGAGTATCGCCCATCGGCCATTTCGGTCGGTGGGCTTTCCATGATGAAAAATCTCAGCTACCTTTAAAATTTGTCTGAAGCACAAACGTACACCCTCCGTCTGTTCGTTCAATGGTCAGAACCTCTGCTGACCTCGCTCAAGATTTAGGTCTTTGCAAGCTCAGCGCTTGCCCAGCACCGTTACAGGTCATGCTAACGATTGTTATCTGTGGCAGCATCAAGGCTTGCGACCGGTTGGACAAGTTTGAGGGCTTGCGAGACGAGTTCGCCGACAATGTACGGTCTTGCCACCATGTCCCATGTATCTCAGCATAACCCAGTACAGGCAGCATGCTGAGACTTGGCTGTTCTAGAATAATATACAAATCCTCCAAAATGGACATCTTGTCTCGAGAACGAGTGACTACATCCTCTACAGTGTAGAAGCCGCTGTGCTCGGCAACGTCGTAAAAGAATATGGCCCTTGTGCGCTCGCATCAATCAGAATTCTAGCACCATGACTCCCTGCTCACTGGTTTTGTGTCACAGCTACCAAGTTGAACGCCATTGTCGGGGGCCAGACATCCTGCAAGGCGCCTGAAATTGAGGCATTCGAGAGGCATCTACCTTCTGATGTCCACATTGTCTCGTGTCACTCCCTTCACGGCCCCAACGTTGACCCACGGGACCAGCCTCTGGTCAGTCTGCCCGGCTAACGCAGAAAGAAGACGTCCAAGCCCGCTTACCAACAAGCCCACAGGTCCTCATCAAGCACCGCGCGTCGGACGAGGCGTTCGCAAAGGTGGAAGCGGTCCTCCGGTGTCTCAACTCCAAGCACGTGTACCTCTCCGCGCGGGAGCACGACCGCATCACGGCGGACACGCAGGCGGTGACGCACGTGGCATTCCTGTCGATGGGCAAGGCGTGGCACGCGATGCAGCAGTTCCCGTGGGAAGGGGCGCGGTACGTGGGCGGGATCGAGAACGCAAAGATCAACCTGACGCTGCGCATCTACTCGCAGAACTGGCACGTGTACGCGGGGCTGGCGATCCTGAACCCGGAGGCGCGCAAGCAGATCACGCAGTACGCGCGCAGCACGACGGAGCTGTACAAGCTGATGCTCGAGGGCCAGCACGACGAGCTGCGGCGGCGCGTGTATGCTGCCAAGGAGAAGGTGTTCGGCAAGGAGGACGACTACGACGGGGCCAAGTGGCCGACGGCGCCGCTGCTGCAGGACAGCCTGCTCGACCGCTTCAGCCTGGGCAAGAAGCCCGAGGCGGGCAAGGCGCTGCCCAACAACCACCTGAGCCTGCTCGCCATGGTGGACTGCTGGAGTGCTCTGGGCATCGTACCGTATGACCACATGATCTGCTCGACGCCGCTGTTCCGCCTGTGGCTGGGCGTCACCGAGAACCTGTTCCGCCACCCGGAGCGGCTTGATGACGCCCTGCGCACCGCGGTCGAGGACAATACCTTCCGGTCCGATGACCTGGAATTCACTTTTGCCGCCCGAGGCTGGGCCGAGTGCGTATCCCTAGGCCACTTTGAGACCTGGATGGAAAGGTTCAAGGTGACGCAGCGTTTCTTTGAGCCTCGGTTCACGGAGGCCACCAAGATCGGCAATGCCATGGTGAAGGCCGTCCTCGAAACGACACAGGGCAACAAGGAAAGCAAACAGTAACGGCGAAGAAACAAATTGGCGTGGGACGGTATCCGCGGCCACCAAGATACGAGCCGTAATCGTTGTGGCGCCAAGCTTCTGTTCGCATGTGGAGAAGATCGGACGATGTCTGAAGTCGTGGCCTTGGTCGCGGCAGTTGGACGCCATCGGCCTACCATCGCAGAAGCGCCCACAAAGCAGCGACCGCAACGACGCACCAAACGTTTTATCAGTTGCGCATGCGCCTATGGATTTCCTAATTTGGAATTACGAATACGGACTATAGTGTGGCGATATGCCGGAAGGCTAGACCCGTCCCGGGAGGGCATGAGTTCCCCAGAGGTAGATCAAACAGGCCATGAGCTTGTGTGAGATTGGGCCGATGTGTTTTGAAACATGCGGCCGAAAGTTACATGTTGCCCACAGACTTAACCTTAATCCATGGTGTGGATGAATCTCGCCATGGACTGCAGTAGACCGCAACCCATCGTCGAATTCTCGTCCGCACCATTGACAGTGCTGCGCCAACGTCATCTGAGGTTTATGTGTTTGAGGCTTAACGCCCATGGGATATGATTCCCGAGCGGGTAACTGTCCTCTTAAAGAGGGGAGGGGCGCCCGCAGATACGGCCACCGTGTGTAGTTTTTTCCTCTTCCCAATGTCGGTGTGTGTGATAAGGCTGGCTGGTCAGCCTCATCTAGACATCACACGTAATTGCCTGACAGAACCTAATTTTCCCTGGCCAGGTTGAATCATGTTTGGCCTTGTCAGAGGTCTGTACGTCGTGGGCCTGGTGCATGTGATCGTCGCCCAGCAGGTGAGCCCAACCACCATGCCCAAGATCCACTTTACAGGAACCAAGGCTGACCATACCTGAAGCTCTTTGCCAACGAGCCAACATGTGCTGTAAGCAATGTTGACATGCCCAAAGCCATCGTCCAGACATGTGACTGACATATGTGTCCAGGAGGGCTGTTACGCGGACGCAGTCTCGCTCAGCGGCTGCGGTCAACAGGACCTTGCATGCCAGTGCAGGTCCCCGAACTTCGCCGGGATCGGTCTCGCCGGCGGGCCATGTTTCCTCGCACAATGTAGCTTCAACGACATTTCCATCCTCTCCTCGGCGCGGACGGCAGCTTGTGCCACGGCGACCGCCCAGACGACAGCCGCCACACAATCAACAGCCGCAGCCGCGGTGACACCCTCGCCGGCCTCGTCGTTATCGTCATCGCTTTCGTCATCGCCATCCGAATCGTCGGCGCCCACGAGCACGGCCCGCCGTGTAAGCACCGCGACCGCGTCCGGGGAAGTAATAGCCGCGGTGCCGACGCCGTCGGCGGCCGAGGTACAGGTCGTGCCCGACAATGGCATGATGGCAGCCAATGGCAGCCAGGGGGACCAGGGCCAGACGTTGAACGCGGCGGCCATCACGGGGATCGTGGTGAGCGGGGGCGCGGTCGGGCTCATCGGCGGGATCCTGCTGTACTTCTTCACCGTGGTCCGCCGGCGCAAGATGGACCAGGCACACTGGGACTCGCTCGAGAGGGAGAAGGCTGCGATGCAGAAGTCGCTCGAGGAGCTGAAGATGGCCGTGCAGCGCGCGGGAACCTTCGACAGCCTGGACGAGAAGGGCGGCGGGGAGAAGAAGCGGCCGAAGACCATCAACCTGACCAGCAGCAAAGGCCCCGGGGAGCTCGGAGTGCCGTCCAGAATATTCGAACTGCCGGCCTCACCCGCAAAGTTGGAAAAGATCTGATAGGACATGAGCCTTCGGATGGAGATGAGGGAATCAAATGGAAACCAAGTCACGATACAGAAAACAGCCTTTGTTGTCCCGTCGCGAGTTGATTCTCGACACAAAGGTGTCCGAGGTCTTTTTCTCAAGCGAGACGGGTCGCACAAACAGATGGCCTCGCTTGGGGTATAGAAAGTCCATACGCAGGCGTCTTCATTGTCTCAAGCACGAGTTTGCGTTCACCACGGACAAGCAAAGGTGCTCGGCGATACATCGGCCCATGGCAACACATTTTCCTTTCTATAGAGCGAACAGTCCAGTTGGCGCGACTAAGTGGCTCAGAGCAATGTTGCTCATTTCAATATTGATACCCTTTACGGAATCTTGAGAGACCCCGGGACCAAGTCTACGCGCGTGAAGAAATTGTGTGAGCCATGAGTGGAAGAGACAGGAGTATTCGCGAGGGTGGGCGGACTGGTCACTAAATACTTCGGGCTTGGCAGATGCGATAAATTTCCTTGCGCCGTTCCAAGTTCGAACAAATATGTCAAGAGCATAGAATAGTAGCCTTCAAAGCCGCTAGGAGGCCGAGCGAACAACCAGAGTCGAGGGTACGAGCTAGAAGGCAGGGGCTAGGACCCTACTGCCAACCTCGCGGTGAGTGATGATCGATGATCTCCTACTTCTCGGGGGCTTTCTTGATGACTGTATAGAGTTGTCTCCACACGGTTGATCACCCGGTGGGTGATCTCCTCGCGAGT
The DNA here is from genome assembly GCA_023522825.1 of Diaporthe ampelina. NCBI lineage: Eukaryota > Fungi > Ascomycota > Sordariomycetes > Diaporthales > Diaporthaceae > Diaporthe > Diaporthe ampelina. The sequence continues at coordinate 128,642 of JAMFTM010000053.1, read as the reverse complement.
GGGGCAAGTTATTCGCGCTCTCACGAGCTGTGGCAGCCTAAGAAGCCATTGTTGCGGTCTCTTCCATCTTTCTTTCCTTCCTCTCTCCTTCTGCGCAGAACCGTCCCGCAAAGTCCAAGCGCAATCAAACCATTCCGTAATACTACCTAGGTACTCAATATATTAGAAATCACGCCTGATCCCCAAGGACAGATGAGCGGCGATCCAGGAGATGAGTACAAGTTTCTGGGTAGTTTGGCTCCGACGTGGAGGGGTTTCGGTTCTCCGGTGGCGGCCCAACGAGTAACTTCGAGAGCGTCCCCAGCCGCGGGATTCACGTCTACTTGAAAGGGGCCAGCGATGACAAAGAAGGTGTATATTAAAGCAGTGACGCTTGAGTAGAAGCAAGGACGTTTGTGGAATCTCGCAGTAAATGACGAAGTGACGTCTTGACAAGCCTTGGTAAGCTGGGCCTCAGTCTTGTGGCCCTTCGGCCTGTACCTGTCGATGCAATTCGTTGGTTTTGGTCAGCCATGATAGAGCTGTAATCCACAACCTTGACTTGGTTCTTAAGACTCGGCAAATCGTCGAGTATGAAGGACGTGTGAAATTCGTTGGTGGTTGAAGTATTCACGGTTGGAAAGGTTGAGTAGGTTGTGAGATTGGAAAGGAGATCCGAAGCATGAGCAGATCCAGATGAACCGCCCAGGTGCTTAAACAAGTGGGAGTCCCGGGTCGCATTCGGAACCAGGGGGGGATTCAAGGCATGGGAAACCCTTCCTCTGCATTGAGGTTCTCGCTAGGAATGCCAATATCTCCATGTGACAGCGAGATTTGAGAGCATTAAGGGAGCTATGATGCCACTTGATCGATCTCGCGAAATTTTCAGAGAATCCCAATTCCCCATTTCACTTCGCAAGGCTTTACACGATCCCGATATCATGTAGTTGCGCACGGACCACACGCAAGCTTGAGAGAAAGCCATCACCAAAGACCGGCCTGCTAGAGCCCAGACATCTCATGTCAACTCCTTCAATATTTCGCAGAGAGGTCTCAAATAAAATGTCAGCCTCAAGCACGACGCCCATAGTCTACGCTCTCGGGTCCAACGGGTCCGGCCAGCTAGGCATCGGCCACGACCAAGACGTCTCTATTCCGCGCCAGGTCATTTTCAGCCCAGCCGGATCCGAGCCCACGAGCCCCATCGTCCAGGTCGCGGCGGGCGGCAACCACACCCTGCTGCTAACCTCGGACGGCCAGCTTTTCTGCGCCGGCGACTCCTCCACTGGGGCCTGCGGGCCCGCCACCAGCGCTGGGGGGCAGCAGCAGCAGCAGCAGCACGTGGCGCACCCTGTCAGCCTGCCCGCAATCGCCGCAGATGGGACGACACCAGCGCCCGTGAGGCTCATAGCCGCGACATGGGAGGCCTCAGTGATCGTGCAGGCCGATGAGCACGGCAAGAACAGGATCATGTCGGCGTTTGGGGTCGGGACGAAGGGCGAGCTGGGACAGGGTCAATTCATCGTGCGGACGCCGGCGATCTCGCGCATCAAGGACTTCCCGCCCGAGCATACCGAGATTGTTGATCTGGCTGCTTGCATGAGTCACGTCGTCGCGGTCCTCAGCAACGGGGAGGTCTACGGGTGGGGCAATGGCCGGAAGGGACAGCTTGGCATTGCTGTTGTTGACGGTGTCGCGGACGAGCCGCGCCGGGTTGAGGGCGTGGATTTCAAGGTCTCGCGGGCTGTCTGCGGCAGGGAGTTTACGTGTCTGTTTGGTACGCCTGAGGGCGGTGAGATACTTGTGCTAGGTGCGGACAAGGCAGGTGTCAGATCTGCGGCGCCCGCCACGGCCCTGGGCTGGAAGGACGTAGGGGCCAGCTGGGGCGGCGTCTACATCCTCAAGCAAGACGGCTCGCTGTTGAGCTGGGGAAAGGATGATCATGGTCAATTGGCGCCGCCACAGTTGCCGAAGTTGAGTCAAATTAGCATCGGCAGTGAGCACGCTGTTGTCCTGACGGAGGACGGGGACGTGCTGTCCTGGGGCTGGGGTGAGCATGGCAACTGCGGTCCTAAAACTGAGAACAACGACGTCAAGGGACGGTGGAACACGATTGCTTCCAAGAAGTACATTCCGTCTGGGTCTGAAATAGTGGGTATCGGCGCGGGTTGCGCGACGAGCTGGATAAGCATCACGATTCCAAGCCAACCTTGAGCCATCTTACACGGAAGGCATCCTCACTCTTCAGCGCCGTTTACACGGGACCTCCACTTCGAAGCCAGCCTTCATATCAACAAGCATGAACAGCCATGCATGCCTCACCAGTCTGTAAACAGACCAAACCTGCGGACTTCGGACACCCTTTGTGTCGGTTCAACAAATGGTGGAGCAGGCCCTCCAGAATCGTTCGCCGGGTTGCTTTGGGTATTGCCGGAGTGGTCGCTGATCCGCATGGTGGATGGATTCTGCGAGAACGTCAGTCAAAATTAGCCCGATTTCTTCAGGCATACTTACGGGCTCGTCACTGGCGTCCCACTCCAGCCGAGGGTTCTCGCCCTCTTCCTCATCGTCCGGATTCATCGGTGCCCACAACTCATCGTCGTCTGGTTGCGGGAGGAACAGCGACTCGGATTTGAGCGTGGACTGCGGCTGGACCAGGGGGGCTCGGATGTCGAACTGAGAGGAACGTGGGGCTGTTGACCTTCGCGCCGGCGGTGGCATCTTGGCTGGCTCCTCTTGCTGTTCCCTCGGTGGAGCAGGAGTTGCTTGTCGCGATTCGTTGTTGGCTGCCGCAGCCGGTATGTTGGGGCCTGCACTCAAACTTGGTCTGGCAGGCTTTGTGACGGCTTTACCCTGCCCCTTCTTTTGCACTGTAGTGCTCTTCTCATCTACCGTCATCAGGATGAACTCGCACATGATGCCATCAAGGCCGTAGAAAATCTTCATCGGCCGGCCGGGTCTTGAGTAAGCGGCGTTCAGTGCACCGCTTGTGGAATTGGCGTGCTGGAGGATGGCACGGAAGTCCTTGACACTTATAATGATGTGAAGCTTGTCGGCCACCTCGATATCGTCGAACTCGTCCATCTCCATCGCGATCGACGTGTGGAGTGGTTTCCTCAGTACAGCTTAGGCATTGTCAGGCTCAGACCTGACAATGAATCTGATAGTGAGGGCAATCTTACCATCGTTATTTGAGCTTGCTTGCTTTTCTGTGAAACATGTGAAGTTGACAACATTCTCACCGTCCGTGTTGATATCGAGAAGATCGATGCCCGGCCCGAAATGCTCCATCAACGAGCGCAAAGTCCTCGATTTCACCGACCAGTGGTTGACCGCTTCGTTCTTGTCGAACTTGGCATGAATAGGAGGCTTGGATTCGAATGACAGTCGATGCGTCGCAGTGATGCCTGCCCAGAGCTTCAGAAATGTAGATCACTCTAAGAACAGTCAGAGATGAGACGTACCATTTCGGCAAAAGATTTTGGCGATGAAGCGGCTGTTCTTCCCTGGGCCATCATCAATGGCCACATCGCACCTTTCAATAGCGGTGACGTTCTCTCGATCTCTGTTAGGGTCACCACCTGAGCGGTTGCGAAAAACAGAGAGGAGGGCCTTTGGCGGAGGTCAGTCAGGCCGGGGTTTGGCAGGGCAGGGAAGAGGGCGTACTTTGATATATATCGAGCAGAAAAATTTCTCGCGATATCCTGTATTTTCATCGTAGTGGAAGCGCGAGAAGAATCTGTTGGCTGCGAATGTGAAGGATACATAGGCCGACTTGGTGAGGTTGAGCGCAGTGAGGATCAACTGCTCAGTTGAGAATTTGCTTCAATCAGTACCTAGAGCGGCCAAGCCGACCAAAAGGCCAGCTTCTGCTGAGGGCGCCGGACAGGGGGACTTACCTTGTCCTTCTTGACTTCGAGCGACGCGTCGTCACTGAATTTGTTCATGCAGACCAGCGCGTCGTTGAAGGCGCTCACGCCCTCCTCGCTCAGAGTGAAATTGACGAGAGCCATGCTAGCTGAAGGGCCTCTCAGCCAGCCGGCGCACACTGTCGTAGTTGGCCTACTTCTTGAGAGTGTGCGCGCCGAGAGTTACGTGATAGTTGATTTCAATGTTGACGTTACCAGTCGGGGATTGTGGTGTTGATTCTTGAGGCAGGAAGGAGGCAGAAATGCTCGAGGCCCAGGATGTCGCGCCTGGTCAGGGTTGTTATGCCATGTACATTCGATTTGGGGCAATTCGTCCTTTGGGACCTCGCTGCACACTGCATACCAAGCACAAAATTCTCGGCTGAAATGCCTCCAAGATTGATCTGTTCCTTAGACATAACTTCACTATGTTTTCGGATTTCCTCAAGCTGCAGACAACACCGTCTGCAATGGGAGTTGGTTCTTTAGCTTCCAGGCCCCTGGGCACCCAAGAAGTATCCTGCAGCTTGCAGGGATCGCCCAGTACAGTGGTATACCAGTAGAATCAGCACGCGCTTCCAATGCAACAGCTTCCTCTATCACAGTACCAGTATGACAGCTTGGAGAATTGCAGTGGGAAAGTAGCCAGCCTAACCTGTTTCGGCCTTTCTATGCTTCGATACAGTAGGGCGCAAGAGGAGCCGAGCCCAGCGCGGCCCGCCTGTGGTTGGAGGGCTGAAGCTCAGCTGCAGTGGCCCGAGGTCCAGTTTCCCTTGCCAGTGACATCAATACTCGCCAAGTGGTAAGGCGCGCATCTGTTAAGAGTGAGCACTTCACCTCATCCTCAATCTTCAGTTCGCTTTCACGTCTCTTATCATTCTTTGACGCGTTGTATCGAGTGTCACACTCATTTCCAAGTTGATGAGTATCGTCATCCAAAGTTCGTCCTCATTGACCGGCTAGAGGTGTTGTAAACAGAGATTCGCGGCGTGAATACGCGTGCACTCCCTCACCCTTGACGGGCGCATCGCCTCAGGTTACAGTACCGCCCCTCTTGTGAACCAGCGTGCGCGTGCAGCATCACGACACCTCTACACGCCCAAAATGGACCGTGAAGTCCCACAGGAGATCTGGTGGCTCGTGTGCCAGGATTTGAAGACCCAACAAGATTTCAGAAGTCTTTTTCGTTGCGCTTTAGTAAATCGCAGCTGGGCCAGTCTTGCCCTGCCCCTCTTATATAGGTGAGGCCCCCACCCAGCTCTCTAATACGCGTGCTCGGGCGACCCCCCATCGCTGACCAGGCACACAGCATCCACGACTCCTCCAGTGTCGCCTCGGATGATGCAGGCACAAGCGACACCGGGAGGTGGGCCGGAATGTGGCGCTCCATTATCATGTCCAGCCTTGGTGTGACGGCCTACCCTTACTGCCTCTGGATCAGATCGCTTGGGCTTAGTGACCTCGAGCAGCTCCTGCAGGGAATCGCCCGCGACAGGATATGGAGATCACTCTTCTTCAAGGGGCCCATGAAGTCATTCGAGATCGTCAGCAGGACTACAAAGACTCGCCTGGGAAGACCGATCCTCGAGTGGCAGAAGATCATTGAGCTTGTTGGTGACGCCATCACCCAATTTGCAAAGGAAGCCGCCGAGAAGCAGAATAAGTCCGTCCAGCTGGTGAGCCTCGAGGGTGCAAATCTCCCGACCGACCTGCTTTCCGTTTGGGTATCAAGGTTGTCAACTCTGACCACCCTGTCCATCCGGGATGGCTCTGTCCTGACACCCGAGGTTGCCGATTCCATCCAACGCAATTGTCCATTCTTCAAGGAGCTCACCTGTTTCAACATAAGAGGCCCGACTGTTGACCAAAACATGGCCGACTTCTTCCGCGGCCTCCGGGAGAACTCACTTGAGAGCTTCAAGGTCCACAGCTCCAATCAGATCGGACACAACGCTCTGGATGGTCTCATGCAACACTCACGCTCACTGAGACTGTTGGATCTCTCGAGCCTTCAGAATACCTGTCTGGCCAGTCTCGATACCTTGAGTCAATGCCAATACTTGGAAAGCCTCAGCATCGAAGCCAACACGCCTGCGCCGCCAAGCACGTGGGCAGTGAGCGGCGAGGACCCTCTTCCCAAGGTAGCCGCTTGGTTGAAGGAGTGCAAATCCTTGAAACGGCTCGTCATCTCGAACCTCACCGGCGCAAGCAAACTCCTTTCCGACATCATGGACTCACCGGATCTGCGCCTCACTGACTTACAGTTGAAGTTGATTGACGACGAGGAAGCGTTCTATGCTGCCTTGGGCAACCAGACGGCCCTTGAGAGCCTGTCTCTGCGCTCTAGTGCGGAGATAAACGACCCAAACAGGGCGCGGCATGACAAATTCATCGATTCTATCTGCCAATGTACAAGTCTCAAGGACCTTGACATAATGCAAAAGGTCGGAGGCATCGACCAGGTCCAGCTGACTTTTGAAGATCTCGTGCTTCTCAAGGACTGCCTCCCTCAACTCGAGGATCTCAGTTTTGACGGCGAGTACCTCACAGATGCACTGTTCGAACCACTCGCGCAAATGCAACGTCTGAAATCCGTCTCTATCAACGGATCCTCGATATTCACTTTCGCCGGTATAAAGTCTTTCATCGAAGCGCTCAGGACGAGCGGTGCACACGGGGGTTTCCGGCTCTACATCATGAACCAATACGTCGAGGCTGCGATATCGGAACGGCAACAGGAGCAGCTTGCTGGGTTGATGGCTGTGGGACTGAATGGTGTCTTTGAATTACAGTACTGGCGAAACCCCTCCGAGGATGATATGTCAGATCTGTCCGATTGACTAGCAGACCAGCTTCCTCTGCAGACGCTGCGCGGTGAGTCTCGGAAGGATTTATGATGGCGTCGCGAAGCTTGAATTGACAAATATACCCAGATATCTTCGATGTGATGCGCATCACTTGGAGATGTTCCTATATCAGATGAGGCCATACGGTCCCCGAATGCTCAAGAAGTTCGGTCGCTCAGAGTCGCCAAGCTGTCGTGTCATCTCCTCGTTCACATGCTTCGCCAGCCAATACCCAGTCTTTCATTGCCGGGCCCAAAATCCGCATCAGGCATCCCAAGGACCATCCGCCTCCGGTCACCACCATGCCCAACTCCCACCAACTGTCCCCTCTCATCCCCTGGGAAACAAGCCGGCAGAAAGCCTCCCATTTCGTCACCATCAAAGCCCGGAAACCCACCGGCAGCCGCCTGCTGGTACGCGTTGTTCCGACACTCCCATCCGCAGTAATCGTCTGAGTACAGGACGTAGATGTTGTCCGGGCCTGGGTCGCAGTCGTCCGGCATGTCGAAAGGGACTTTGTCCATGTTCTCTGGCTCCCATGCCTCAGGCTCGGTGATACGCATCAGCTGCGCGAGGACGTCGTTGCAGGAAGCGTAGGAGAGGAGCGTTGGAGGAGGATGGCCGCAGAGGGGGATGGTTTGGATGTAGATACACATCGGGAGGATCACCTTGCTAAGTGCCTTGGTGTCGGTCTTTGGATCGGGAAGACGAGTGGTTATTTTGAGGACTGTCGCAGACTGATGGGCAACGGCAGTTGTCCTTGCTCAACCGCGACCGATGAATCACCAGCAGCAGTGAGTTGGCCAGTTCTCAAATGTAATGAGGGACGGGATGTGTACGAGATTACTAGATGGGTTCGATAATCTCTGGTCTCCTGGGCAAGATGTGTCGCAAAGAAGTTGAGCTGTCGATCAAAGGCAACACCATGTGGAAGCCTCGGACATGGAATAATACCCCTAATTAAGTCATTTCACGCGGCGTCTGCCTTGGATGTCCTTCATTGGAAACTTCTCTTTGGGCGCTTTCTCCGGAATTCCCGTCCTGTGGGGTCGTTGCTTAATGTTTTCCCGCAAGACTCAATCCAAACCGCCGCGGAAGCAATCTTTCCTGGCGACGAAGCTATGTGATCCCGCAAGGTGCTGGACATCGAAGAAGATTCACGCGCTGAAGCGTATCTGGATCAGAACAAGCTTGGTCAGGGGACACCGCGACATTTCGTTAGATGAGACGGGCGTTCTGAGGGGATGGACTCGTCACTCAGGCGGTGGGGAAAAGGGAAGCAAAATCTGCCAGAAGCAATCAGGGCCGGGTAGCCCATAGTAGCAGATTCTCACGCCAGATGAGGGAGATGGCCAGGAGGAGGCAGGCTAACAGACTTCAGACGGCAAACTTGGTCGGGCAAACTCAAAGGTTCACGGCTTAGAAGATGACGCTTGCTTGCTGCCCTCCCGCAACAGCCAGAGGTTGGAAACTGAGCAAGTAGGAAAAGAGTCACAAGCAAACCCAACACTATACGCAGAACGTGCTTATGAGAATATGGTAAAGCACCCCATGATGTTCCAGCACTGCGTCTCTGTGCTACCAAGTGGAACGGCCCTCAGCCTCATATTTCCCGGCGCTGCGACCAGGTGCAGAATGTTGGACAAAACTTCCCATCAAAACCCGTTTACTCAGAAAATAAGGGGGTATCTGATTGTTCGGTCTCAGCTGAAGATCACGAAGTGGAATGAAAACAACAAGGGCCCCTTCCCTCATCCTTGTACAATGCAATTACACCTGTCCAAGTGCCACCCACATATGCTGACTCCTCCATGCTTTCATGCACAATGGAAAAAGAACAAGTCCGGTCAACCACGAGAAAGAAAAGCCAAGGATAAATATGAGAACATAAACCAAAAGGAAAGAATACAGAACCAACTGCCGAAATTAATCGATCCATTCCATCATGGGCTCTTCATCTTCATAGCCCATGCTGATCGTCGAGTCAGCCGAAACGGCCAAGGACTGGTTCCATACCATCTTGTCTCTCAGCTCATCCGTGATCTTGTCCACATCAACATCGAGAAACTTCCTAAGGAACTGTCCGACCTGCGTGTTCTCGACGTTGCCGTGGAGGTCTTCGGCCAGGGGGCCGCCGGAGCTGTAGATGTTCACGTCGACGGCCGAGTGGCCATGAGTCGACCAGCCGATCCTCGCGCGCTGGCTGATCATCCGCGAGAAAGTGTATATCGCGTGCTCCGGGTCCGACGCCAGCTGCTTGAGTTCGAAGTCGCGAGCATCGGTGATGCCCAGGCCTGGGATCACGAGCTTGGTGTTGATCCAGTCCTCCAGATCCTTGAGAGCGGCGGTGTCTGATTGGATGGAGCTGATGTGTTCATGCAGCTTGTGGGCTAGTAACTGTGCGGATGCGTTGGCTTTTGCTAGAACGGTTGGATACCAGTTATATACTGGTAGCTCCGCAGTTGGGGATTCTGTAACCTGTTAGATAGGAGCACACAGCGTATTCGTCAGCTGGACTTACGCCATGCGGTCGCCAGGCCACCAGTCTCGTGATCACTGGTAGCCACAAGCAGGCCCTCCGTCTTGCTGTTCTCAAGATAATCCAGAACAAGCTTGAAAGTCTTGTCGTACTCAAGAACCTCCCTGACATGTGACGCCGGGTCATTGATGTGTGCAGCATGGTCTATGCGGCTGCCCTCGATCATCAAGAAGAAGCCCTTGTCGCTGTCCTCAGTGGCTTTCGTGAGCGCTTTCAATGCAGTCTCTGCCATCTCGCTCAAGCTTGGATAGATGTCGGCCATATTCTTGCGGTCGATTTCAAAGGGCACATCGGCGCTGGCAAACAGACCCAGCACGGGCAAAGACGCGTTCTCGCCGCCCTGGAGACTGTCAAAGCCTGCGCGGTCATTGTAATACGTCCAGCCGTGCTTCTCCTGGGCAATCCCGGCAACATCTATGTCGTCCAGCCGACAGCTGCCGTCCGTCGTGTTTGGGAGGAAGTGGCACCGTCCTCCGCCAAGTATCAGGTCAACGACCCTCCCGAGTGCGCCTTCGCCGATTTCCTGGAGAGCGATCTCGTTCTCCTTCTCTCTGACGTCGACGTGGCTGGCGAAGCAAGCTGGCGTCGCATCCTGTATTTTTGTTAGGAACAATCCTCACACTCTACAATCACAAATATTCGAGGATACCCACAGTGATATCTGTTGTAACCACAAGTCCCGTGTGGTACCCATCCTTCTTCGCGGCCTCTAGAACAGAACCACAGGGTGAGGAGTCCGGCAGTATTGAAATGGCTCCGTTGTAGCTCTTCTTCCCACAAGAGAACGCCGTGGCCCCAGCCGCCGAGTCCGTGACCAGCTTATTGCTCGACCGTGTCCGACTCGTGCCCCAGAAGTGCTTGTCCAGCGTCAGAGTGTCGTCGTACTCGAGGCCCTCCACCAGCTGCCTATAAGACCTCGTCAGGGACAGGGACGCAGGCCCCATCCCGTCCGACACCATGAATATCAAGTTCCGCTTGCCTGGGGGCTTCGTAAACTGCCCGGTCTGCTGGTTGTGCTGGAACCATACTGCCAAGACGATGATGATGGCGGTGGCCAGGAGCGCCCAGACAAAGAGTACGACCTCACGGAGCCGGTACGCCCATGGCTGGGGTTCTGGAGAGGAGCCACGGATCAGGTTGTCTTCTCGCTCGGCGAGGCGGTCGGACCCCGCTGAGTCTATCGACCGGCGCGGGTTGGCGAGAAGCGGTGTCCGATCGGAAGGCTAGTCGCGAGAATGTTTTGTTTAGTAAACTCTCAAGACGGCGGAGTCGTGTCGATTAGAGAAATATGGACAGTTTACTCACCATGACTTCCTTATTTTTCAATAACATAAAAGGTATGAGGACAGCTCCCCCCAGCCCGAGGAAGCAGATAGGATTGCGCGTCCAAGGTGGCTTTTCTTTATGGGCGGGAGACCCTTAAAGCTGCCGAAACAGCTTGGGGGTGATAAGCAGCACTGTGGGGCAGTCACTGAGACGTCATGTGGGCCCTTTTAGTCAACCAATCAATTGTGGAGAGGACCCCAAACGTTCAACTACATGCGTCCCACCCATGCCGCATTGCTAGCTGCTCACACTACTATACACTACACTCGTACATGCTGATTCCCACCTCTCATGGCCGCAGAAGATATCGAGGGGACGGTGTCACACTGCCTTTCATTCCTTCTGGGTTCTCGGTAGAGATGCAGTCTATCAAAAATCAAAACAGCCAAGGAATGTCTCCAATCCTTGGGGGGGGGGGCACTCCAAGGAGCCTCTCTCCACCGTTATTAGTTCGACCAAGTCCCGGCCTTTGTGTCACGAGCCCTCCCGTGTTACCGAGCCAAGGCACCCAATCCGCTGACAAGAACCTGTGACTCTTTCTCCTCTTTTGCTACTACCTCCCTTCGTAACAGCTCGCAAAACAAAAGAGCTGACCGGCTTTAACCAACCGTCTCCTCGACCCCAGTTGCAGTAGACTCATTCACGCGGCGGTCCTTTGAAAAACATGACGAAGCCGTTCATTTCTCGCCAGAAGCTTTGTCCTGCGCCCTCGAATTCTCATGGGAGACCTCCACCGAGGACCCGTCCGTGTAGAGCTCCAGGAGATCCTCGCTACTGTCGGTCATGTTGAGGCAAGTGTTGCAAGGTGTCAGGGGGTCGGTCGAGGGGTTCAACCCGGCCTCGTCATCGTCTATGGTGTCCGGCACACTGCCCTCCTCGTCCTTTTTGCCCTCTTTCTGCTCCGTCTGGCTACCGTGAGCAGTCTGGACAGCCTGATCGTTCTTCTCGGGTACCTTGCGCAGTCCGAGATTGCGAACGACATTGGCATCAGCGATCGGGCGGCCACTCTTGCGAAAACCGTAGCCCAGCGCGACCGTCGGAGGGATATCGCCCTTGAGTATGCCGTCTAGGTCAATGTAGGACACCTCCTCGCCCATCATGCCTTTTCCACAGGCTGGGCACAAAGTCTGCTTGCACTCCTGTGCCTCATTCTTCAAAAATGGCCTCCGAGAGTTAGACAGACTAAGGAACCCAAATCGGTCGGTAATTGCCTGCTTGTTCACGTGATCCCGCTGCTGCAGGAGCTGGGCGAGCTGGGGCGCCGAAAGCGACTCGAGTTGTGCGGGCGTCAGCTCTTCGAGAAGGCCCAGCTTATCTGATCGTGCGGCGGGGCCTCTGTCGGGCCGCTTGAGGATGTCGCTGAACATCTCTCCGTAGATATCGAAGTGCTCCTTTTCTCTCGCTGTCAGCAAGTTTTGCCACTTTCCGATTGGATTTGGACGTCACAGTACTAACAGTATTGCCGTCTCGAATCGACTCATAGAGGCGCGTCTCGGTGTCGTGGCTGCAGCGGTAGAACCAGCCGAAGTCCGAGCCGTGACCACATTTGTCGCATCGCAGGGTGTGATCGTACTGAGACGTAGTTAGCAAACGACGTATCTAGAGGGAGTTATGCCAGCCATGACGCATGGAAATCGACTTACCACACGCGTCTTGCTAAGCGAATGGCAGTTCTCAAGGTGGGTACCGCCAGGACGACGAAACGGGGGCGAATACTGCGAGCCAAAGATCGCTCCTCGGGGAGGAAGAGGAGGGAATCCTGGAGGAGGGCGCAGTCCCGAGGTTTCGGTCTGTCTCTGCGGGTGAGGCAATCCAGGAGGTGGTGCGAAAGCAGGTGGAGCAGTAGTCTGCAAGTGACTGTGATCAGGGTCTATGGTGGTAGGGATATCGACTGTCATCGAATTGGGACACTCTGTAGGCGGAACTGGCACGTTCAGCGACATCTTGCAGATGAACTGGGCGGCAGTTTGACTGAACTTTTGAATGGGAGACAAGTGGCGCTTGACCTCAGGATGGGTTTGAGTGGGCTGGGCAGGTTCCACGGAAACGTTAAAGCGCTTCATGTTTCGTGGACCTTAGATAGAGAGCGTATGGATTGCAAAAGGTCGAGGGAAAGCAGTTCTGGTCGAGAGTGGATATTGACAGACAAACACAGATTGGGCAGTCTGATATGCCCAGGCAGTAACGTACATGAAAGTATTGGGTATGAGTTGACTGTTGTTGTCTGATCCAACAGGGCACTCAAAATCCATTGTAGTGACGGAGCTTGACAGCCGCCTACTGTACTCGAGTCCCCAGCCCTCACAGCCAAGATGCTATTTCTCAATTCCATTCACAGGCAAGAATCATCTGCATTCTCCACTGTTCACAACAAAAATCTCAACACTTGGAAAGCAATGACATGTTGTCAACTGCTGAGTCCTTTGAACACATGCACACTATCAGTTTTGGATAAGAAGTACAATGCACAAAAGAGATACACTGATATTCATAAATTGAGAGTTCTGAGACATGAAGAAAAAGGCAATAAAATGGAAATTGAACTCAGCCTTGAACGTTGAGACCTCACGTGACAGCAATATACGAGCCATGTACTGCTCTCCCCAGCCAGACTTGCAAGGTAAATTCACTTCAATTTCAAAACATGAACTTGAGTTTCGTCATTTCTGGTTCGCAACCTGGTAGATCATACACTTCCAACGTGCACACGTGCCGCAAACACATCCATTCAGATACACGTTAGTATTCATGTACGGGCACTGACAATAATTTTTTTACGATGTACTGGTGGGATTGACAGTTTATTTACCCATGTAGGATTGTCATCAATAAAAGGGTCATTTAGAGCCGTCACCGGCCGAACGACATCAGGTGTTCTCTCGGAATGTTTGCTTGAGACTTGACAGTGTAAGTTTTGTCAATGCGTCTCAAGTACTGTGTAGAATTGCACCAATTGAGTCTTTATAAGAGATTATCTGCTGCTTGCGAGAGACTCACGAGAAGGTCGTTGTCGTTGAGAGCACTCACTGTGAAGAGATGAAATTGAGTAAGTGAAATTGTTCTGTCGGTTGACCGAATTGACTCAATGATGCAGGCTGAAAGCCAATTGAGAAGGACGTCCATTCGAGCCATTTAATTCAAAAGCAACGGGTTCTTGAGGTTCACTCTCGGGCTGCCATTGAATAGAGCAGATAGAGGTGGCATGCAGTCTGCTCAGTAACGTCAGTGAAAGAGGATGGGTCTCACTCAGCTATGAGGCCCGGCTACGTGATTCCTCTCGCATCCTCGAATGTTACAACCTGAATAAGAGCTTCCGAGGCTGCATTCGCTCTTGGCAACGGTTTCGGGGCCCGTCGTAAGCCCATCGGAATCGAAATCCTGAAGCCCCAAGAAGAAGTCATCCCAAATTTGTCTAGTGCTGAGCCATAGCAAGACACCCATTCACCGTCCGGATAAGTCCAGTCGACGAAGATCAGGAATCTCAATGCAAGGCAATTCTACTCAGCCACAAGCATAGTAGAAGCTTCCAGAGACGCTGGGCACTGAGATAGCCTGACACTGTCGATCCTGCATTCTCTGGGTTCTCGTGTGCAGGCAAGATATCCTTCCGGAAAGCTCCGCCTTAAATCAGTAATGCATATGATATGGAGATAATGACAACTACTTTCGGAAGTCTACTTATGATATAGCTCCAGGCTCGGGACCCGAATATGGAGCTCAGTCAGCATCAACAATCTCTAGATCCCGCCCCCCCAAATACCCCGTCTAATTAATACGGCTGTGTGTTTCGTGGATGGATGCTCCAGTTAAACAGAAATGTACGTGACACAGAGTTAGCAGGCCAGGTGCGAGGCGCTGTCTGCATATCGAACTACCGTTCAGGGAAGCTGAATGACAAATACATTTGAGAAGTGACACGAGCAGCACACATTATTTGAAACCTTGTTGGGACCTTGGGAATATTAGGTGGCCTTCAGATCATAACAAAAGACGGCGCCTTTGTGCCAGCTTACAGGCCAGATTCAAAGCTGCTCAATGTGGTTTCTTCTACCTAGGTACAGACGACTGTAGAGCGGCTGGGCCAGCCAGGCGAGTGCCCCAGGCACCACAAGACTTTGAGGGTGCACTCGGGACAGTGGGACAGTGATGCACGTGCAAAGAACAGTTGATAAAGATGCGTTTGTAGAGCGCATCGGATGGGCACGGGAAATTAATCAGCGGCGTGCATTGTGGTCTCGTCGACCACCGGCTTTTTGCAATCCCGAAAGACTTGGAGGTCGTTCTTGTTACGTTCACCGCTATTCATTGAAAGACTGACGATCACAGGGAAGAAGGATGAAAAGGAATCCGCCAAGAATAGCGAAGATGAGACGCCAAACGAGCCGACAAGAGACCTATCAGTTCTGCCTGAGGAAGTGGATACTTTCTCATGTCGGCTTCTCATGCACACCTCGGCCGAATCAAAGTTTCCCATCCTCTTAGTGGCGACGATGACTCCTTCAATTCCTGCGAAGACACAGGAGAGGCTTGAGACCGGTGTAGATAAGCTAGCACCAAAAAACATGAGTACATTCAGCAATAAGCGGCCCTGATTCTGAAAATGTATTTAGAGGGTCACAAATCCCGGAGACATTGGAGAACAATAGGTACAAGCAAATCAGAGTTCATACTGAGAAAATGTGTTCCGTGCAAGCACCACCTCGGGCAGTCATCTTCGACCTTGGTGATGTTCTTTTCACATGGTCCGCCACTACGACTACGTCTGTTCCCGCTCGAAAATTGAGGGATATCCTGTCGACACCCACTTGGAACAGCTATGAGCGTGGTGAGATCACACGAGATGCCTGCTACCAACGAAGCGCCCAACAATTCTCAATTGCGGCGTCCGAAATCGCCGAGGCTTTTTCTCAAGCACGAGGATCCCTTCAGCGTGACGAGAATATCATTCAACTCATTCATAAGTTGAAGCAGGACCCTTCAGTTCAGCTTTATGCTATGTCCAACATCGGCAAAGAGGATTTCGAAGACCTCGAATCCAAGATGGATTGGTCACTCTTCGACCGCATATTCACTTCGGCGGCAGCTGGCACAAGGAAACCGGAAACGGCATTCTATCGCTACGTGTTGAATGAGATCAGTTTAGATGGCAACAAGGTCTTTTTTATTGACGATAAAGAAGAAAACATCCATGCTGCTCGAGAAGTTGGTATTCGAGGGTTGGTCTTTGAGGAGTCGACAATTCAATACATGCAAGAGACATTCAACAGCCCAGTCAGCAAGGGTTGGGGATATCTGTTCCAGAACGCCAATAACTGTGATTCGATCACAAGCAGTGGAGTCTTTTTTGCGGATAACTTCGCAAAACTCTTGATTCTGGATGTACTAGACGATCGGTAAGTCGAGACTCGAGTGGGCTCCCTGAATATCTCCTCGAGTTTTACAAAATTGACTGTTTTAGAACCCTCATTGACCTTGAATGGGGGCCAAAGAAGACATGGAACTTCTTCGCTGGTATTTACTGTGCTCCCCTTCCCGAGGTCCCAGGAAAGATAGGGGTTATGCCGTAGATCTCGAGTGATCGACCAAATGGCTAACCAAGACTCCTTGACAGATCAACCTCACTTAACTTCAAAGGGTTGTTCGTTACCTGATGACCTTGACACCACCGCTCTCGCTTTGTTGGCTCTTGAGCCACCTCCAGGTAACACTACCACAGCAATACTTGATCTCATGGCAGGCTATGCCAACGAAGATGGCAGTTTCATGGTGAGCCACCACTTTTCGTGGATGTCAGAGTATATAATTATTATATTGGTTCCCGCTAAACAGCAGCCCAGACATATTTCGACCGTGAGAGAGCTCGAGTGGACCCTATCGTCAGCGCAAACATCCTCGCTTGCTTCTACTCCTATAACCGAGGCCATGAATTCAAGCGAACCCTGAAACTTATACGATCTATGCTCCTAGAACGTTCGTATGTGAAGGGGACCAGGTACTATCCTTCCCCCGATTGTTGCCTAGGTTTTATCGGTCGTCTGCTAGGATCCTCAAGCGACAGCGAGCTTCATGGGACGCTCGGCGGACTCCTCAAGTCACGGCTGCTTGAACGCCTCGGTCAAGAGGGCAACGCCATGGATTTGGCCATGCGCATCCTTGCGTGCGCCGCGGTGGGCTTGCCATGCGAAGAAGATCGTCGGGCTTTACTGGAACATCAGTGCGAGGATGGTAGCTGGGAAGCTGGTTGGATGTACCAGTATGGGACTACCGGTGTCAAGATTGGAAATCGTGCAGCGACTACAGCAATGGCAGTGGCGGCACTCTCGTCGCCATCTGTGAGCAGCGACGGGCGGAAGAGCAGCGCAGCGAAGTCGGGTATCGAGAAGCTTTAGGTCTTACAGTTTCACTCGGGTATATTGAAAAGCTTATATACCAAAAAGATATGGGCGAATCAAGCAATTATCAGTAAATGTTTGAGTAATCACCTCAGCTCCCGGGAGTACTGCGTGATAGTGAACATGGTCGAGAATCATGAAAGCAGGTTGGAGGCAAGAACCCCAGGCTCAAGTATCTAAATTGTAATCCGGCGGGCTTGGTCTGCAACCTAGGCGATCACCAGCATGAGTCAGGAACATTTTGTGCAGCCGGCCGATGCCTGAGCTGTGGTGCAAGACATGGCTTCAAAAGGTCGTGTGTCGAAGCAGGTCTTGCTACGGAAGACCAGGAGTGCCGGAGACAACAAGCACATGCAGCTGTGGGAGTAAGAAGTCCTGGGATGTCGTTCGTTCTCCTACCTTCAAACTGACAATGGCATGTCTGTAAGACCAAAGTAATCAATGCAAAGAAGTTGATACCTCAAGACAAGCGGCAATAATGAGCTTCCTATAAAGGCCCGAGGTTGGAAAACGATGACCTCGGGCTGAGCCTGGCCGGATTAATGAACAAATTGGGGTTGGATAGAGGGGTACGTGAAGACACAGGATGATATGATAGTGGAAACCGAAAAATCCTTGTTGTGCACTAACAGCCTTGCTGAGCTCCATTTTCTGGGGAAGGTTTGTTGATGCAAGCAGGACCAGAAAGGCTAGACTGACCCAGCGGTCCCCAGCGCGTCCCGAGCTACACCCTGGCACCCATGCACGAAGCCCCAATTGTGTACGACACGGGGTAATAGACCAACCTCCCCGATTCTGCCTCTTCCAATTGATCTCCCGCTTCCCCCCTTCTTAGGCTGGAAGACTTGCCGACGTTGCTTCACTTCGTGGTTTGGTCGAGAACCAGGCGTTGCTGCAGACCTTCTTTGCTCGTAAGTAACATTGCCCTTTTTTTAAGGAGATTCTCGACTGGCGCGAAAAGCTCTCGTTGCCCCGGCCAGTCCAATGGCCGTGCGGAGACATGCATGTAAACAATGAACTCGGTTCCCACTTTAACGTCCCAACGACCAGCCTCCTCTTGACTTCGCGGCTGGCTACCACCTGCACGGTTTCGCAACCCATCAAGCTAACCATACTTGCCTCACCCAGGCCTCATCCCTCCACAGCCCTGCGACGGTTTAGGATAACCTACCGCGATCATGTCAGTCAAGTTCGAACGAGAGACGTTCAAGCAGGCCGAGGGCGTCGCCGGCCCCGCTGTCTCTGCTGCGGCCGAGCTCCTGGGGAAGGATGGTCCCCTTCCCGGCACGACCGGCAAGCACCCTATATCCGAGGCGGTCGGCACGGCCCTCACTGGTGGCAAGCAGATGGCGGGCACAAAGGGCTACCTGATGGTATGTCACGTTCATGAGCGACAGCGCTTCGCCTCGCCGTTAAGCGGCCACTGCTGCGCAACAGGCCATGGCGACCACTTGCGCTAGACCTGCCGGCTAACATGGAAAACTGTGCAGGCCTACATCAAGCAGCTTGAGGAGAACCCGATGCGGACAAAGATGCTTACCGCCGGCACCCTCGCCGGCGCCCAGGAGTTCATTGCCTCGTGGTTGGCCAAGGACCGCAACAAGAATGGACATTATTTCACATCGCGCGTGCCAAAGATGGCAGCATACGGTGCCCTCGTCAGTGCGCCACTCGGCTCACTGCTGATCTGGGTTTTGCAAAAGGTCTTCAAGGGGCGCACGAGTCTGCGAGCCAAGATCTTGCAGATTCTCTTCAGCAACCTTATCGTACGTTTCCGCATGCGCCATGATCGTGGCATACCCGGGGTGTTTAATAGCTGACAACCTGTACAGATTGCTCCCATCCAGAACGCCGTGTATCTGAGCGCAATGGCTATCATTGCCGGTGCCAGGACTTACCACCAGGTGCGGGCCACCGTCCGCGTCGGCTTCTGGAAGGTCATGCGCGTCAGCTGGATCACCTCGCCAGTGTGCTTGGCCTTTGCGCAGAAGTTCCTGCCCGAGAACACCTGGGTTCCGTTCTTCAACCTGGTGTCGTTCATCATCGGAACCTACATCAACACCGTCACCAAGAAGAAGAGGCTCGCCGCCCTGCGCAAGAAGCACTTCGGTGACGACCGCAGGGGCCCCGGCTCTGTGGCCGGCCCTCCCCCTTCGGATTACAAGGGAGATTACTCGATCGGGCCAAACCCCCCGTACTAGGTCAAGCATGCTTGACTGGGATGTGTACAGACACTCGAGGCCTGCGAATGTGATCGCCCCGGTTCATTGAAACGTGAGCGATCACCTGCACCTGCCTGAAAGTCGGCATGAGTTTGTGTTGCGACCCTGCGGGATTGTCCCCTGTGGAAGAGCGGGGTTCGGGGGCGGGCTCGGGAAAGTGGTACACGATCCTGATCTGGATGAGACATGTCGTTCATATACGGGATTGGCGGCTGGAAACGAAGTGATTGGAAAAAGTTACGACGAAATGAGCAAGGTCGGCTTGGGCTACGAGAGGGGCTGGCTGGGATGTATAATTCAGGGTCTTCATATAATGTCTCGCAGTATATGTGTCTTGTCGATGAGTAGATTATGGTCTTGACTGCTTTTCATTGTAATGATTATGACTTGCTTACATGCAGTGCCATCTTCACGTGCAGCAAAGTGAAACCTGAGAAGAGGCCTCGAGGCGAAATCCACCAGTGCGACTGTGCCGCTGTTGGTTAGAGGCTGGCCAGTGCTTTCGAGCTGTCCAAGGTGTGGTTGGTCCCTTCACTTTTCAGCCGTCAGCACCTCGTTGCCCAGCTTTGCCTGACTCCGGCTGCCGTTTGCGTGCTTACCTAACTAGCGCGACCCACTTTCGTCAGACCGCCCAGATCGCCCCAGGACCCTTCCCTTGTCTGGGCGATGGGCTTTTCTGTTCCCGTTATCAGGCAAAACCCAAATTTTTTTTACGTCGCAAATCTTCGCCGAGACCTCCTTCCTCTCTCAAACCACCCATCTCTTTCTCTACACACCACGTCTTCTTCATCAACAAGACCAGGTCAACCTCATCTGGTTGTCGTTCTCTGTGCTATCGTATCGCAGAGATTCTTTGTGCAACAGTATTGATTGATTACCAACCCCCCGCAAACGACGTCCCTTCCCAACCAAAGATCTTCCTGAGTCGAGGACAAACCACAACAACGCCCGACAGCACCATGTCTTACGGCGGAGGATACGGCTCCCGCGGCGGCGGCGGCGGAGGTTACTCGAACGGTTACGATCGCAGTGACCGTAGCGGTGGCTACGGCGGCGGCGGTGGTGGCTATGGTGGAGGCGGAGGTGGCTACGGAGGGTAAGTCTTGACTCATTCATGCCTTTCATCAAAGAAAAGAGTGTTCTCCGCCGTGCGCGTCAGTCATGGCGGGAACAATCACGGATGATGCCTCCATTCACAACCATTTGCGTACGAAAAGAAAATACTGACTTGATTGCAGTGGTGGCTACGGCGGCGGCGGTGGCGGCTACGGCGGCGGTGGCGGCTTCGGAGGAGGTGGTGACCGCATGTCTAACCTCGGAGCAGGCCTGCAGAAGCAGACTTGGGGTAAGTTGAAGTCCAAAGCAGTATTCTATGGTATTCTGTCACTATCATACTGACCGAACCGACACAGACCCCAGCACCATGCCCAAGTTCGAGAAGTCCTTTTACAAGGAGCACCCCGATGTCAGTGCCCGGTCGGATGCCGAGGTCGAGAAGTTCCGACGCGACCACTCTATTGCCGTATTCGGCACCGAGGTTCCCAGGCCTGTCGAGACTTTCGATGAGGCTGGATTCCCTCGCTATGTCATGGACGAGGTGAAGGCTCAGGGTTTCCCCGCCCCGACTGCTATTCAGTCGCAAGGCTGGCCTATGGCTCTTTCCGGTCGCGATGTCGTCGGTATTGCAGAGACTGGATCCGGAAAGACACTTACTTACTGTCTTCCTTCCATCGTCCACATCAATGCCCAGCCTCTTCTGGCGCCGGGTGACGGCCCCATCGTGCTTGTTCTCGCTCCCACCCGAGAGCTGGCTGTCCAGATCCAGCAAGAGATCACCAAGTTTGGCAAGTCCTCGCGCATCCGCAACACCTGTGTGTACGGTGGCGTGCCCAAGGGTCCTCAAATCCGTGACCTTTCCCGCGGTGTAGAGGTCTGCATCGCTACGCCTGGTCGCCTCATTGACATGCTGGAGGCTGGCAAGACAAACCTTCGCCGTGTTACCTACCTGGTGCTTGACGAGGCTGACCGCATGTTGGACATGGGTTTCGAGCCTCAAATCCGCAAGATCATCGGCCAGATTCGCCCTGACCGTCAGACTCTCATGTGGTCTGCTACATGGCCCAAGGAGGTCCGCAACCTTGCCAAGGACTTCCTCCAAGACTTTATCCAGGTCAACATTGGCTCCATGGACCTTGCCGCCAACCACCGCATCACCCAGATCGTCGAGGTTTGCAATGAGTCAGAGAAGCGTGACAAGATGATCAGGCACATGGAGAAGATCATGGACGACAAGAACAACAAGATCCTCATTTTCACCGGTACCAAGCGTGTCGCCGACGAGATCACCCGCTTCCTCCGTCAAGACGGCTGGCCAGCGCTGTCCATCCACGGTGACAAGCAGCAGAACGAGCGTGACTGGGTCTTGGACCAGTTCAAGACAGGAAAGAGCCCCATCATGGTGGCCACCGATGTGGCTTCCCGTGGTATCGGTATGTATAGTCGCCACACCCATCCCCCGCCCCGCCCCCCTTCCTCTCACATCCCCAAAGCAGCTTCCAGCATCGCTACTTGACGTGCTTTACTCTGGTGTACAGGGGCTCTCTTGATTGCGCAAATTGCCAGACCTTGCAAGTGTCTTTTTGGTCTCTGAGAGAGGAGTCTTGGGTTCACGATTGTAGCAGACCTCGGACTGAATGTGCTACACTCGTGCTTCTTCTCTTGTACCTGTCCAGTTGCTCTGGTACAAGCGTAGAGCTGGCATTTCTTGACCTTGATCAAGCTGTCTCCAAGATTCCCAAGGCCCGAGGACCCTGGAGCAATGGACTTTCCAATCCGGCAATGATGTTCGCAAGGGATAGCCCTCCTGCCAAGGAGAAAGATCACCGAGAAAAGCATGAACATATTTAGATGTCACATGCCATCTGTCCATGCTGGGACGTTGCTATACCACTCAACTGCCGCCTGCTAACCATACTTATTCAAGATGTTCGCAACATTACTCACGTGTTGAACTATGACTACCCCAACAACTCGGAGGATTACATCCACCGTATTGGTCGTACTGGTCGTGCTGGCCAGATGGGTACCGCCATCACCTTCTTCACCACTGACAGTGAGTACTTGACACATCCTCCCCTGTGCGCAGACTCTGCTAACACCACTCTAGACTCCAAGCAGGCTCGTGATCTCGTGAATGTCCTCCAAGAGGCCAAGCAGCAGATCGACCCCCGCCTGGCTGAGATGACCAGATACGGTGGTGGCGGCGGTGGTGGCCGCTACGGTGGGTACCGGGGCCGCGGTGGCTACCGAGGCGGCGGCGACCGAGGTAAGCATCTGCCATACACAAGAGACAATCACATCGACAAAATGCTAACACGTCGAACAGGAGGCGCCAACGCTATGCCACTCAACAACCGTCGTTGGTAATTTGCCCAACTGGGAGAGAGTCGCGCTGGGACTAGTAGATCCAGACGTGACCATCCCTAACCGGCTGTGACGTGATTCACTTATTTTACAAGGAGGCCTTCCGGCTTCTGCACAATACGGCGTTTTTTCGTAGATTGGCTTTTGGGGGTTATTAGAGGCTGGCATTTTTCTTTTTGCTGACACGGTGTTTGTCCCAGTCACGGCTTCATGTTAGAGTATCTGCTACAGTGCCTCAAGACATCAGATTTGACGGCGAGGCATTATCTTGTGGAGGGGAGGCCATACGGACGAGAAAAAGGATTAAGTCCGAATGCATGGCATTAAAAGTTCCTTAGTTTCGAGGTTGAGCAGCGTAACAGGGGGCAGTTGAGCCCTAGGCTACAGCAGCTGTCATACTCTACGTCTAGTAAACTATTATAAGCGTCCCATCCTTACACGTGAACCCGCGTGCGGTGTACCCTGAATTCGGCGCTCGGTTTCCTCGCAGAAGCACCGAGGTGACTTGCAGATGCCTTTTTTTTTTTTTTGATCGCAGGCCAAGGCCTAATGGTGCATGTGACAGATCAGAGTGTGCCAAGACCACCGCACACAGGAGGCACTGGAGTGTCATGTCGTTCCCGGGCCGAGAAGTGTTAGTTTCGCACCCTCAGAGCGACTTGCCACTGGCCGGAAGAAAACAGGTTTTGTGTGGCGACTGAACAGCCGTGTGTCACCTGTCTTCGAACGGTACTGCCGACCTCACGGCAATCGGGCCGTAGTGGTCGGCATGTTTGGATCTCCAGCCTGCCTGTCTCTGCGGCTGTTGTACACCTGGAGACCGGAACCCGAGGGACCTGGTGGCCGAAGTCTACTTCCCACGGACGAGACATGGTCAGAAGGCAGCATAGTGTAGGCTAATCCACCTCAGCCCACTTCATTCGGGGGAGAAAATCTCCTGGGCTTCGATCATGAAGCCAGGGCTCCAGTACTCCCACTCATCGGCCTGCTTGTCGATCCACAGCATGCCCTCGCCGAGGAGGTCGTCCAGCGCGGTCCCGGCCCGGGCTCTCGTCCAGTGCAGGTTGGCCATCAGCATGGAGACGCTGATGTACCCGAGGACCTGGACCGCCTCGAGAACTGCGCTCTGGTCCGTGTTCAGCTCCTTCGGAACCGAGCGGATGTACGGCTTGCTGCCGACCTTGATGACGGAGAAGGATGATCCTAAAGGTTTGAGGGTACCAACAGCTCGTAGAATGTCATCTCTGTCCCGTTTTGTCAGCGTTTGTCACTACCACCTATGAAAAGGCGGGAGGCTTGATAGCAGGACTCACTCCGTAACCTCCTGCGATCCCTCCATACGCCCGCTCATGATCCTCTCCTTGACCTTGCGCACCTCGATAAGCCCACCATTCTCACTCCTCGTCTCGCCGCACACCTCGACGACGCGGACGGCGAGCTCAAAGTAGAAGTCGTTGACGGAGCCGCCCAGCAGCTGCGCCCAGATGGAGCCGCCGCCCGAGGAGGACGAGCCGCTGTTGCTGCTGGCCAGGGGGTCCACGCCGATGGCGGCGCACATGCGGGCGAACTGGGCGCGGAAGCTGGGGTTCGACCGGATGTCCTTGGCGTGGGTCTGCGCGAACTGCTGCAGGACGGACCTGAAGACCGACAGCTGCGTCTCGAGGGCCTGCGCGTTGGCCGACCGCAGCGTGTTGCCGTGGCTGGCGTACTGGGCCGAGGTTATCTTGCTGCGGCCGAAGGCCGCTAGGCCGACTCCTTTCCTTGACATGTTTTCTTGTTTGATCTAGATAGGTGCTTTTTGGGAGACGGGGGCGGGTGATGCGTTGTATTGATGAAGAGGCTCTACGGCTTGGCGTTGGGTGAGTCTGGATAACTAAGCAATGTGATGGATGTTCCAGCCAATAATAATGCTCCAGACGAAGTCCCCCACCACGCCCCGTAAGTCATGCTTCAAATAACGATGCTAGCGAGGAGCCATCAACCTTATCCCACCACTCTGTACAGGGAACCTGTTCCGACCTCTGGTGAAAGTGTACAACCCATTCTGGCCATTGGTTTTCGCAGTCGTGATAGTCCGCCACAACATACATAGCTCGTGATCAAGGCCTATAGCCTCCACGTCCAGTAAGCCGTCGAAAGAGAAGACCCTAATTCTCATTCCTCCAACCTCTGGCCGCGCTGGACAAAGATCTACCCCATTCTGATCATCTACACGTCCGTTAAGGAACCGCGGGAAGCTATCCTGTTCCAGAACTGCCAGATGGAATCGAAGGAAGGGGTACCACTGGCGGAGCAGAGACAGATTGAGTAGTTTTGTGGTGAACCCGTCAATACCAATCGACAGGAACCATACGTCTAAGCCGTGGGGGAGTGCCCGCAGGAAGTGCTGGAGTTGCCGGAGCCGAAGAGAGGGACTCTTGATGGTGTTCCAATTCAGGCGGATCCCATGACCTATGATTTCATCTGGACCAACAGCAAAACGAATACAAGAGCTTTCCACTCGAATCCAGGGGAAGACGATAGCTGGAACATCCACGGCCCTGAAGCGAAGGAGAGTCTGGGCTGCGTCAAGACCCCTTTGGACCTCGTCCAACCACATCTCCTGCGAGAAGTCCCGGTTCATGGAGGAGAACCTGGTGCACGGGATCACGGCACATGGCCATTGTCCGGAGGGCCAAGTGAGGTGCGGAATTTTGTTCAGTGGGGTCCGCCAATCGACATAGGGATGGGTATCCTTCCCGAGTCTTTCTTGAATCATTCGCCAGATCCATGGCCCTGCAGCCGTGTCAGTACTTGCAGCTCAATGTGTGCAGGAAGAAATCGCTGGGAAGGGGTACCGGTAAGGTCTGGAGAGGAATGCACTTACCGTCCACTACTTCATGCTTGGGTTCACCATGGAAGGGGGGGCTGGCATCTTGAGAAGGGGTGGCTTCTTCATCTTTCCGT
Source organism: Diaporthe ampelina (assembly GCA_023522825.1). Lineage (NCBI taxonomy): Eukaryota > Fungi > Ascomycota > Sordariomycetes > Diaporthales > Diaporthaceae > Diaporthe > Diaporthe ampelina. The sequence continues at coordinate 103,061 of JAMFTM010000053.1, read as the reverse complement.
AATTGGACGGCGTCCGAAGTAGGCACAACAGCTTCCTTAGGGACAGTCTGGTAGAGGCTCTGCGGCTCGGCCTGAAGGGGAGTACCGTCTTCCGGATCATCAGGCTTTGGCTGTTGGAAGGAGTGCAAGGCGAGTTCTAGGGCAGCAAGGTAAGAACCGTCGGCTTCCCTCAGATTAGCAGGGCCTACCAGCTGCCAGCACTGCTCGTCCGTTGCATCACTGTCGTAGTCGGTGATGTCAGTGTCAGGGGAACTAGGGGAGTTCGAGCAGTCCATGGCTTCGTGCGTGGATCATCCACGTGGAGTGATGAGCCATGTGTGACGCAGGAATGGCCTGGAGTTGGCGTACTCAAGAGGAATGGGTAGGCATTGCAGGCGTGGCTTCTCTTCTGGTCAGGTTCCGGGAGGTAGTTCTCTCCTGCCGGATGTGCCTACCTGCTGCACATACCGACCCGCTGAGCAGGGCGGAACTACCCCATTGCCTTCAGAGGTGGAATATCCAAAGCCGTACATCCTCTGCCAAAACTCCATGGCATTACTGAAAAGACGTCTATCGTTGGAAGAGGGCGGGAGATCTGTTGCGTGTAAGTTATGCAGTACGCAGTTCTTGCAGGGTGACTTACAGACGGGACCTCCTAAAAGGGAAATCATTTGACCAGCTGGCGCCAGCTGGTGCCCACTGGCGATCGCTCTAGCGTGTCTTGGCGTTGGAAAAGCAGTAGGAAAGGCGTGACCCACCGAGCGTTGCAGCCAAAATTGTTAGGCAGCCAGAGACCGCACAATTCGCCTGCCCAGGACTGGCGCCGTAGCGAAAAATCATCCTCCACCCATTCATCCATCGCACTGAAACGAGCCGTCGACGACAACGCCCTCTCAACCACTGACAACCCCAGCCACCACCGTAACAATGGCTTCGACCCAGTCAGTTCAGTGCTTCGGCAAGAAGCGAAATGCGACAGTCAGTCTCCCAAGGCCTCGGCCCACCGATTTCGAATGCGACAACCCAACACCAAGAGGATCTAACAGAAGTGCTGACTGTTGATGGAAATAATTAGGCTGTCGCCCACGCCAAGACCGGAAAGGGTCTGATCAAGGTCAACGGCCGCCCTCTGCAGCTCGTCGAGCCTGCCATCCTCCGAACCAAGGTACGAACATGAGCGAAACGAAAGGACCCTTTGGAAGACGGCCCCACAGTTGTGGATGGTGGCATAGACGAAGACAAATGTTACCATGAGGAGGACATGGCACCTATGCATGAAGGGGAGGACGATTTCATGGCTACGACGATATACGATTGCAGAATGGACGGCTGACATGCTATCTCTGAAGGTCTATGAGCCCTTGCTCGTTGTCGGCCTCGACAAGTTCGCCGGCCTCGACATCCGTGTCCGTGTCTCCGGTGGTGGTCACACTTCCCAGGTCTAGTACGTTGCCTTCCCTCGGGTCACAATGACTGGCTCCCTTCTCCGGAACAAGAGCGTCGTGGTGACCCTGGATCTGCTGTCTGCCCCCCAGGAATACTGACATGTGAACAGCGCCATCCGACAAGCCATCTCCAAGGCCCTGATCGCCTACAACCAGAAGTTCGTCGATGAGCACACCAAGAACCTGCTCAAGCAGGCCCTGACCCAGTTCGACCGTACCCTCCTCGTCGCCGACAACCGTCGTTGCGAGCCCAAGAAGTTCGGCGGTCCAGGTGCCCGTGCCAGATTCCAGAAGTCCTACCGTTAAAGCGTCGGCACAACTCGGAATGGCGTGGCGGATCAGTGCTGCTGCTACTACCGTACTGGTGGTGCTGGTCTGGGGAGGTTGATGATAGAGAGGCGGCAACAGGAAATCCTCACGGTGTTGACGAGAAGACAATGCCTACCGGCTCGGGAGGGATTGCCGTTGGTCTTTTCAGGTTTCGTGCGGTTCGGGAGTCTTTTCATGGATCAACACGGAATCAAAAGGGGAAATTATTTTCCTAGGTTTGCATTTGCATGGCAAAAAGCTCCACCGGGCTGCAGTAAAGGGATACGGCAAATGAACGAACAATCAACAAATCCAGCGTGTGGCTTTGAACTACATATGTCGTGCGGACGTGCCTTGGCTTTCGCGGGTGCGGAAGCGTGCGTGCCTTGATGTATTCATATTGACATGTCTCCGGCTTCACCAATGTCACAGCGGTCCACAGTCCACACACCCTTGGGAGGCCGCCATTTGTGTCCAGGTTGTGACAGTCTAACTTGATGCATTAACTCGGTATGGTGAGAGTACGACTGCTTCAGGGACGAATAATTCTGGTCAGCAACGAGCTGTCTGCTTCGAGGATTCCCTAGACGCGGCTCATGGCAACTATGCTGGCCGAGTTTAAAGCATGATATACACGTGAAGCTGATGTCACAGAAAACCTTCAGATCTCACCCGAGTCTCAAGACTCCAGCACATGTACTTTCACCAAGTGAGCTCACTCCATCCGGACCCTGTAGCGATTTGACACTGTATGTCTGTCGGTGCAAGTATGAGTTCGATGTCGATGTTCGAAATCATTGACTACCATCTGGCCGATGCTCCGGACGTATTAAATGTTGGCCATTTGGAACAAGAGATGCGCCCGCCGTGCCCGTCGAGATCCAGTGCCGGCTGGCGGAGAGATGCCATTTTGTTCCCTCCCCAGCGGACATACTCATACATCGTACCCGTCGTTTCTGAGAACACGGCACTGGTGGAAAGTTGACTGAATAGGTTGGTGCATAAGCTTATGATGAGAGGAATCGACCAATCTACAATTATTTACTATTACCCTAACGTCGCCCCACCTTCAGGAGGCTGTATTGTGGCGTACTGGAGGCCTTGAGGCTTGCCCAAGTCTGGTGTCACCCAAGAAGAATATCCCCCAGGTGGTTAGGAGATTATCCAATCGGAAGTAGAGCATATGGTCTTGTAAGAGTTCATCCAACAGGAGGCTATCCCATAGAAGATTAGGAGCTTGTCCTGTAGGAGGCTGTCTTATGAGAGGGTATCCCATAGGAGGTTGAATTAAATGCCGTGGCCGCGTAGTGGGCATCCGAGTAGAACTCGTACATGATGCCTTCACAACACTCGCCCGGGAGTCTAGCAATCATCGTGCCCTGTGGTATCGAGCATCTGCCCATCAAATTACTTCAGTCTATAACTCGAGCCCCGTAAAGAAACCATGCTCCTGTATGACACGTGAAAGGCTACTCTCCAGCATGCTTCAGAAACCAAGGGCAAAGACCCAGGCTGCCCACAATCCACCAGCATTGACCTCAGCTGAACGAGACCAGCCCGACCTCCCGCCCGTCAGCGTCCAAGTCAACAATAACAGGCTTGTAGTCGTCGTCATCATCATTATCATCATCGTCGTCAGGCCCAATAATCCCGCCTGAGCTCCGGACGGATCGCTTCTTCTCCTGTGCTCCATCATCACCACCGCCCGTCCTCAAGTCCCACCCAAACTTCCAGAACCACGCCTCCAGCTCCCCAAACGCCTTGCCCACCAGCCCCTGGTCGGCAGTGGCTTGGCCCCGCGGCAGGTCCAGCAGCAGCTCGTCCAGCCTGCGGCGGTACAGCGCCAGCGCGCGGCGCAGCTTGCGCTTGTTCCCGGGGACGATGTCCAGGATGCTCGTGCCCTGGTCCCTGGGGTCGCCGTCACCACCACCGATGTACTTCTCGTCGTAGACCAGCTGCGCGTGTAGTGTGCGGAGCAGGTCGGCGGCGAGCCGGGGCCGCAGCAGGGCGAGGCGGTGCGCGCGCAGGACGACCTTGAGCACCAGGTGCCACCACTGGTCGACGCACGACAGGTTCGTCAGGTGCAGGCCCGTCAGGAAGGTCAGCTGCAGCTCGCCGAGGACGTCGGCCTCCATGATGCTTGTGCCGGGGGTTTCGACCAGACGGAGGATCTCGGATGATGTGTCTGGGGGTCCCATAGCGTCCGCGTCCGTGTCCGTGTTGTCTATCGTAACCCTCTCCGCCTGCCGGTCCCGGTGCTCCACGGCCGCGGCCGCGGCGGCGAGGTCGACGTCGCCCTCTGGGAAGAGGAACTGCAGCTCCCTCGGCCCGACGACGGCCTTATACAGCTGCGTCGTCTGCGGGAAGCCCGACTCGCCCTGCGCCGTGTCCGAGGTGGCCACGAGCCACTCGCTCGCATCGGTCCTCCGCGTGACACGGGCGAGCAGGCCCTCGCCGACGCCCGAGGTCAGCTGGCCCCACAGCTCCTGCGTCTCGCCGCCGTCGCCACCACTTCCATGCTTGAATGAGACGAGCTGTGGGTACAGGCTGGCGACGTTGTCCCTGTGGTCGCGCAGCTCGAAGCGGCTCGCGGGCTCGGCGAGCACCTCGTTGTACTTGTCCCACTGCTTGACGCGCACCCGCGACTTTCCCTCGTGCGCGACGAACCAGTACCCGCACCGCGACAGTGCGTTGGGCTCCGACACCCAGACGAAGTGCGCGCCTGGAGGGATGTTGCGGATGCCCTTGAACCCGGATGCGCCGGTGTTGATGGCCCTGGCGTCGCAGCCCACTGTTGAGTTGGCGGGCAGGTCGAGGATGAGGAAGACATCCCCGTCGAGGGCTGCTCCTGGTGGTGGTGTATCCTCGTCACCGGGGCCGTCCTCCAAGGGGGGCATCTCGGAGGAGGACAGGTCGGCGACCGGTGGCCGGCACGGTTCTGGTTGTGCTCGTGGCCTGGGGGAGTCCATGACCTGGTGGACCCTGAGGGAGCCGAGGGGAAAGGTGCCGGTGACGGGGACTGACTGGTGCGAGAGCAGGGACGCCTTGCTCGAGGACTGGCCTGAGTCGGTCCTTTGAACTGTCGACCTGGGGATGGGGACTGGCGAAGGTCGGCCGTCTTCTGTTGGGGCCGACTGGAGGTTTTCCTCCTGACTCGGAGGGTCTGGATTTGTCGACTCCATAGCTAGTTGGATTCAGTCGTGCTGGACGACTATCAGATATGCGATCAGGAAAATCAGATAACAGATAGCACGGAGGAAGCTGCAGAATCAAAATGCACGCACGAAGCCTCCCACAGCATGTAAACAACGGGATTCAGCAACAGATAAGCGAAAGACGGTTGCGAACGATTGTGTTTTTTTTTCAAGCAGTTGGCGGGCACACTGCCATTCTTTGTACTCAAAGAAAATGCATCATCATCATCATCATCATATGCTGAAATGTCAGAATTCCGTGTGCTGAGACCACAGAGTGGCTGCGGCGGTGCTGCGCATTAAAATCGCAGCAGAGCGAAGGAGGTCGAAGTCGTCGGAAAACAGGTTGCAGAGTAGCCGACGTCATGTCTCAGAACGCCTCATATGAGGAAGGCCCGGGGGGTGCCACGGTCGTATCGTATCACACACACATCACCTCCTAGATCTCTGTCCAACCAACACCTCTCCTTATCGCTACCCATGCCCTGCATTTTATACAGGCGCACGCGTACGTTCCTCCCTTGACGTTTTCATCAATCTATTTGCGTTTCTATTATTGGGGTCCTGGAACACTTCTGACATGTCATGTAGATGGTCTGCTCAATCACGTATGACCACATTGCTCATACCAGGTCATGCAGACAGCATGAGCACTTGTGTTATACAAGGTGACGTCTCAGGCTGAAGCGTGCCCTATAAGCACATTTTATTTCAAAGACAGTGTTCATTGTGCAGGCCATGCATGATGTAGCACGTTACGCGGGGGGGGGGGGGATCGCAGTGTAGCATCAGCGTCTCCAGCAGGGGTCGGCGACGAGGACGGACCACGAAGCGGCCTGAGCCCAGGCTTGACTCTGGCAGTCAGTCAGAGGGATCCAGTCTGGTTATTTCTCAAGGAAGAGGATCAAGATCATTCTGGTGCAGCATATGTGTAGTTGAAGAATCAACCCGCGATCCGAAGGTGCGTGTATTATGTCGACATGTGTATGACCTTGCATGACCAGTAGCCCAACTAACAACAGCATGCAAATGTAGACGAGTGGGTTCTGCAATTATCCATGCATGTACTTGCTCTAGTGTATGCGTCTGTCGCATCTGTTTTTACACTTCTGCCATAGAGATAACCCGGCCTAGCAAGTCGACCGGCCGAGCCGGGCACCAGGGCGACCCGACTCGGCACGGAGCGACCAAACCCCCATGCTTCTTTCGGCCGACAGACAGGCTTTGCTTGGTGTGCACCCGCCCCCAACCCATCCACCCTTTCGCTCCCGCAGTCCCTGGCGCCCATCACCCCCGGCCGTCGATCAACGGCCGGTCGGCCTTGGGAAGTGACTCGTCGTTTTTTTTGTGTCCCTCGTCTGCCCACATCATACTAGCCTGATTGTACCTTTCCAGGTTTCCCCACAACGAACTAAACCACAGTTGAAGGAACATCACAAAGCTGCTAACGGACCACCCGGGCTGCCCGGGCCGGTTGAGTGGCGGCCAAGTGCGCCGTGCCTTTGGGAAACCCGAGGTCCCGATTGTTAAATTACGGTTCTTGTTAGCCTTTTGCTGGCCAGAGGCACCAGGTACAGAATGGTACAGGACGACGAGACGCTGATCTGCCTAGGCTGTCACGTAACACCACCAAGGCCGGGATCCTTACCAAAGACAGCACCTCGGGATGCGAGGCATTGTGCACCGTCACGGCCAAGAAACTACGTGTATACTTCCAGAAACAAGAAAAGTCACCAAGTAACAACAGCTGCAGAACACACCCTGCCCCGTGCTCCCGCCTCGGTATTACCTGGTACAGTATATAAAAAGAAGTGCACAGCCGGTGGGGCGAAAGGTTCCTCAATGTGCGATGTCGGGTGCGGAAGAGACGGAACCCTCGCGATGCTGCGGTCGTCTCCCACACCAACCCCACAGACCTGTCGGGCCCGTTGTCAAATGATCGACGGGGTGACGGACAGCGTGTGCCCCCGGCCGGGAGCAGCAAGGAGACCTGCAGCAGGGTGCGTGACGGAACGGGCGGGGTGACTCGGACCGGCGACGTTGCGGTAGGCCTTGTGGGTTTTTGTGTAATGTTGCAGTGCCTTAGTCCCGCCCGCCTTTGTGTATTGGTGAGAGGGTGATGTTGGTGTTGTTGTTGCGCGCGCGTGGTGGACGTATAGGAATTGTGCATAGGGCGTGTAAAGAGGCTACTAGTGCACACGTGTGTGTATATATTCCTATAAAAGTGTGACCGACTATATACATGTATTGACACTTGAACTATCATCAACGCCGGCGTCGACCAGCCCGAACCCTCTCCACATCATCTTCCCCAATGCCAGGCCACCGGGACAACCGCCGCCGGCGGCCGTCTGTCTAGTGGACCGGATAATCGGCACAGTCACATCGGCCACTGACAAGCTTCGTCCGGTCTCTGCGAGAACCCTAAACTTTTTAAGCTCGGGGCGTGGGGGGGATGGTGAGTGGGTTTGGCTGGTACGTGTTCGTTCGGTCTGTTTCGCGAGCTTGGAGGGCGCTTGGGCTGGGTTGGGTTGGGTTTTGGCCAGGGCTGGCTGGCTGGGGCTGGGGCTGGGGGATGCGCGCTCGGTTTCGACTCGCGCACCCGCTCCCGAATGAGACCGTCTCTACTTCCCGGAATGGGAAACCAAAAACGAGGGAAAAAAGCTTCAGGGTGCCAATCTTGCGCCACCTTAGTGTGCTTCCGTGCTCTATTAAGGGTAAAGGGTGGGTGGAGACGTCGCGCTGGACAGTATTCTTATTCGCGTGGGGAAAAAAGGTTTTGCGAGGGAACGCTGTCGCGTGGGCGGCGTGGCGTGGGAGAGTGAGGGCGAGAGTGGCTTAGCTGTGAATTTTGAGTTTTGGCCCAGTACCAAAACAACAGGTCCGAAGGAGATGAGGGGAGACCACAGACACAGGACGGAAGGACGGACGGACGGATCATGGGAGAGGAACCAGGATCGTGGGCCCACGCGCGCCCCCCCTCCCCCTCGAACACAGACTGAAAAGGACCCCGAGAACAAGGTCAAGGGTTCGCGGGCATTAGACTTTCTCGCGTATCTGCCTGAACCCAAGAGATCCCGACAGCGCGTCACCCTAACTTAAAACCCGCCAGGTGAACTTACTCGTGCACAAGGCGGCAAGTGTGGTGTGTAAGTGCCAGTGAGCGCGCTTGTATGGATTGGACGAGATGCCGTGTGGGAAGGCTTTTAGCTCGCCCTGGGGTTCCAGCGACTGCATGATGGAGACCCACGGCCGGAGCTGTCAGAGGATCGAAAGAGTTTGGGGGGAAAAGTGTAACAATAAAAATAAAAAAAAGAAGGTGTGAGATTGGGTAACAGCAGACCAACAGAAAAAGCAGGACCCGGCGACATGGGACGGCTGAACTTGATTGAGAACTATTAGTAGAACACACAGGTCTCTCTCTCTTACCTACGCATTCAGCCTGCTGACCCCGGGGCCCAGACCCGGCACCGGAAACCTGCAGCAAACACGTATCACAAGCAGAAGCAGAAGCAGAGCCCCCCCCTCGTGATTCCATTCAGTTGAAACTGGGATGCAAAGCTGATTAATCATCATCATCGGACGTCAGGTCTGCCCGTATGCCCTGCCGCCCTGCCCTGCCCTGCCCTGCCCTGCCTGCCTGCTGCCACCTTGTACAACACACACAAGCATAACAAGAAGTCCTCCACATCCCGGGAGGCACAGACGCACGAGAACAAAGTAAGAATCAAGAACTAAAAGATGACGTGCCTTAGCTTTGTGTTCCCCCAAGGACAGCCCAGAAGACACGCAGAAGACATCTGATCGACCTGCAGTCAAACAACATAAGCTCGCCTCAGCCCCCCCGGGGTTGGTCCCCTTACGATGGATATGCACATACTGGCATCCGGATTACATGGAGAAAGGCCAATGCATGGGAACGGCATGGCATGGCATGGCCTGACCTGGCCTGACCTGATCTGACCCGGGATCCTGAACTGACAAGCAGCAGCACAACAACAACGCAGCAAGCAAGTCAGCAGGTACCTCGGGGTGGCTCAGGCTCAGCCCACCCCAAAAAACCGAGCCCTTCCCGGCTGTCGCACCGCATCAGCTCAGTGCGAGATCCCTCTTCCCCCAACATTGACGAGGAAGAGCAGCAGCCACGGCTCCCCAGGCCACCCCCCCTCCATTTCTTCCTTCTGATGACAATGAGACAGGGAAGGGAAGCAAAAAAACCCACATGGCAAGACGCGCCCTGTCGGCCCTGAGCTGCCACCCCGGAGCGCCACCATGACCAACACAAGATACTGCACATTCATTGCCCCATTGCACACCAACCACACCCCCATCCTCCTGATAAATGCCACCCTGGTCCTACACCGTGCGCACACCCCACCACCCACATCCACCACGACCAAGGAGCAAGGAAGACGAAAAATAAAATAAAATAGGGTGGCTTTCGGAGTAATAGCAGGCAGCAGATAAAACAGAGCCGGGGAGGGAGAGGGGATGCGATGGGGGTTGGTTGGCACAACCCACCAACCAGATTGTTGGGGAGCCCGGAAGATGAATGATCCCTCCTCGCCTGTCTGTCACTCTGTCACTCTGTCACTCTCTCTCTCACTCTGCCTCCCACCTCCCCCCATCAATGCACCCCTCGAAACCCAACCCACCCCGAATGAGACCATCCTCCTCGCTCCCCTTGCCTCGACAAATATTGATGCATCACGGTATGTGACATGATGATACCGGAGAATTCCGAATGTGGGAGGGACAAGAAGAAAAGGACGGCTGAGAAACGTCACAGTTCCATCAACCAACAATAGTGCTCAAGCCTTTGGATGATGGTCGTAGTGGTGCTCGACCAGAGACAGACAGAAGGAGCTGCACTGCGCTAGAGGAGGCACATATGGCAGGGCATAAAGCATAATTCCCGAGGGGTGGGTGGTACAAAGTTTCTAGCGCTGGTCAAGCCATGCCTTTCCCCCTTGACCCCGGCACGCCATGCAGACGTGCCCCCCTCCACCCCCCCCCCAAATCCTTCCTTTCCAACAACGCTTGTCCGTCTACAACCTTGACTGGCCCCCAGCTTTTTTCTCGCTGGCCTACACACATGGGGCCCGCATGTTGTATGCAGTACATGGCACGTCGCCCCCCTTGTAGTACCGGTCCACTGTACCGCTGCGCTACTTGCGGCCCTGTATTTTGCCAAGTCTGCTTTTCTCTGTAGGCACATTGCGCATCTAAGCAGCAGCCGCACAACTCCAAAGAAGGGCCGTAAACTCACCACCCGTGATCACTATGCAAACCACCATTCCATCCCATCGTCGCTGGCCTGCTAGCAATGCTGTGTGCTTCGTAGTCCTCAGGGAAAGCTCCTTTCAAATTTGGCCCATTGCAAACCCACACTGTTCCCTGTGATCCTCGGCCCCTACGATGAGCCTCTCCAGCCCAGTCCTCACAATTCACAAGTGGATCCGACGCGTCCTGCTGAGCTCCTGCGCCTTGTCTCGCTCGCTTTTCCTCTGAGAAAATATCAAATCAGTGATGTTACATTGCTGTATAATCGGTCTGTCTTGCTGTTGCCTCGCGCCTCCACAATGTCGTAGGACCTTGTGCGCGTCCCCTTCCACAACCTCACCATCGGCTCGGCGCCTGCGGGTTCTGCGCGCACTGTCGACCGATAAATACCAACTTCTCAAACTTCATACGTTCTTCCCCGACTGCTGGTCGACCGACCGGTACGTGTACTGCCGTGGATCTCCTCAATCGTGTATTCCACCTCCCTGCCTTTTTTTTTCCTTTTCTCAATTCCATAACGTTCCTTTCTGTTAATTCTACTGCAACGAAACCACGGATCGAATAAGCGCCCACGAGGCACAACTCCACCGACATTACCCATGCCCGATGATGTCGTGCCAAAAACTGTTCCTAGGCATAGATCTGGATCCCACCACGTCCGCCTTGTCTGAGCAATCGCCTAGAAGCCCGCCCCCATCGGTATCAGATGGCCATCTTGGTGGCCTGGACATGTGACAGCCATCTTGGTGGCCTGGACATGTGACAGCCACCTATAGTGTCGTGTGGTGGCCAAGGTAGGCCGCTGCCACAGTCTGTCCGAATTGCCGCATTAGGAGGTCATGCTCGACATTCGATGCTGCATCGTGTTGGCTACCTCTTCTTTGGATCAGCTGGTCGTGCATGAAAGGAGCAAGCAGAATCAGTGGTTAGGCTGACCACCGTTCGCTATAAAAAGCAAGGTCAGCACGCACAAGGGGGCAGAACAGCTACACTCCCCCCGGGAAATACGTACGTTGGCCATACACCTGATTGTGAGACTGCTGGTAAGGCGACTGGGGGTTGTAACCGCCGGCAGCAATATAATTGCTGCTGTACTCGTTGGGCATCGTGACATTGGGCGGGGCTGGGTAGTTCGTTGGCTGGTACCCTATCGGCGGCAGGCGAGTTGATGCATACCCGCCGACAGTCGCGTTCTGCTGGCCATCGTGTCCTCCTTGAGGGTCATTCGGTCCTGGTGCCGCGCGTGCCTGCTCCTCCTCCCGCGCCTTGCGCTCGGCCTCCTCGGCCTTCTTGCGAGCCTTCCATTCCTTGCGAATCTCCTTGAATTCTACATACGAAAGCAAAGAGTCAGTAAAGGCGACCTCACACGTGCACAAGCAAAGGGCGGTTGCCCTTCCCGACCCCGTCGATCATATTGGTGGTCGAGTCACAGGCAGCGAGCCCAGGATTGGAGGGCGACAGTTCCGTGGTACGTCCAAGCACCGCCACCCTCCACCCAAGTACGAGTGCCGAAGCTGCAGGAAATCATGTGGTAGCATACCTTCGGGAACACGCTTCTGTCCATGTGATTGCATGGTGACGTGAGCGTTGAGGTGGTTCAGAGTGCCGTATGCCTTCTCGCAGCCGTTCCATCCGCACTTGTACATGCGCTCAATCTCCTCATAACGACGTCGTGGTCGCTTGTGCTGCTGGGCGCCAGGAATAGGCACAAAGCTGTAGACCTAGATGGGCACTGTCAGTTTACGTTGCCCAAAAATACGCAGGTTCCGGTTGACTGCTAGCAAGGCGCTGGTCTTGGAGGGACTTCCAGCCGACCGGATGGAAAGGGCGACGCGACGAGACCTACCTGGTTGGGCCTCGTGGAGGCGCTGGTCGGAGTCTGCGGGAATACATGGTGACCTGGCGTGATGGGGGCGCCGGGCTGTCCGTACCCAGTCCAATCTGGTCGCGGTTGCGCGTAGACGCCCGAGTGCCCGTAGCCGTGGCCCATCTCTGGGTGTGCGCCGTAAGGGCTTTGTGGGTACGCGTACTGCGTAGGGCTCGGAGCTGTTATGCTGGGGTCTATGGGTACATCATTGTCAGATTTGATTTGCTGGTGGTCTGGCTGGGGGTTTTGATGGTTGCGTCCATCTTGCAAAGGCATGGACGGACTTGTTGGTTGTGGCTGCGCCATACTGGAGCCTCCAACACCTGACTGGTGGTATGCGCGATGCTGAAGATGATTTGGAAACGTCTCTGACCGCGCCGAGTTCGGGTACCCGTTATTGTACTCGGACGTGGGAGTAGCCGAGGCGGAGTAACCGCTGGGGCGACCCTCAGCCTGCGAGTACTGCTGAGCAGACGACGGATCTGATAGTGAAGCTTCAGACCTCGAGTCGCCAAAGTTGCTGGGATATGGCGAAGGCAAACCTGAGTAATCGTTCGCCGTTCTGTCCATAAGCGGTAGGCAAGCAGCGGTCGACTAGAGACGAGGTTTGTGTTGACAGATCGACCGACGACCGACTCTTGCTTGACGTGAAGCCGAGAAGGACGGATGTGATCGAGTGGCGACGCGGAGTGTGGATCAAGGCGACTGGGTGTTGCAGCAGGGTATGAGGCCGGCTGACAGTGTAATGTTGTTGTGATATGAAGTGTGGAAAAATGGCCTTGTCCGTCCTGGAGCTGGTTGGGTGTGTAATATGTATTCTCTAGCGAGAGGGCGAGTGTGCACGCTAGACGTAAGAGCGGCCGGGGCAGCTTTTAAGGTTGGATGATGTAGTCCGTCCAACCAGTCTAATCGACGCGAAATCTCGCACCAAAAAAGGGACCCAAGGACCAAGCACCCTGAACGTACTCGGTACTCCGTCCGTAGTGCGAGGAAGAAGGCGTAGTGGAGCCTCCAAGATAGCGCGAGCACGACACTATTTTAGTGCCAGTGCAAGTAAGGAAGGAAGGCTGGGCCTAGGTCTGGGTCCGGGTCCGGGTTCTGATGCTCGAGCGGATGTCTGTCTCTCACAGGTGTCTCTATGTCTGTCTGTCGTCTGTCTAAGTGACTGAACGACTGTCCTTGCACTGTTCCGGCTATGTGTACCCCGTGCTCTGGAGTAGATTTCCCCGGAGTTGGCAGAGATGACGACGACTAAAATAGCGTGTTGCTGGGGAGTTATGGGGAGTGAAGGGCCAGGGCGATTTGTTGAATTGCCAGGAGATGAGATCGTCAGTCCAAGTCCGTCCTGACAGGCGTCGTGTCTTGTCGTGTCTTGTGTGTTGATCTGTGGTTGGAAGGATCAACCAGCACCACCACCACCAACAAAGTGATGAAATCAGGCGAATGGAGAATTATCTGGCTGGGGTGTTTTGCGCTGGTGGGATTTCCGCAACCAGCAAATGCTTATTATTTGATGTGATGTATGGCTCCGCCTCGTGGGAGTGACGAGGTATGAGAGATCTAGAGCGAGCCTAAGTTGACTTGCAGCTCCCTAAAATTTGTCGGGTGCCGTCAAACGAAAGGGCTACCCGGGTTAGGTTGGTTGGTATTTTGAAGGAGGGATGATCGGATGGGTTAGCGTGGCCAGGTGGGCAGCAACGCGATTTTATACTGGGGGTTACAAGGTCTCGAGGATCGAGGGTCGAGGGTCGAGACCGGATTGATGGGACAAGGTAGTAACCCAGCAGATAGAGAGGCGACCAGTCCAGGATTTGAAATTGATTTGATTGTGAGGTGAGAGTGAGGGTAAGATGAGGGGTGGCCTGGTAAAAGGTGCGCTGCAGCAGGCGAGAGGTCCCCCAGGGTGGAGAAAGAAAAAAAAGTCGCAAGGCAGAGGCGGAAGGAAGGCCTGCTCGGCGGATGGGCGAGGAGGGAAGGAGAGGGGTGGGTGAGCGAGCCAGGAAGTGAGAGTGAGAGAGAGCAGAAGCCGAACAGAGCGCAGCAGCAGCTCCCGACTGCCTGGCTGTGGTGAATTGGGTGGATGGATCGAAGTCACTTCAGCGATGAAAATACCGCCTCTCTCTCTCTCCGTAATAGAGTTCCAACCCTGGTCCCCCCAGACGGTCGGTCGGTTGGTCTGGACCACCACCCACGAGCCCAAGGTACTGTGTAGGTGTGTAGGGGGGGAAAACGAGAGGGCGCGACGGGGTAAGACGCCCTGACGGTAAAAGGCGTGTACCTGAGTAGGATGCACACACGCAATGCAGCCAGTACCTGTGCTTTGCGTTGCTGCACCTGGGGAAACGTAGATCACGATGTGGCTGCCCGATGATCCCCAAGCCCTTTCGAGGTTGTACTGTCGCAGTAGTCCTCGCGGTCTCCGAAGATGCACCTTGTCCTGTTGGCAAACCTGGAGTCCCAGCCTGGGCGCGCTGTGCTGGCTACCTGGGTATGCTGGCCGTCCTGAGGCTGTCTCGTGTGCTCTATTTTGCTGCTGGTACCTTGCCTGTTTGCACTGGGGCGCGCAGGTGAGCAGCAGCAGCAGCAGCAATGCGGCGGGTATTCGACAAGACCCACGGAGGGATAGCGTGAGGCTGCTAGCTGCTAAGGGCAGTAGCGTTGCTTAGTGCGGGCAGTGATTAATGGACGAGCGTCCTCGACACGACAAGACCTTGGACAGTCAGCGAGTGACTTAGACTGTGCTCAAGGAAACTGGCCTGGTAAAGGTGGATCGGATGGGGGGCATGAGAAAGACGAAGCTTGGGAGGAAATGGAAAGGTCAATGTTGGAAAGCAGCAGAGGGTACCGACCGTACCCAGGAGGAGAGAACCAAAGGTGGTTGACGGACGACTGCCTTCTGGCTACTGCCTACTGCGGCGGCGTCGAGAAAGTGGCTAAAATGGCCCGTGCGCTCGAGTTGCGCGTGTAAACCGAATTTTTGTGCACGGAGGCAGGAGACACGGAGGCAAGGAAGTAAGGAAGTGGGGTACTGCCTCATTCGACAGTTCGAGCGGAGGAAGGCGGGCTGAGACCTTTCCAACACCTCCTCAGCACCACCAACCAGGACTAGGACCAGGGCCTTGACTGGGACCAGGACCAGCTGTCAATGCTCTCTTTCACCTGCTTCCCCCATGTCACTCGCTCACCACCTGCTCGCCCAGTCTGTCACTCACTGAACCGCTCCCAGCGCTCTCCCTACGAGATCTGCCAGCTCCCCCTCCCCCTCCCCCAACCCCCGGCCACCCACCATCAATCACCTGCAGTCCTTGCTTGCCATCCTGCCATCATCACCCATCGGACAGACTGACAAGAGTGAAAAAAATAACCGGCTGATCAGTGGACACGCACTCGGGCCAGGATGCTTTGGGCGCCCAGGCTGGCCCTCATGGGAATGGAAGAACCCGTCTGCCAGCTGATGTATCATGGAGACTTCTTTCGGGCCTGCCACACACCCACCCACCTGGTCGTACGCATGCATGCGGAGCAACAAGAGGTAGGTAGGTACCTAGGTACCTGTGGGTCATGTATGTACCATGCAGCGCAGCACAGTCCAGCAGTGGGAGGTGACAGTGGTCGCCCGTCGCCAGCCCGCCAGCGCAGCCCGCCAGCAACCGGCCAGGCGGAAACTTGAACTGGGACCTGACTATGCAATGCACATCCCACAGCTACCTACAAGACGGAACTATCCTACGGGGTGTACATCGAAATCTTGTCTCAATTTGCCTGCCAAGAGGATACCTCCTCCTGCCGAGCCGACCCAGAAGTCGCCTCGCCGGTTCCGGATCATTTCTCTCTTGACTCGCACTTTGGCCACCCGCAGAGGCAGAGATGACACGGCCATCTTCCAACGCCTCCCGCCGCGCTCCTGTGGGTGTCAGGTGTCTGACGACTACTGTACGGGTATTGCGGTGGGTGTGATGGGCGCCGCTGGTTGAGGGGCCACTTTTCTCCCTACAGTTGGACAAAATGAACCAGTCTCAGAGCTCCCCCCAGGCGCGGTGGGTGTGGTCGACGTGTGGCTTGACGAAACTTTCTAAAGGCAGCCCAGCGTGCCCACCCACCACTGCCTGGGATCTCCCGGCATGTCTACCTGTGTATGCCGATTTGGGTTCTGGGCAGCTGAATTGCATGTCTCCGATGCGTCGACAGATGAACCCTGGTCCCTGTGTTCAATCTCGCAGACAAGCGTGAACCGCGCTCGCAATGCTTCTTGCAGAAGGGGTGAGTAGCTGCGAGTCTTCCCCCTTGGAAGTTTTGGGGGCAGAGGTGTGCTGCGGTCATGGCGACGCACGCCTGTTGAAAAGCACAAGACAGACAGTCTGAGCGGCAGGGAGGGTGGCGTTGGGAAAGATTGAGAGAAATGTCTTCCCTCCAGCTGCTGGGATGTTAGCAGTAAGCGCGGCGAAGGCAGATGCCCTTTGACTGGTTGGAGCCGAAGCAATGCCACCCTGAGAAATCTCGATGTTACACTGCGCAGGACATGGTAAAGTCATCAGTGGCCCGAAGGACTTCGGATAGCCCAAGCAGCAGTGACAAGGTTGGCTCGAGCAGCCCCTTCCCAGAGTATATCTCGTAGAGGGCTATTATTACCTACATCACTTTTCGTCGTCGACTTGCTCCAAGTGACCAGAAGCTCTGCCATATCTGCTTTAGTTAGGCGGCCAGAACAACCAAAAAAAATAAAAGTCGAAGATGGATCCAAGCACAGGCAAAAGCGTACGCATCGTACCACTCATCCGGCAGCCATGGAAATACGTACCGTACGATGTCAGGTTGAATGGATCGGCTCAGCGAGAAGCTATGCAGTCGTATATGCAAGGATGAAGATTGGCGAGGATGGGGGGAGGCTCATCAGAGATGGGCGCCTCTTCTCTCGCGGCCAAAGAGCAAGAGACAGTGTGAGAGCGGAACGCCTCCGGGCTACCTCACACTGTGAGGATATTGCCATATCCTGGAAGATCTTCAATGTGTATTTTGGCGCTAACCTCAGAAAGTTGGTGGGCACCAATAAGTGTGGGCCCGTACTTTTGGGGAGAATGGCTGGGCCCATCCTTTTGGCATGGCATTCCAGATGCATTGCTGCAGGAAGGATGTGACGGCACCAGGGTCAGGAGCAAATCGCTGGAAGCCTGGTGAGGTGAAGCTTTGTTAATCCCAGCACAGACTATGGGTCTATCTCGAGGAGAACCATTCTCCTCGTAAGCACAGAGACCCGTTCCCACCGCAGTCTGTAATCCTGGGCGCGTGAGGGTGGCTGGGCCGTGCACTCTTCAGAATTCGGAAACGGAATCTATTCTCTTCACTCACTGTTGACGCAACCTCTTTTCCCCGCCTCTGTAGTGAGGAATCATGAAGGGGAAATTGGCAGTCGAAAGCGGCCGAGGGCTTTTGAGACGGATTTACATGCCGATCCTGCCGTCCCTGGTCCATTCAGCCAGGTCCGATCAAGGATGTTTTGTACGGCTGATCTATCAGCTTATTATGCACAAGTCTGTGTGAGCCAACACGTCGCTGTCGAACAATTGAGCCCCAGAGAGGGGTCCCCTTGCACTGTCGAGCCTGTTCGTGATTCCATACGTGGAAATGCAAGACAGAGCATAGTCAATGCCGGACAGCGTAGGGCGTGTCTGAATTACAGCCACGAACCGTGTTTGAGCGTGCCGCTTCGGCTCCGGCGACCCGCGGCGTCGGGGACGACAGTGACAGGCATGAGAAACGATGGAGGCGAGTGGGCCTTGAGGCAAAATGACTCAAGAGCGCTGGCTGGGATTAATTGGACAACGATCTCTGCTGCCCAAGTCAGAGTGGGAATTGTCTGCTGGTGCCCATGACTCCCACATGTGATTCTCGAGCGACAGCCCCACAGACGCAGTCGACTGTGAAGGACCCCATCGCACACAGACATTGGAACAAGCAGATCGCGGATCGAGGCCAGGGATACGGGCTCAAATTGTTGTGGTATAGCCTGCACGTGGGCATCTCCCAGCCTGTCGAGGCTTAGCAGCTCGCACGCAGCTCGCTCTGGGTGCCAGGGCTGTCAGCCGCATCGCAGCGGTGTGACAGGAATCGATATGTGGTATATTACAATTTAGCCGGCGGCGGATTCTGGCAGGGCGACGTTGCCGGTCGGTTGTCAGAACCCCAATGGGCAAGGTGGTGAGGCTTTCCAGCTGCCAGCGCGGTGGACGAGGTGGCCGAGAGGACGTGATTTAGAGTTTCTCGGTAAGAGTAGTTTCGTAGATCTGGCGCGCTTGTTGCTACTTGTGGGTTCCAGAGAACGGGAAGAGGAGGGATGGAGTTGGGTTGGGACCAAGCGGTGGCCTGGCAGCACCTGGTCAATTGGCAGTCTGGGGCAGCCTCGTCCAGCGCTAGGAGGTGGGAGTGGAAGCGACGTTTAGACTCTTAGCGTGCCAGAGCCGCATTAGTGCTAGCTAGCGGACGCTGGTATGCTGAATCGTGGTCCTGTCGACGCCCGACAAATGGAGCATCGAACTGAGATCAGATTGTCATTGTAGATCGATGCCAGAGGTGAAATGCCTGAATGAGGCGGGCCAGCACGGGGAATGGGATTGGGAATGGGAATCTGAAAATTGCATCTTTGCGTTCCTCTATCCAGCACACCCAATGCCGTCTGTCTCTTCACTATTGCCCAGGGGCAGAACTTTGGTCGCTGAGAAGTACAATAAACATGTCTGTGCGACCGACGATGGGATGCAAGGAGATTGCTCCCTCGGCTTGGCCTCATGGGCATGGCCGAGGAGGTACACATCTCGGGGGGCTCAAGAGACCGTCTAACTGTTGGGCCTTGAGGCCGTCGCGTATGTCCTTGGGAAGGGGTTTGTGCAGCAATCCCTGGGTTGTGGATCAATTGTCCTAGTTCCCGGGCCAAGATTCCTGTTTTCGGCGCCAATCTGTGCGTGTATTTGCATCATACTAAAGATTGATCAACCCGATGGCAACAATGACACCATGACTGGGGCGTGCTCATATGCGACCCAATGGCCACTCCAGTGACCTGTTCCGAGTTGCGACCTCTTGGCACTCACATTTTTGGTGATCTGGCATTGCAAAACTTTGTTTTCAGCCACCTCTCTCAGTATACAGTCAGGAAGGGGAGAGGTAGCCAAGCTACGGCGATGTCTCGGGCCATTGAGGGAGGTCGGCAGGCAGACATTGGGACATGCTCAACGTTGAATCAGGCGCCATGACGTCTGGGGAGTGATAGGCTTGTCAATCGATTCTCTCTTTGCTTTTTCACCTGCTGTTGTTTTTCCTTCTGCCCTGCTGTCCTCATCCTCCCCCCCCCTGCGCCCCTTGCTTGATCACTGCCAAGCTCCCGATGCAGTCCAACAATCAATCCATGACGGCTGACGGCTCGCGGCTCGAACATCAATCAACCACAGTGTCAACTGTGGAGAACACAATGGCGAGGACATCTAGGCTCGCCGGCCGTGTCAGATGTCTCGGGGAAAACGTGACTCGAGAATGCGAATAAAGCTTAGTCCTCCCGGTGCTGATGCTTGCCTTGTAAGCCCACCAGCAGCCAGCCAGCCAGCCAGCCCAGCCCACCTGGTCGAGCGGGCTGTTCCTGGACTGCCGATGCCGTCTCCCACTAAATTAGCAAGCACCCTAAAGAACCTGGTGAGCGGCGTCAAGGAAGCCTTTGCGCAGTAGGGCCGTTGTCAGATCTCTCGCCGACCCAGACTGTCGGGTTCGACTAAAAAAGCGTATCTGCTAACGCGATGCCATGCCATGCCATGCTATGCTATGCCATGCCAGACTAAACTTTGGACATGGCCTCACCCATTTCAGTCCATCATCCTGTTGACATCAACACGCCTGTTGCTTTTGTTGCCTCAACCTCGCAGCTCTCGTCAGCAGCCCTCAACAGCAGGTGTCGGATCAGGTGCGGGCGGCAACTTCCCGAGATTGGACCCTTTTCCCTCCTCACCAGCAGACACCGGCCGGCCCTTGCCTGCACCACTGACTGGTACCTTCTCCCGAGCTCCTGAGGCACGGATGCTGCACGACCAGACCACCTGCCGTCGCGACCAAGCGACGCCCAGACGTGTGAGGGATTCGCCTCCTCCTGCTGCCGGTGGACCCTCGAAGACCCTTGAGAACCACAACCAACGGAAATATTGTGCCGGTGGTGACCCGATTCCGAGCCTTCCGCCTCTGGTCCTCCTCTTTTGCACATGCGCCTGCGCCTGTGCCAATCTCCTTGTCGACCTTCTCGCGAGAGCGGGCCCTGGACCGCCTCAGCACCCCGTTTACGATGGGCCTTTTGTGCAGCATGTCGTATCCGAATCATGTGCACTGTGGCACTGCGTACCATGTACGCGCAGGAGCACGCCGCCCGTGCAGGCTGCAGATCGAGAACACGTCCGTGCGTGTCGAGGCAGCAGGGCAGTCGACAGTCACAATTCACTGAGGGGCGGATGTGCCCCTACCCGGACGTTCCCGCCTCTGTGCGAGGATCCAAACCGAACCCGCCGCAACAACTCCGTCCAGCAAGGGCAATGGGGGCAATGGGCCGCGCACAAGCTTAGAGCGGGCTCTGGGAAAATACCCCCAGGCGATCAGGCCGACATCACGCTGTGTATCCCGAGGTCTGCAACCGCCAAAAGGGAGCTCACGTGGCGTTACCCACTGATGTGCAGAAGGCCTGCCCTGCTAGTCCGGCCTCCATGAGGAGGTACCTGTGGTACGGTGCATGGCATGAATTTAGCGCTCGGCCTGGCGAGCCGTCTTGATATCCGTGTCACCATACCGCTATGTTACCAAGAAAGAACGTGGAAAAGAATCGACCCGGGATTCATGTGTCTGATTATCTCCCTGCCAATCGCCCGCGGTCATCAATCATGCGGTACTTGGCCTGCGCAGTCAGGAGCAGGCCCGGCTTGACGCTGTCTGACAATGGCTGCACGGAAACCAGCTCGGCCTGGCCGCCCAGTGATTGGCGAGGGGCCCCGTTGCGAGGTGCCACCGCACACGAGAGGTGCGGCCTCTGACCGCCCCGGCGGATAGAGAAAAGACCAAGGCCTCTCTACCAGAGCAGGCCAGGGCCGAGCAGAGCAGAGCACCACCGACTCTGCCGCTGCACCATCTGCAGGCCTTGGCCCGTCACATCTCACCTGCGCTGCACCTCCTCTCTTGGATGCATACACGTACTGTACGATGCAATGGAGGACCAGCCTACCTCCCCCCCTCCGTCTTCTCCTTGAACCACGTTTCCTTCCCGCGGTCTTCCTCCTCGTCCGCGTCCGCCCCTGGCCGCTGCTGGCGAGTGAGAGGCTGTCCTCGTTTGTTCACCTCGGGCGAAACTGCATGGATCTGACGCAGGTAGCTCGTCCAGCCAATACTAAGCCCGGTCGGTGGTCATACGGACCAGCAGATGACACCGTCCCGGGGCGCGTCTTCTCTCATTGCGCAATTTCAGGCCCATGCCTTGCATGCCAGGCTTGCAGCATCAGTCGCATCGAACATCGATCCTGATGAAGCATCCATCTCGAGCCCACGCAGTCCGCCCAAGCCCCGACGGAGGCTATTGGGCCATCCCTGATTAGTCTAGACCCAATTTTAACCCACGGCTGGCGCGAAACTAGGATCTGGAACCGAATTTCCAGAAAATTGCTCCAGATCACACAGCTCCGGGGCATGCAGCTCGCTCGCGCGAGAGGGAGGGTAACAACGGCATTGGTCTCAGTGAACGCCACACCGCAACACACCTCTGCCAGCGAGCTGATCAGGAGCAGGGGTCACTGCATCCGACACCCTGGGCTCCTAGAGACTCGATGATCGAAAGGATGTTGTTCATAGGATTCCTAAAGATATGGCCTGCCACAAAAATATCAACGGACCCATCACATGCTCGTCCGGGTGACTGCCACGCTCTTTCGGCATGCTGCACGCCTTACACCGCAATGTCCCGTCGGTCCTCCTCCAGAAGCGGGGACGGTGTCCCGTCTGCAGCGTCCGCCACACGTCGCGATAAGAAAGTTGGTCAGCCATAAGCGCACACCGAGCCGAGGCTTCGGGCTATCAATTATGCTTTGCAAGGATTGTGGCACAGACCCTTGCCCATCACGACTCCCGCCCAGCTGGTAACTCCTGCTGGAACGGCTGAACTTCGACGTGGCACTCACTGGGGGCCAATTTACGTCTGGCTCGTGGGGCGTACGGAATTGTGCAAGGTCGCAACATCCCATGAAGGCAAGCAGCGCGCGCAGGCCCGAAAGATTGCCGAAGGTGTGCTGGGTCACCGGGGGTGGTGCTTTTCAGACCAACCGGCACTGGTACGGGGGGGCCCATCTTTGCGGTGAACGCAAGAACTCAAAACGGCGTCCGATCAGTTGCAGCCCTCGGAAGTCGACCGTACCGCCGGGACTGTGGACACAGCTTTCCTCGGCCAACAGCTATGGTCCGGGGCAGGCCCTCTGCGCAATAAACCAGGGAGACAGGAGAGGACGTGGATGACAGGGTACCGCGACTGAACTCATGTTCCTCCTGCTATCCTGTCATGGCTGTCGCATGCATAGTGGGCTATCGGCAAGCATGTATACGATCGGTCGGCCCAGGCTCTCAGCAGTCCCTCCTGTACCAGGTCAGCTACAATGCACACAGTGCGCCTGCTCGCGCTGAGGCTAGGCAGCAACTAAGTCTGATCAGGCAGTAGGCAAGCCCCCTCTGGATGATTTGCACAGGGTTAAGATCTTGAGCAGTTTAGCAGCCCTCCCAGACGCCTGGGATTTCCTGGCTTACATCGGCCTCTCTCACAGGTGGATCTGCCAATGAAGCCCTCAGCCTCTTCGAATGTGCCGCCCTCCCCCGCACTACAACACGATCATCCTTCTCACATTGACGCGGCGACCTAGTCTACTATGGCTAGTCATTCCCGCGGCTACGGTACCGAACAGACCACCTTTGGGGTCGGGACTCGGGACCAGCGAGCCAGAGGTTGGCGTCTGACGGCCGATTGCCCAGCCAAGCTTTTTGAATTATCACGAGGCAGGAATAGCCTCAGATTTGAGACCAACTCACACAACCCGAACCACGTCTGAACACTACAGCAGCACAATGCATCACCGCGCGCACACGTGACCACTGTCGAAGTTTTTGTACGACAGCAAAGCACAGCCAGGGTGGGGTCGGCCCGGCTCACCACAACCCTGGACGTGTTGAGCTGGCATAGTTTAAGCTACCTGCCTGCTGATCACGCAGATAACCCCGGCCACGACACTGCATTGGAGCGCATCTTTCGTAAAACAAAGGAAGAGGCAGCAGCTTGTTTCTGGCACCTTGAAAAGTACCTGCAATTCGTGTGCTAATTTGCATTTGTCAATCGTCGTGCGTCGCGCCAATGAGAGACAAGATGACCGCAGTACGGACCCCCGCCGATCGATGATGCTCCGAACGGCAAATGGCTCGGCTTAGCCTGTCTTCCACCGTGATGTTGCCGGCGGCCCAGCCGGGCCTCAAGATGTCGTCAAAGGTCGATGAGACCAAGATAATTGTGATAGACACACCTAATATGCTCGGCCAAGCTTTGCGGCTCTCGGCTGTAGTGCTCCACGGTTGTAAGCCTGAAGCCAAATCTCGATGGGCTCGCAACTTTCCAGCGCTGATGAACAAGGAGTAGGAAGACCCGGCTCAGTTGGAGATGGCTTTTGACACTCCATAGATACCTGCGAAGAAATGCAGGACACCCAGAATGCTGTGGATGTGTCATGCAAACGTGTCTTCTTGGTTGTCTGAGGCCTAATATGGAGCAATGTCTTTACCTAGTGGTTTGGAAGCTTGGGCGCTTTTACGGCTTCAGAGCGCCGTGGCCAGAGAGGAGACTCCTGTTCTGGCAGACAGTGCATAGTGAGTAGGTGCTCTTGCTTACTCTTGCTTGATTCTTTGACTACGTTCGACGCGTCGTGCCCTTGGTGTTCTTCTGTCAATGGTGAGCGTCTTGCATCTTGGCGAGAGGAAGCAATGCTCTACGGCAAGAGCCCTCTAGCCCTCGATCTTCCCGAGCACTGGCCCTCCCGTCATCGATCGCTGTCTTGTCGTCGGGGTCTATCCTGTCTTTGCAAGCTTCGATAGCGTAATTTTCGCGATCCCCTCCCGTCGTCCGGTGGCTCATCCTCTCCGTTTGTTCATTCAGGGGCTTGTGAAACCTTCATTCGCGGCAGCTCTACCAGGAGCCTTGGAGACGCCCGCTCGAGAGCGGGAAAGTCTTTCCAAGTCCTGGCGTTAGACTGCGCCGGTGATAGCGGCATCATCTCAAACATCCGAATTTCTTGCTCAGAAAAACCTGAGGTCATAGCCTCCTGGGGCAGTGCTCAGGCATCAGAATAGACAGCAACGTCTCAGCTCAGTTGTTCGCGAGCTCCATTGCCCGGCATATCTGCGAAGGACACGGTCGGCCACAAACACACAGCACTCTCGAGAGAGCAACTCTCACCGCCGTTGAGCTCCCGCGACGAGCGAAGTCGCCGAGAGTACTGGCGCCAAAGTCGTCAATGCCGTGTCTGGAATCCAAGGAGCCCTGGCACGGCCAATTTGCCTCAACGCCCGCCGTCCAGGGAATGCCTCAGTACTTTCGAAGTCATCAAGGGTAACCGATGGCTGGACACTGGCTTGCATGTTCAGTCCAGACCTGGCGAAGACGTCTTCAGTTGATGACGCCTTACTCCCTGGCCCCCTCGAGCACATCTGGCAACCAGCCGGACAGAGCAAGACCAACGCGCTTATTTGGTTCCCGCAACCTATCTCAGGAGGGCAATGTCAGGTGGTTCTTTAGCTCATGTTGAACTACAGGGTGCTGCCTTGAACTATCTACAATACCAGCCAACCACAAGGTATGTTAGGCTTGGAGAACTCGGTCACGGTTGGACAGCGATTGCTCTGCGCATGACCGGCGAGAATGTGTCACTGTAGAGTTTCTGAAGCACGCAGAAATCCCCTCCTAAGCATTGATGCTTGGATTTTACAAACCCTGGGCGGGAAACAGGCGGGGTCATCGCGGCAGACGTAGGTCCTGGCGGGACCACGGCGGTGCAAATCTGGCAGGATGATATCGACGCTGACATGGCGTTTCACGGCTTCAGGGACCATGCATGCCTCCGAGTTCAGCTCTTTTCGGCGGGAGAGGATGGCGGAGACAACATGCCAAGCTGGGTTGTCGGGCGCCAGGAGCACGGAGACGGACAGCCCGTCCCACAGAGACTGGGTCCGTAGCGGCAGCATCTACCCTTGGTACAATAGGGCATTTTCGAGCCTTGACCCATGCGTTAATCTCTCGGCTGAAAGATCTCCGTCTAGAACGAGCTATGGCCGCAATCTCCTCCACATGGCTTGTTGGCAGATCTCACCCGTGTCTGGGCCTGCGAGCAGGCAACGCGACTAGCGCACTCGCGTCCGTGCCTTGCTCACATTGGGACTTTCAAGCTAATGGACATAACATACCACATGCCAGAAAAAGCGTTCGTCCGGATTGAGATCCAGCGAGGTTTCCCCTTCCGGCGGCGACTTGTCATCTGCCATCGAGTTGCAACAATATGGTGGCTACACAGTGCCGGCAACGAGCGTCCCTGTCTGTCCGGCCTCTTTGTCGTCGGATCCCCTGCCTCCCAACTTTCTGGACAAGCCATGTACGTCACGACTTGGCCTGAGACTTGGCCTTATTGGCTCTCCGCTTCGAGGATGATGTTCATTTTTGTCGGCAACAACTCACTCCATTTGGCGATAACGGGCAGAAGCTGCGAGACAGCGAGCCGGGCCATCCATGCGGGTGCGGCGTTCCAGTGTGGCATTATCATTCCTGGATCGACATCAAGCTGCGCCCTCTTGGAAAGCCGAGCCTCTCTGCGCTCCGGGCTGAATAATTAATGCATCCGAGGTCCACCGTGCCGCCATCCGCTCGCAGGTGGTTCAGCCAAAGAGAAGCAATGATGGTTTAAGGTTTTACTAAAATCTGGGTCGCAGGACGCCTGGGCCCTTCAGAGCTCTGGACATTGCGTGTCTAGGCGCCTCCTGTACGTCAATTTCGGCTAGAGGCATATTCGCGCGGCGAGAGCTCCTCTTCCTGGTCCCCTTCCCGGTCACATTGGGAGACGGGGGCCGTACGAGCACAAGGCGGGAGTGGAGGGGCTGAGGGAACCTCTTCCCATCTGCCCAGTCGAGGGTAGGCCTAGCCGACCAAGTGCCCCCGAGCTTGGCCCCGAATGGCGAAGAAACGTGGGGCTTCTGTTATGTTGCAGGCGCACAAGGTCTCATCTGTTCAATCTTGACAGGTTGCTAGCCTGCCTTCACTTCGCACGACAGCTAAACCTTGTGGCCAGCTTGACGACCAACACCACGCCAGATCTCCGAACCATCACATCGTTCCCGTCAACTTAGACTTTAGGTCCTAATTAAGACAGGGCTGAGGCTCCTCTGCTAACAGGAGCCGTCGATGGGAAGAGCAGGGACGGTTGTTTTGAGTGCTTCCCTAAGCCTCATTCTTGGTCTTGCGGCGCAGTGAACCGTCTGCCCACCAGCCGAGGCTACAGCAAGCTTCCGCTGCCACCACTGCTCTGTACAGGATGCCTGGCGCAGAAAAAGAGGAGAAATGGTAGACCGCCTATTCGACGGCTCGAAACCACAGCCCACGAGCTCACTGCTACAGCCTCGAGAAGAGGGGGCACGTAGAGGGAAAGTCGGATACAGCACGGTATCCTCGGCAAACCGGATAGATTCGATGCCCACCCAGCACCCCTTGCCCCTGTGGTGCTCGCACATTTACCCCCAGTAAGCAAGAAGCACTGAGCAACAGCGTCTGTGATGCTTGGTGCGCGGGCCCTTCACAGCTTTAGCCTAACAGCGCTGTCGAACTTGCGAGGCGACTATGTCCCTCTAGTCCCGATCGAACCTAATCTGGACGCAATGTCTAGCGTCGCCCACGACCCGCCCGAGCCCCATCTTTTTGTAATTCGGATGGGCTTGCGTCCCTCGTGATGAGAGGACGAAGATGAAATGTGTCCCGTGGCAGTTTCCGAACGAGAAACATGATGGGACACTGACCCGCTTGAGCCCCTTATCGTACAGTCATTGCGCAATCCAGTCATAAGAATTATCTGTCTCGAGACTCGGATGGGGGCTACGTGCGCGGCTCCTGACGCTTGCCCTTTTGTGTCGACTTTTGTCTTCAAGACCTCGTAACACAATCGGCGTACAGAGTACTTGCCAGCTTCCTTAGCCTGCGCTTAGGCTCTCGACGGCTTCGGTGCCAATAGCTGCCTGCCCCCCAAATTTCACCGGGGGTACCTCTGAAGACGAGGCTTGGTCTCAGGGTGTCCATCTGTCTGGCAGTCTACCTCACGGACGCAAGGTTGATTCATGGACGGACCTCCTGTCAGTGATGAGCTTGGGTTGCGCGATGGAACGTAACGCTTGCGAGCGTCGAAAGATGGGGTGAACAGGGCCGTGCTTGGGAGGACATCCGAGGTCCACGCTCTCTGCTGTTCTCGGGAGGGCAGCAGCGAGCTGTGCTGTCCACAGTGGGAGCAACTTAGCCGCGCGAATTATGCGCAAAAGGTGTGCGGAACAGGCGCAGGTGGTGGGCGCGGAAGGCATCCTGACCGTGGTCTCGGTGGAATACCCTAGAGTTGTTCTACGGTGACGGCAGACCATCATGACAAGCCACGCTGTAGTTCAGCTTAAAACAATCCTGTCTAGCAGAACGTTGGCGGCAGATCTTGGTTCGAGACAGCCCCCACGGCGCCGTCGCGCTGATGGCGATTTTTGGCCCAGGATCCCCACCAGGCGCTGAATCTCGGGAGCACCAGGTCCACCGCGACACTTATGTAGCATCTCCAGGCCGTCTCTCACCACTCCCGCGAGCCCGCGCGCCGACCAAAGTCGCCCCGGCGTCGAGACGGAGGGCCGCAGACAACGGGACAACGGTCACCTAACAGAAGGCTCGATACTGATCCCGCGTGCGGGAGGTCCGCCGTAGGGCAGTCGACCGCGTGAATCCCCCTGGCCGTAGTCCTGAAGGCTATCCCACGCCGGGCCCCTTCACCTGTAGAGGACCACACCTTGCCCATCTCAGCATGGTGATAGTCGCCGGCATATTGGCGGGCCCCACTGAGACTCCCGCGTAGGGCCTGTCTGACAAGAGGGCGAAGCCGCTACGTAGATTATCGTGAACTTAAAATGATTCGATTCTGGCGTGCGGTAAACTTGAACGGGGGACCACTGACAGCTGGGCCGAAGTAATCCGAACATACACTCCGCCCTACGTCACGCTCTTGAAGCAGCCGGGCGAACTCTGTCGATCTGCTACCCTTCCGAGAGAAAGGGACAAAGGGGGGAAGGGGCAGAGAAGAGCGGAAAAGACGGCATCGACTCTGTGTCGCTGTCCAGCTACACTAATCTCAGGGAGGCTAAGGCAGATGCTCGCCGTGCTTGCGAACACTCTGCGCAAAACTCCCGCAACACCGTCCAACCATGAATACGCGCGCGTCAGGAGGGCTGTCAATCGGCCGAAACTTTCAGGGACTGCCCTCTGGTTTGAGCCCGATGCCCACAGTCGCCGATATCTCGCCGACGGGCGGACCTGAGGCAGGTATCCGTGTCTCGAACCAGACATACAGGCAGACAGACGGACGGACATCCTGTCTTCAGGGCCCAGGCTCGTGTCCTGTGTTGGCTAGCGCTCAGGAGGAGGAGGCATCTGTGTGTTACTCCCTCATCCGCAAGCCCTGCGGCAGCCACAGGCAGGCCTCGATCCAGCCCATCTCATCCTGGAGCAGCTTTGCCCTCAGCCTTTGCTGTTCTGGTCGATGGCTTCCCTCCTGGGATCTAATCTTGGCACACATATTGGACAGCGTCACTGGTACGAGGGTCACAAGTATAGAGGTGTTCGAGTCAGCCCCAACCTTCAGACAACGCCCTAGGCTGCTGTCAGGCGACTTTGGCGTCTGCGAGCTCTGCCTCTTTTGGACGCTGGAGTTCTAGAGATGTCTCGATGGGGGCAGCCCCCGGCTAGGCTCGAACAGCCTTAGCTGCCTGCTAGAGGACGAGGCTGTACGCGACAGAAACCTGGAAGGCCTACTCCGTGATGTAATTTTGGCATGGCTAACTGTGTCATCTTGAAGATGGCATGATGAAATAAAGATAGAATCAGGAGTCCGCGTGAGGCCGTGGAGAGTCAAGTGTGTATCTTTGACGTTTGGGGTGGAAACTTGCGAGTGGAAGCGCCTCGATCGACGATCATTCTCGCGGCGTGCCCGTCTACGATGTCAACAATACATGTTAGGAACCGAGAGGCGTTGCCAGTGTGAAAACTGCCCATCAGGGTCCAGAAGTCCTGTTCTGACCTCCGGAAGATAAACTTCGTGGCGTTGTTCCACGATCGGGCAATATCCGACGTGAAGGATGAAGATTCTGAATTGGGCAGCGCTCCCCATGCCCTGCCCTACCAAGTATCTCACCAAGCACAGAATCACCTGATTGATGCTCATTTTTATATTGAGTCTATGTAACGTTAAGGGCTTTCGGTACCATAGGGCCCCGCCCGGATCATGGTGGACCAGTGGTCCCCCGATCGACTGCGCCCCTGTCACTCAAGAGAAGATCATAATTAGATCTCCGGGTGAGGTCCTGGGCATATTGTACGGGTAGGATCTAAACCGTGTTTCTTGTAGTAGCAGGCCCCACTTGGACGGAAGATGCATACGACCTGTTCGTGGGGCCGTGTCAGTGCTCATGACACGACATGATGCTGGTCCCTGACTTGACTTGGAATGTCGAGAACAGTGTATTTCCTTACATAAGAACCTCACATGTCAAGTGATCGAACTGCCTTGACATCTTCACGAGCGAGGTAGCCTGGACATGATGATTTGGCTCTCGAGGAGCGCCGAGAAGGGCCGAATGAACTCGACCTGGGCCCAGGGCTCGAGTGGTACGATGACCAGGGACCATAGGGAAGCAGGATAGATGTGTGTAGAAAATCGCATGTGAGCATGAAGGCCCAAGCATAGAGACTCCGCAGCCCACCCTCTCGTGTGTCACGTCGCATATCCTCGACTTGGAGGATTCAGAGTTTCTTAGAACCGTCAGTCTGTGATACTGTATTGGCTGAGACACGTCAACCTGGGGCAGATCCCTCGCTGTTTGTTGTGCTCGCACAAGGTGGGGACGAGCATTCGGGTATTCTACGGAGGACTTTAAGATTTACCTCGCGGTTGGTCTGGATTTGTATGTATGTATGCATGTATGTATGCTTGTGTCTATGTATGTACGACATCGAGCGATTTACAGGGTTTACCAGACCATGCCTAGTCCTGACCATGTGGGAACATCTCCCAAAAGCCAATTTCCATCTGCAAGACACATGAGCAAACGGGGTTCGCCTCCGGATCGAGCACAGTGTGGGGCCCTGCCCACGGATCCGACTCACCTTGGTAGCATGGATGAATATCTTGACGAGCTCCTCGATACGAGACGGGGACTGGAGGACGGCGTTCCTCTCGAGGAGTTCTTGACCGCGGGACACTAGGATCAGCCATGTCTTCTGTCTTTTTCCCGGGCGAGAAACGGGAGGGAGAGGTTGGGCGAGCTCACCTGAGCCAGTCTTCACAGCTTGTACATAGTCATCGGCGACATAGTTCTCGACCCAGTTCCAGTAGTGGTTTCCCTGCCTGACAGACTTGGGGTCGCCATGCAGCATCTTGGCCAGGGCGCCGTAGCCGAGCAGGCATGGGGCGAGGGCGATCTGGAGGCCGAGCCAGTCCTGGGACTGGCCGATGTCAAGGACGTATCTAGGTCAAGGTCAGAAACAACGTTCGGTGAGGGCTTCTCCTAGCAACGGAAAGCGGGGGTTTTCGTACCTGGTGTAGGCTGTGCAAGCCTGTCTCTCCTCGGTCGCCTCCATCTCCTCGCGCGAGACGCCAAATCCCTCGCAGTACGTGAGATGTAGGGAGGTCTCCCTGTCTATGTGCCCGACGATGGTAGCAGCCTGCTCGTGTGCCTCCACATTAGCGCTGTAACGGTCTTCAAACTCTCAAGAGGTTGGATAGACGCACGGCAGATATGTCCCGCATATTCTTGGCTTTGTAGCCGGCAAGAGCGTTTGCGCGGGCAAACTGTATCTGTTCCATCGGGTCAGTCTGTTTCTAGCGCGGCATTCGGAGCGTCAACGGTCGCCCGCACTCACGAGGTAGAGGTAATCCTGGATGAGATAGCCCTTGAAGGATTCGAGCGGCAGCGTGCCGTTCCCCATGGCCATGACGAACGGGTGGTGGACGAACCGGTGCCATACCGGTGCCACATCCGGTCGTTCTAGCATCCACTCGACGAAGTGGCCTCTAGTGGCGGGTTAGCAGTGCTGGCGAGCGCATGAACAAACGAAATTTCCACAACTCACGGTGAGAATGGCAGCGTATAAGTCGAGTGAAAATGGTTGAGTGGACCGTTCCCACTGCCCAGCCCGGGGGCAGTCTGAATGCCAGCTTGGATGTACCTACACGCAGCCTTGACGGCCTGCGGGACTGGAATGCCCTTCGTGAGGTTGGAGGCGATCGCAGCTGTAAAGTGACCCAGTTAGTCTTAAGCTGCAGACCCGTAGCACCCTGGCAGAGAGGGAGAGAGGAAAAGAGGACTCACAAGCAAGCGAACACCCGGTGCCATGCGTGTTCCGACTCGCCTGATACCCCGTCTCCATCCTAATACACCCGTCCTTCCCACAAAGCACATCCACGACAACCTCCCTCTCCGCCTCGGTAGCCGCAGCAGCAAGATCCGCCTTCCTCAGCGGCGCATGCCCGCCCTTGATGAGGACCCACGCCGGGCCCAGCTCGAGCAGCGCCTGGCCGGCAGCCTCGAGGTCCGCGACGGAGATGGCACCATCTTCGGGGAGCACATCCGGAAGGCCAGCATCCCGCAGCAGCAGCCGCGCCTCAGGGATGTTGGGCGTGAGCACCGTGGCGCGCGGGAGCAGGCGGGTGCTGAGCTCGCGCAGGGCCGCCGAGGGCAGGAGCTCGGCGCCAGTCGTGGCGACCATGACCGGGTCGACGACGAGGCTGCCGCTGAAGCTACGCGCCTCGAGGGCCTGGGCGACGGTTGTGATGGTCTCTGTTGAGGCGAGCATGCCTTTGGGGCGAGGCGGGCGGTGCAGGTTAGCTTGGTGGTCGCACATCTCTTCCCTCTCTCAACCCCTCTTCCCTCCTTTCTCCTCTCGATCGGTACTTCAACAAGAAAAGGACATGGGCAGTCTCGGACATACCAGTCTTGACGACGTCTACCCCGATATCATCAAAGCAGGCGTCGATCTGCTTCCTCAGGAACGCCGGCGGCACAGGGTGGATGTCATAGACCCCCCGCGTGTTCTGGGCCGTCAGCGCCGTCGTGGCCGTCATGGCGTAGCAGCCATGGGCGGCGATGACCTTCTGGTCTGCCTCGAGGCCGCTGTTCACATGTGAGCGATGAGGCCCTTGGTTTGGTGGTGTGAGGTGAGGCGGGGAGTCACTTACGCTCCGCCCGAGCAGTCGGAGCCGGCGATCACCAGCAGTCGGCCCTGGACCATCTTGGCGGGCTGCGACGGTCGGAAAGTGCGACGGCCGACAACGACAACTGTCTCACGTGTTGATGATTATCGACTTCACGCGAAGTTTCTATTGTCTCATGTCACAGTGGTGCGGGGCATACGAGCTGTAGGACGTGGTGGCCAAGACAGAAACCTTAGAATCCGGGGACAAGAGTCCATCACGTAATCGACCCATCGTGAAATATCGAGCCATATGATTAGTGATAGGAGCAAGTTGAAGACGGCAAGCACCACAGGATTTTAGAGATGATATGATCGGGGAGGGTCTCACGCCCCCTTGTTGTGCAGCAAGCCGGCCATAATAACCACCATGATATTTCCCCCGCCTTGCAGAGTCTGTCTGCCCTGCTGGCTTCCATGCTCCTAGATGCCCTGTAAAACCCCTTCTATGCTCGTACTAAGCGCATCGAAAAGAAAAAGACATCGCCCCAAACTACGCCTATTTGATTTCCCCTTTGCTTTGCACGCTCCCTCCGGCTCTACAAGATGAGCCCAAATCAAATAACCATATGGTGTTGGTACAGTCCACACGGGGTATTCAAACAACGCCTCCCCCCTCTCCAGTTTTTTGGGCCCACGGGCTTGCCAGCCAACCGCACCAGATGCAGAACCGTGACCTCCAATTATAGTACAAAAAATGTGTGTATCGCTGCCTCCCCTCTGGCTGCCATCCTCCTACTGAACACCAGCTCATGTCCACAACTCGACACTAAAATGCGGATGTGGTCCTGTGCTCCTATCCGTCGAGGCCGACAACTACCTCTTCGCATTCGAGTGGGCTACTCAGCGCCAGAGTTCAGCTCGTCAGCCTCCTTCTCTTCATCCTTTTCATCAGCCGGTGTGGCGGCACCGGACGCCTCCTGTGGCATTTCAGTGCGATCCCCAGCTTCCTCGTCCTCCCCATCGTCTTCAAAGACCACGTCTCGAAGCACGCTGCGCTCGAATAATTCAAGCATCCGGCGCGCGCCTAGTCTATAGTGATGCGTCTCCATGAGCGCCACCACCCGCCGGAACAACCGCGGGTTGGAGAACCCAGGTGGCTTCTTCTGCTCTTTGAGCTGTACGAGTTCGCCCCGGGCCTTCGGGAAGCGAACCGTGTTGCTGAGATCAATGAAGAGCTCGAGGATCTTGTGATTGAGCGGGTCTGGGTCCAGCTCCACGGGTTCGTCGTGGTCGAAGGCGCCCGTGTTCACGTAGTCGTACTCGCCTGTCGGAGGCCCCATAGCTTCCATCAGCGAGTCCGATCGTGGCCGAGACGGAAGGACTGGGGCCTTCGCGCTCTTTTCCGTTCTCTGCGTGTCTGGCAGGACAATGGCGCCGGCCGTCACATGCTTCCAGGGCTTCAGTGAGAAGAACTTTGACAGGTCGCTGGGGACGCAGAATCCGGTCGAGTTCCCCAGCGAGTTCGTGTTTGCGTCCCACCCGAGCTCCGACAGCATCTCGAGCCCGTGGACAGATCGGGAGATCAAGCCAATGACGAAGAACGCGGTCCCTCGCATGCTCATGACCTCGTGCCACTCGGCAATCCGCACGATATCCTGGACTACGTCACAGCTTTCAAGAAACGGAGCGCCACGTTCCATGGAACCCACGTTGCCAACAGCCCACAGACACCCC
Organism: Diaporthe ampelina; assembly: GCA_023522825.1. Taxonomy (NCBI): domain Eukaryota; kingdom Fungi; phylum Ascomycota; class Sordariomycetes; order Diaporthales; family Diaporthaceae; genus Diaporthe; species Diaporthe ampelina. The sequence continues at coordinate 68,744 of JAMFTM010000053.1, read as the reverse complement.
TTGACCTTGGTCATGATTTCAGGGTCCTCGGCTTCGAGCCCATGCTCTTTGATTGTGGCCGCGAACTCGGCGAAGTGGCCTTTGTCCTGCAAAAGTTTACAGCCCTCTTCAGTGCGTGTGAGCTCACGATAAAAGTGTGGAGGGACGTGCGGGTCAGCTTCCGCGTCCGGATCGTCACCCAGCAAGCTCAGGCGATTCGCGGGCTCGTCCTGACCGTCACCAAAGGCACGAGCGAGACTGGCCTCGACCGTGTTCACATAGGTGTCGTTGCGTCCGAGGAACCAGTCGTCCATCTCATTGCTGATGTAGTCAAGGCCGTCCAAGTAATGATAGCCGATAGAGGTGGATAGAAATCGTAGCAGCAGGGGAGCGCCGATTTCCCCGAGATGATCGAGCCCGGGTTTGCACTCAACGATCATTTCCAAATAGTTTTTGGTGTTGCACGCCTTCTCGAGTGTCTTGATTGCGGTGGCACTGACTTCAACTTCAGGGTCGTAGAGCTGTGTCACAAGAGCCCTGATCGCCCACTTCATGTCGCCAGTCAGGTTGACCTTGGGGTTGTTGGCATGCTTCCCGAGAATGTTAGTAGCATACATCCGGATCTCTTTCGTATTGCCGGTCATGGCCTTTTGAAGCAGGACTTGAGGGTGGTGTTGGATGCTGTAATCAAAGTGTGAAAGCATCATCTTGATCAGGTCAGGGCGTCGCTGGCCGTCAAGGATGGAGAATATCATGTTGAACATCCTCCACCTATTCATCATTTCAAGGCCCCTGACGTCCCCTGTCAGCACACCAAGCATAGCAACGTATCCCCCGCTTAGCGTATCCAAAAGTCGGTCTCTGGAAAACAGCGGCACCCGGGCAGTTAGACCGCTTTTCTGGGAGATGTTAGTTCCTGTAAATGTATGTCTTCGGATTTTACTAACCGGATCGCATTGAGCCAGGCACTCGGCAAGCTGCCTCAGAACTTTGTTGTCTACCAGATATGCCCGGCCTTGTGGTGTTTGAAGCAGAGCCTGCATCAGAGCGCAGCCCGCTCTGACATACTTCTGTGTGTTTCGTGTGTTTTTCATGTCTGAAAACCGGTATTTGAACGGCCGGTAGAAACCCATCAACCTCTTCATCCATTTCGACGCCTTGATGGCGTCCTCAACTCGCTTATTAATAGTCAAAGGCCCCTCGATGACCTTGAGGATAATGTCCCAGTTCCACTTGAGGTAATTGCTGCTACTAAGAACGTACGAGTCAACCAGAAGCTGCCGGAACGTGCCTTCATCGACGCTAACGACGGGTGCGGCTCTGGCCTGCTCTTCTTCTAAACCTGGATTTGATATCTGGTGTGATGCAAGCCCGGCAGATGTGAAGACAGACGGAGAGGACCGATAGAGAGTGCGGCTGACACTGCTGATCTGATAGACCAGACTTGTGGCGACGAAGTGGGACTTGTCCTTGAATCGCACAGCGTCTGAGAACAGTCCCGGCAAGAACTGCAGCTCGCTGCTCCATGAAGGCGGGAGCAGACGACTTGAAAGCCTCAGAACCTCGCCCAAAAGCAATGTCGACTTGCGCTTAAGCGTCTCATCTTCTGCATCTCGGGCGAGATTGAGGAGCGTCGGCACGAGATCCGCCCGAATCAGCGCCGCCAGGAGCAATGCCGTATAGTGATCCACAAAATTCTGCTCCCCTCCGTCGTCCTCGATGTATGCCTGTGTGCCTTTTTGTGCTGTCGTGTTCAGCGCCGTGACCCTCCCGTACGTTGTGAGCCTTCTGCCCGCCAGGAATGGCGTTGCCCACGCTGGCGACTTTATCCGCAGCAGTGAGTAGAGAAGGTCGATTACTGTGTCTCTGGCGTGCGGGTTAGGTATCACTAAGCTTGCGATCAGGGATCTGATGGCCCTGAAATTGTACATGGACAAGTACATGAGACCTGACCACGTCCTGAGCGCCGAAGAAATGGCCTTGGAGTTGTGTTTCAAGATGGTTTCGCTGGAGATGAAGACATCAGTGAAGACATTGAAGATGACCTCCACATCATATCCCGGTCGGAGATACTTTCGCCGCTTGGGAGAGTCCAGCAGAAACAGGAAGCCCGAAATCAGACTCTCTGGCGCCTTGTAAGAGCCTTCTGTCAGGGCATCGCAGAGGATGGCCATCGCTCCGGAGGCAAGCGCCAGCTGAGGGTCTCTGACAAGGATCTCAGCCAGGGTTTCCAGACATATCGACCGCAGCCTGTCTTCGTTGTGTTCTGCGATGGAGACGACTGTCCTGACGACCGCCCTTGACAGCTCCTTAACACCATCTTTGATGTCCAGGAAAGCGCGCACGAACTTCAACGCCTGTTCCCTCTCCAGATCGGCCTTTCTGTCTTTGATCAAAGACCTGCGGAATATCAGTATCCAGTCCCTGGGCGTGCTTGTCGGGTTAACTTACGAAATCACAATATAATCAGTATTAAGGGTGCGTATCTTCTTGAGAGAGACCCTGTCCGACATGGCGTAACGGGTCATCCTGTAGCCAGCCGCCACGACCTCCCTGCTCTCGCTGACCAGCATCATTTGCACCCTGAGGCCAAAGATGGACCAGACAAGGTCATATTTCAGCACTGGATACTGTTTGAAGAGGTCGACAAGACTGTTCGCCTTGGCCACATAGTACTCAGGCGTCAGACCAGTCGCCTCCAGGGCCTGCAGGAGCTCCCCGAGTTGGTAAGTGGGGTCCATGGTCTCTTCGATCTCTGAGCCAGCACCACTCCTCGATGCGCTCTGGGGCGACCGGATCCCTCTGCTGGTGGGAAAGAATTCCTCGGGAGCCCGTATTGGCGTGGTGGGTGCCGCCTTGGCCTGCTGAATGTCCTCTATGCGCAATTTGATGTTCCTGATGCGAGCATAGGATGCGTTCAGCTCTGCCTCGACCTTTGCCTTCTGCTCCTTGACGTGTTTTGGCTTCTTGTTGTTGAGTGCTTCGAGCATGTTTTCACTGCCCTCCTTGATCTTGTTCTCCCTGGCGAGGTCGTCGCGCAGATCGGCAAGGAGCCTGTCCCTGGCCGTAGGGTCCCCCGCCTCGTCCAGCGTGCCCAAGCTGTTGTAGACGTCCATCCTCGAGCCCGCACGCGACTGCGCCATCTGACTCCTCAGGTCGGAGCTAAAGCTTCCCGGACCAGCCATAGACGAGGCGTTGAGGCTGGAGCCCCGAGGGCCGAAGCTGACGGCGGAGGTGGACATGTTCCGCACGGAGGCAGGGCCGTTGGTGGCAAGTGGGGGCTGTAAATTGCCGCCATCGTTAAGGTCGAGGCTGGGTCGGGGTCCAGAGACGGTGCTCGACGATTGTGGACTGAAGGGCCTCTCCTTCTGAGCTGGGGTCTGGGTGGGTGTCACCGACGAGCCCAGCATGGTCGGCGGCCCGTCCATTTGTCCTCCTCAGGGGGCGATCGCTGTCGCCCCAGCATTCGTGGTCGCCTATGCCATCCACCAAGATATCGACCTTCTCGTATCGGGGTTGCTACGGGTGGATGGTTCAGATCGACGTCGGGCGTGATCGGCCTCCGGTCGCTTTCGGGTTCGTTTCGGTGAGGCGAGCAGCAGCAGCAGCAGTAGTAGTAGGAGATAGGAGGGGGGAAGTGTTAATCGTCGAGGGCGCCTGGTGGATAGAAGACCAGGAATACGGTGGCACGTTGCTCAGATGGGGGTCGTAGATGACGAAAAAGCAAATTGGCAGGCTAGTGCTCTAGATTGTCGCACATATGATGGACCAGGTAGTGTTGTCTACGGGATGCATGTGTGAATTGGTGGTCGATGGTCGGCGACTGGTCCCAATGCGACAGTGCGGGAGGCTACGGCGGATTGAGCATTGACAGCTGCCAGGCCGACCGCGCCTGGGCAGGCTCAATATGGGGTGGGGTAGGCGCGGCACAGTAGGTAGATATGCCCTGCGGCAGGGGAGCGTGACCCCTGTTACCGGGAGGCGGAACAGACCGTGCCTAGCTACAGCAAGGCTGCACTGCATTGGACGGACGGCGGTTGCTACAGTACTCGACATATAAGACATCACATCACATTACACCGCCAAATCTTCGATAACTGCAGCCCATCATTGCGGAACACTCTGTGCCTTGGACTGCCACTTACGTGTTAATCTATTCATTTCCTACATGGGTATGTCCAGAGGGAGTTGCCGTAGTAGGCCAGTCTCACAATGAGGATAAGCAGTGAGGCTTGTCAAAGTGGTTGGCTCACACTGTGACGGCGTAGCAGACACCAATCGTGGCGATGGACTCGTCACTCGAGCCACCATCAATGCTCTTTGTCTCTTCCCAAGCCACATAGAGGCGAAAGAGAGAATACAGTGTGAGGGAAGACCACGCAAGATACCGTCCTGGCATGAAGTGCAACGACTGCCTCGACCCTTCCCAGACGCAGTATTGAAACAAGGTGTCATCATCCAACGTCAAAGAAACGATGCTCACAGAGATAGATTCTCGATGTGACGTGACAGGGCCCAGATTTATACTCACTCAATGGCCAGCTCCAGGCTTGATGGACGCAATACTTCTTTGTCATTGCTCGCTGCCCAACTTTTGCCTCACAATATCTCGGGCCAACCAGACAAGCTCCCCAGAAACCAGGGTGCAGTCGTACGATGGAACAGGCATCTGGTATCTGAAGGCTGACACCGATCTGGCCATGTTGATCCTCAACCGTGGCCTAGCTCCCCGCAATCTGTAACCTGCCAATCTGCAAGCTGCTGCAATCTACAGTAGGGCCCCTACGGCCCCTACGGGCTGACCCATTAGTCCGCAGGGCCGTGGGGTGCTGGCACAGCCCTGTCGTGTGTAACTGAGACGACGTCCTGACAGGGAAACAAGCATGCGAGAGCTGGTCCCAAGACCACCCCTGGTTGCAGGAGGCCCGGCTGGTCAGCAAGGAATCAGCGGGAAGATCTAAGACATATGAGATAGACGAAGGCCTGTACCAACGGCCTAGACTCCCTTTCGGTGCGACCGGCAGATGGGCACGTCTTACAGGCAGGGAGGCAGGCAAGCAGCCGAGTGTGTGAGAGAGAATGTGAGTTTTGAGATGTTCCCCATGAGAATGGTAGAAAGAAGGCGACAACAAACGCATTGTCGAGGTGACCAGTCATTCAGCAACAATTGTCGACTGGAACGGCCCATTCAGGAAAGAGGGCAGAAAAAGCCCCACGTTCTCAGGTCTCGGCGGCTTCCGCCCGGCCTGGCGCTGGCGACCGTCCGCTGTGGGGCTCCTTGGGGCTCCGGTCCGTGGAGCTGGGAGGCCCTGACGCTCCTTCTTTGGGAGGAACCAGCCCCGGCTCGGCAGCGTGATTGCTTGCATCTGCCCATTTCTGCTGATAAACTAGATGGCCGATGCTTTCTCGGGGGCCTGGTTGGCCAGTCTGGCTCCGTTGGTCACTCGACTTTGTCTGGGGCCACTGCGTAGTGCTGCTCAGAGACAGAACAACCATCCCGGCCGGCGAACTATATAAACATACAGCAGGCCGCCCCTCCCTCTTCTTGGCCCTGACGCTGAGATAGCTCACCCCAATCCCTCACTTTGCGGTCTGACCTCTGCGAAGCCCCTTCCTGCCACTGCCAGAACCTACGTGACTCAGAATAGCATCGTGCGAAGACTTGTATGAGTGTAGCGTACCGTTAGCCCTTCCGAGTGTCCGTCCTTCTCCGTCCTTCCCCGAGTCTGTGGCATGCCTGGGTAGCCAGTCTGATACGCTCGATAACATACATCTGTCTATTACGTGCCCTACATTGCACCTCACACCATTCCCCTGTCCTCCTCTCCTGCTCACCACCACCCCCTTTTCCACCGGCACATCTCACACAATGCCCAGACTCGCATCTGCCCGATACGGCAAGGACAATGTCCGCGTCTACAAGGTGCACAGGGACGAGGCCACCGGGACTCAGACCGTCACAGAGATGACAGTAACCTGCCTTCTCGAGGGACAGATCGAGACATCGTAAGAGATCTATCTGCCCACCCACCGTGCCCCAATATGGACTAACACCCTCGCGATCAGATATACAGTGGCGGACAACAGCGTCGTGGTGGCCACAGACTCGATGAAGAACACAATCTACATCAAGGCAAAGGAACACCCCGTCAACCCGCCAGAGCTCTTCGCCTCCATCCTGGGCCAGCATTTCCTGGACACCTACGCCCACATCACCACCGCGCACATCAAGGTGGTAGTGCACCGCTGGACACGCATGGTCGTCGACGGGAAGCCCCATCCCCATTCCTTCTACCGCGACGGTAACGAGACCCGCAACGTCGAGGCCGCCGTCTCGCGGGAGGGTGGAATTAGCCTCAGGAGCGCCATCGTGGGGCTGACCGTGCTAAAGAGCACCGGCTCGGAGTTCCATGGCTTTGTCCGCGATGAGTACACCACCCTGCCAGAGACCTGGGACCGCATCCTGTCGACGGATGTCGACGCCTCCTGGACTTGGAAGGCTTTCCCCACAGTCGACGCCGTCCGCGGCGCAACGCCCAAGTTTGACGCTGCTTGGGAGGCTGCTAGGAACATCACCATGAAGACCTTTGCGGAGGACGAGAGCCCCAGCGTGCAAAACACTATGTACAAGATGTGCGAGCAGATCCTCGAGGCGGTGCCAGAGACCGAGCTTGCTAGCTACTCACTGCCGAATAAGCACTACTTCGAGATCGGTGAGTTCCCCCTCCCCTCTTTGTCCTCTACCCACTAGATACCCTGAGCTGAAGCATGGGCTGACAATTCTTCTCCCTCAGATCTGAGCTGGCACAAAGGGCTCAAAAACACCGGCAAGGACGCCGAGGTGTACGCACCCCAGTCTGGACCAAACGGTCTCATCAAGTGCGAGGTTACTCGGTCCTGAACCTCGCGAAGCGACCATTCGATGGGTCCTGATAAGTTCTATAACATTTTGTAATTCGTGCACTTTTATCTTTGACAATCGGATCGTTGGGTCATTAGCATCTATTTGGGGCATACTCTAGCTGGTGGCAGAAACTCTCTCATGAGCCCATTGCATAAGATAGGTCTGGTTCATACCGGGTACATACATAGATGGCAGAGCTCTACTTGTCATAAAGCATTGCATTTGCGTACTTACAGCGAGCCGTGTGATGCACTTACTATCTGAACTCACCGTCACCCCATCACGGGTATACTGTACAAGGTCTGACTGCGTCAAGTCACTCCATGACTCTGATTTGTCCCCTTTGTGACATTCGATATTCAGGAGACATGTGCTTACACGCCCTTCCGACCAACCGCCCCGTCTCCTGAAGTCGAGTCGATTTCCCCCGATGGTCCTTCCACTGTAACTGTATCACGTTCCGCATGCCGGTCCTCTTGCCGCACAAAGGAGTACAGGCGTCCTGCGTCGGCAACATACCGAATGTCCGGAGTGCCGGCATGGCCGGTAAAGGTATCTAGTGCTCACTGCGTCACAATTCTGTATGTGTTGTCCAATGCATGGTTCCCGGAGTGCCTGTGCCTGTTTTCCATCAAGAGCTTTACGGACCCTAGAAATGACGTGACTGTTCGCATATTCATCAACAATAGATCATCTAGATACATCACGCCCAGGAATTGCCTACTTCAGAGAGCATATTCCTCATATTCACTATGCAATGTGCAAATCAGGATCTCGAATCCATCCTTGACTGAGGTCAGTCATTCGTAGATATTGGCCCAACGATCCATTCCTAACAATTTGTACACAGCTGGCAATCACTCGAGCAAAACACACCTGCCCGAGCCCAGCTTTTCCACGGGGGGTTTACCACCCCATCAGATTGTACCTCTGCAACCTCTCACCCATCCCCACGCGACCGTTCCCATCATAACTTCGCAGCGTCAGCCTCCCTAATCTTTGCAGCAACCTCTGCCCACCCCTCACTCCCGACGACCTTCCCGCCAAACCGTGCCAGGTTCTGATCGTACGGGTGCGCCTCGCCCTCGAATGCCTTGAGCCTCGCGAGCCTCTTCTTCCGCAGCCTGTTCTTGGGCAGCATGCCGCTGACGGCCTTGCGGAGGACCTCGCTGCCGCCGTGCTTCTCCATGAGCACGTCCATGGTGACCTCCTTGAGGGAGCCGGGCCGCGTGTTGTGCCGGTAGTAGCTCTTGCGCCACTTCTTGTTGCCCGTCGTGTAGAGCGCCGCGCAGTTGGTCACGACCACGTAGTCACCGCAGTCCGTGGACGGGTCGAAGATGGGCTTGTGCTTGCCCATCAGCAGCGTCGCGATCCGCGACGCCAGGCGGCCCAGCGAAGGGGGGGTGATGGCCTCGGGCGGGGACTTGATCGTGCTAAGGGTCGGGTGTGGTGTTGAGGCTGAGATGTTGTGCCATACCCTTGAGTAGGCGAGTCGGGTCTGCACCGGGCTTGCTGTCAGTTCCCTAGATGGCTGTGGCGACAATGTAGTCGCGGTAGCTTTGGGGCACGTCTACTTACGAGACCGACTGTCTGCGACATGTTGGAGGTTCACGAGGAGCTGCGTCCCCTCATCCACCGGCGAATTGGAGCTTGGGCACACTACCTCCGGTTTCAATCGTGCGATATGCCGGGGTCGGGATCGTCCTCGCGTCGTCTGTCGCCTCTAGTATCGCATCACTCGACGAGCAGAGATGCGGATCCAAAAATTGAATGGCGGCTTATCTAATCGGCCGAGTGGCCCAAACTCACCCGCAGAGACAGGGGTCTTCCGTCCTGTCGGTTCCACTGACAGCCCCGAGAAGCGGCGGAGCCCCAGGCCTAAGGCGATTTCAAAGCAATACAAAATGGACCGATGACAATTGATGTTGGTGAACTGGCGTGACATACATGACCGTAGTTTCCGTGCATCATCTCTACTCACTCTTTTCGAGGCCTGACCTTTTTCTTTCTCCTGTTCACCTTCAATGAGCAAGTCCCTCCGCTATCTGCGTGGAATCTCTGGCATCGCTCTACTCGGCTCAGCAGGCGCATATTACACTCACACGCGGCGGCAACCAGACAATCATTCCCTGGCCCTTTCTCAAAAGCACAACTCACCGGGCAGTTCGAAGATGACGGTCGACCAGAAATTTGAGGTGCGTCATTGTCTCGCGCCGACTCTACAGCCGAACCTGGACGCGGTTTGCACACCGAGCAACGGAGGCCTATTATCCCACCAGGCGGCGCTGCTTCGCGGTCATTCAGGAGGTCCAGTGTGGCTAATGAAACGCCCCGCGACCAACAGGCCCTTTTCGCGGTTCCTATGACCTGTGAGAGCTGCGTCAAGGATGTTTCAGAATCGCTCTACAAAGTTGCTGGCATTTCCAAGGTCGAGGCAAATTTGAAGGACCAGCTCGTCAGAGTTGAAGGCACAGGTATGGGCTCGACGGGCCGTGGTGTTTCGTTTTGCTGCTCTCGATACGCGCTGTCGCAATGAGTCCCACGGGATTGGCCTGGCACGGGTCAGGACCCGGATGTTGGCCTCAACTCGTCCTTTGACTTGTCGCTGATTGTCGGCATGATGTTACAGCACCGCCATCAACCATAGTCGCGACGATCGAGGCTACTGGTAGGGATGCGATCCTGAGAGGGTCGGGATCATCAAATAGTGAGTTGCCATCCCGCCCAACCTATGGTGTTCATGCAATTCCCCTTATCCATGCATATATGGCGTTTGCGAGCCATATGACAAAAAGCTTGTCTCTTTGGGTTGCGTGACATACGGGCGCAATCGCACGATCATATGGTGGCTGAGTGCATAGGCTGACTCCCAGTCTCACTCCTGTCATAAATTGTAGGCTCGGCAGTCAGTATACTTGAGACATATGCCCAGCGCAAGGAGGAGCGAGACCAAGTTCCCGACCAACAAAAGAGCAGAGAGGTGAGAGGCCTCGCGCGCATGGTCGAGGTGTCAAAGTCGGTGACGCTCGTGGACCTGACACTGCGCGGTGTCGACCCTGGTACCTACCGAGCCACTATTCGCGAGTATGGCAACCTGGCCGAGGGCGCATCCTCCACAGGACCGGTCTGGAAGGGCGACCTCACCAGCCAGCCAGATCAGAAGGATCAGGTGAGGGGAGAGCTGGGCACTGTCGAGATCGGGGCGGACGGTCGTGGTAGCATTTTCCTCGACCGGCCATTCCAAGTGTGGGAGGTTATCGGGCATGCCTTTGTCGTGACCCGTCAGGCTGAGACTTCGGGCAAAGCTCTGCACAACGACGAGAATACTGTTGTTGGTGTGATTGCGCGGAGTGCTGGAGTGTGGGACAACGACAAAACTGTCTGCTCCTGCACTGGCAAGACGCTGTGGGAGGAGAGAAAGGACGAGGTCAAGAACGGCATGCTATGAACTCAGAAGTCCTCAGCAATGCCGGAATGACCACACGCATCATCTCAAATGTCATGAGATTGCCTTAGGCTTGGGTCTGAGAAGCTTCATCTGCAAGGATATGACAATTATTCTTCTCAAATATATCGTCCCACCTCCCCATAGCAGATCAGACCGATGAGACGAGTTAAAGTTGCGGGCAAGCGCATGCCTCACTAGAGGAGAGCAGTATAGATCGTAAATAGAATCCAGCCCAGCGGGAGTATTATCCCTTCCATGCATGCCAAACGCAACCGCTCTCTGCCAACATCCTGATCAGGAGTGTCTGACTCCGGTCTCCCAGGCTTTGAGCTGTCCAGCAACTTGGCGGTTGCATGACATGTAAGGCCGCCGTATCTGGTTATGCTGCCCAGGCCGCGAATCCATCGCCTTCAGACCAGTCAAGCATAGCATGTCCTCAAGCTGAGAAGTCATCGCGACCCAGTACGATGGTAACGAGTGTCAATCAGTACTCAAAGAGGAACATCCCACTACCAACTGACAGGATGTGATATGCCATGTTGAGACGACAACACTAGGCAAACTTGGCTAGGCAAGGAGTGTTATGTGACGACTGTGGTGATGCGGCCGACAAGGGCCCCTGCTCTTAAGCAAAATTGAGTCATTGTGTACGATAGCGAGCCTGAGATGCCGCAACCTGCCGCCGGCCGAAGAGATGACTTGTCAGCCCCGAAAATGAGCGGTGGAAAAGTCCAGACCTCTCCCGATCTGCCGTCGGACTTGTCAGTAGTCCCCGGCCACTAAAGCTAGGATGCCGGGATGAGCGCGGTTTGCTTGTACGGTAGGGAAAAAGTCGAGGCCTCGAGGCGAGTCTTGTCGCAGGGAAAACAAGAATAATAAAGGTCCTGCTCCACCGATTACAGACCGGAAGCAGATTCTCCCAGAGGCGAGCATGGGGATATGAGACGAAGGTCCAGCATTCGACAAGGGGTGGGGCCTGTCCACGCCAGCGTCAGAGGCCTTGTCGCAGAGCCAAGCCTGCGGCTGATGGCAGCCTGTGGAGGGTTCATCGCTGTAATCGGTCGCCTTGGTCTTGCACTGAGACTACGATCAACTGTTTCGACTCGGTCGATGCAGCCCTTGGGGAAGTTTCGAAAGTCTTCGCTGAGTACCACGACACGAATCTTGTTGAGAACTTAGCTTTTTGGACTGCCATAAACATACCGTGCGGAGTAGTCGGCGTCCTGAAGTAGGACACGCAGTGCCGAGGTATTGCTGCGCGCCTAGAAGAGCTGCAGCAAGGTTCCCAGAACTGTGTGGTTAGGGTGAGTTCTGTCGATGTTGATCACGGAGAACGGGGCGGACAGGTCGGCGGCCCCGAGTGCAACAAGGCCGAGAAACACTGTAACGCTGTGGATTTTCAAGGAAACAGGGCAAGACGTCAGATCGCCCAAGTCTGAAGTTCCGTACCACTCTTTCCCGCGAGCCGTGATCGAAGGAGGTCGCGGAACATTGGCAAACACAGCCAGGCCACTGTGAGCAGACCAAAACCCAGCAGGTCTGACTCGGTAATAGGGCTGACAGGAGGCTTCCGATGGGATTCAGGTGCTCGTGATGCTGTCTGGTCAAGGGATATAGACCCACTTGGCTGTCAGGAAAAGAGCTGGTCAGTGGCTACGCGTACTCAGGTACGTACGAACCTGCAGGAGAAGGTCGATGTCGGACCCTTAATGGAGCCTGCATTTGCAGATCTTGCAGGTGGAAGGCCTAAGGGAAAAAGTCTTCCAACGTACATCAGGAGTGTGGGATGGTGGCTGCAGCGCGGCCTTCTAGTTACTTAGGTACCCTTCAAACTCCTGAAGGGGAAGCGAGTTTCGCAGGTTCTCCGTTGGTACCGCAGTAATGCTATGCACCGGTCAGTTCGAGTTGTGGAACCCCCAATATGGGAGCAGCCGAAGGTCACACCGTGCATAACCCCAAAATGTAACCCTACCGACGAACGAAGATGCCGATGAGTAGTTTCTTCGTCCGACTGTTGCGTGCAGGCCGTTCGTTTGGTCTCACCCGCCAAGCAGAGGAATTAGAGAAGCATGCGGTGTTGCGTCAGAGTGTCGAGGTGGTAGTAGAAACGACCAGGCTTGATGGAGAGCCCGAGAAGCATTCAAGCTGTTCGTCGCGAGGTCGCATCAAGCAGCCAAGGGAGACTCTTTTGGGCGAGGGTCAATGCAGCTGCATGTGAAGAATGCTTATTCCCACAGAGAGTATCATCTGAAGATGCGAGTGCTTCAGCCCAATTGATCTTAGGCTGTCTGCCTTGCGGAATGCAGTTCATAGTCTGTCTTCACGTCCATATCTTCTCAATTATACCGTTTGAGCGCGTCGAAGTAATCTCCTCCGTGGCCAGTAGCACAAAAGTCGGCAGAACCAGAAAGATAGGCTCCACTGTGGGCTGTCGCCGGACACACTTAGCCGATAGAGTTTGCTTGGACACGTGGGATCTCAATCGCAAATCCGCCGGGCATCTCTTCACCACTGGCCACCTTGTGGTCTGTGATTACCCAAGGTGCCTGTCGTCTCGGTGCGAGTACGAATGGGTGGTGGTGAGAAGTGTCCACGATAGTCCCAAAATAGGGTGTGATACCGGCTGCATTTTGGGCCTTGCCAGCCTGTCAACTGTGTGGGTGTCGCCCGCAGCATCGCAGCCGGGCCACGCATGGCCTAGTCACAAGTAATGCCGTCCCGTCCGTGATCTCCATTTATCCGATGATGTGCAGCTTTGGCCCCGTCCTTTGCAGGCGCTCCTCACTCACGATGCTGTCAGAAGTAGATGCCGTCCGCCATGCGCAACGAGGAGCGCATAGTGGTATTCGTCGCAACAGCTGCGCCCCTCTGGTGCATGCTCGACAGATGCAGATTTCCTTCGAGAATGCCCATGGAACTAAGGCGCCACAAAGGGAGATCGTTGACCATGCCAAGCTTGGCACAGCCAAAGTGCAGATTCGGGGTGCTGGAGTTGGACGGCAGCGGTTGAGTTGGTTGTTAGCGTGCGGGAAGGTACCGATGTGCTGGTGCTTGCCTGCCTTAGTGTCAAGCGTGTTCTGCTGTGGGCCCGAACAGGAAAGAGGGGGTAAGCCTAGGCTCGAAGAATTAAGCGCCGAGCTGGACAGGGGCGACTCCGGATGCCCAGGTGCGCTCCAGGCCAATCAAGCGCCCTTGGACCCTGCCACTGTCTGCAACGACCTGGCGCATTGAACCCAGCCAAGGCCTCGATCTGCGAGGGCGTCAACATTCAGACCGACCTGTGACAACCTATACCGGCGTGGCGTTATGGACGATCCCCATGGGTGCTGCACTCGCCCAAGATATGGCAGAGGCGAGCACGAGTAGGTGATTGTGACTGAGCCAGACAGCCAGAGAGGTTCCTCGCCAGGGATTCTGCTGGTGCCGGCTGCTCCACTCCTTCCGGCTCGCACCGCGCAGAGAACGATGCTGTCTATGGTGTGATGGAAGCTAAGCAGGTGTCTTAGTTCCATCGACTAGACATATGCACACCTATCTCATCATGGCATGCAGTGACAGACGCTCTCCACACTGCCAACGGTTCCAACGTTACCATGTGGCTTGGGGGCGTCGCCCAGCTCAGAGTGGCCGGTTTGCTTCTGTCCCCCAACGAGCTCATTACCACTGGATGGCCGGCCGGCCTGCCAACACCAGTCATCAGAGCCCCATGGGCCGCAGTTGCGGGATGAGGCAACTTGGCGGGCGGCTGGAGTCAAATTTGACAGGCTGTGCATGCCGTCCTGAGACGTACACCACGAGGTTATTTCAGCTGCTCCTCACTCAGTGGCTGGTATCGACAGCTTGGGGGCGGGTCGAATGACATCGACCAAGAAAGTGCCAACCTGGTGGTGCAGTGTCTGTTACTCGTGCCCGGCACTTGTCGACAGGCTCCCTGGCATTGCATCGAGCGCCGTCGGTCGTGTCGGGCCTTCCCTCCATCCACGGAGTACTGCTTCCCCAACATTCGATGCCGGCGAGAAAACATTCGATGGTGTTTGATCACATCCAAGAAACCAGGCCTTTGGGGTAACGGCCATCAATGCTCGTTTTGTTTCCCTCTGCCCGCCCACGAACAGCTCGTGATCTTGGGGTAGATCGCTGCCCGGAACACTTGAGACGCTGTGGCTCTGGTTCTCACAGGCTGAATCGACCTCATCTGGCTGTCAGTCAGCCCACCTGTCTGTCGACTGCGAAAACAAATAGGACCAAAGAGACCAAGGCCACAGCAAAACGAGAGCATCTCCCCAGACAGTGCCCAGCTGTGGCGTTTTAGATGCACCCCCTGGGCATCTCAGTCCGCTGTCAAGTGGCCAGGGCCCCTTGTCCCGGCCTCGAGCGTCTCAGGCCCCCCAGCTCCCCTGCGCCCCCAGACCCCTTGCCCACAGGGAGTGGTTCACTCAGTCACACCAGTTGGCTCGAGGCTGCTTCATCGTACTCAGAGGTCCACGCACAGGCACCATCAAGCGGTTTGAGACGGGCAGGTCTTGTTGGTGGTGTTTGAGGGAGGGCGGCCGCGGGATCAAGGGCAGATCATTAACTGGGATCCAGCGCTGGTGCTGGTGCTACGAGCCCGTGCATGATATACCTGTGTACAATGCCCCCTGCCCACGCAAAGAGCCGTCCGCACACTACTACTGCACCTCTGCCACTTTTTTTCTCCCCGATCCAGCTGCAGAGCACGCCTGGCGCGCCGTTCCCTCTTACTTCTCCCATTCCTCCGGTTAGGCGCTGGCTTGTCGTCCACCATCCACTCATTTCCCTCCACACCACCACTCATCGATCAGAGCAGCCGCCCTGCGACTTTGAGCAACCAACCCCTCTTCCCACTTCCGACCCCTCGACATCCATTTTCAGTCCTTTCCGACAGACACGCCTCCGCAATCAGACGAGAGTTGCCAGATTTTGGGTCTTGGATTCCCTTGGGTCAGCTGGTCGTCGCATCGTTGAAAGTGTCACTGCCGGCACAGGAAGAAAGACTGACGGATTCGGGCTGGAACCTACATCTAGACAACCCACCCACTACTACCTCGCACCAGCCATACAAATTTCCGCGGTCTATCCTGCACCTCGTACCTACATACTCATTTCATTGCCTGCACATCAGGCATATCTTGCTCTACCAAGGCCCGCCAAATCGATAATAGGTCTATTTTTACACTGCCGCGTGGACCGGACCCTCCCGACCTTCTACTTTGGACCTGGGATACGCCGATCAGAGAAATTCGCACTCGGCGGAAATTCAAGGGACGCCGGCACATCCCACGTAGGTCCTGGGCAACAGAATCGTTGGAAGGCGCCAAGTTGGAGCTCTGATTCGAGATCAATCAAATCGAAGGGCCTGCTGCACGGAAGCAATCACACGCCAAGTGCCCACTAGTGGGGTGATCTATTGGTGAAGGACGGAGCAACTGTGAAGAACGGATTGGTACGGCGGGGACTCTTCTCACCACCTCCATCGGTCCTTTACATCACACCGACTAAAAGCCGCCAGAACGAGCCGAGTCAACCGCAACATCTTGATCTTCCCGGGACTTCACCTGGAACCCACCGTCAGCTTAATTGACCAGTAGATCTGCAGTGGGGGGACAGTCTTCGCAAACCTCTCCGCAGAAGCCCCACCGATTCGTGTCTTGATATCTGCCCAGCACTCTCAAGACTGCGCCGCGTGGAGAGCCGATCTTGCACCACGGGCACGAGGCCAAAGACGTTCGTCAATCGGACACGAACGCCTGCCTCTATTCTTCCCATTCACAAGACACAAGGTGATCTTTAAGCAAATATGTCTTTAAAACAGGTTCGTCATGAATTCACATTACCCTCAAAAGATTGCACCCACTGATGTTCGCTGTAGGAAATAGAAAGTTGGGTCTCCGCCCTCGCGCGGTACGACAACAACGAGTTCGACGAGGCATTGAAGGACTTTGAGCCAATTGCCGACACGTCCAAGATTCTCTTCAATATGGGCGTGATTCACGCCACCCTGGGAGAACACGAAAAGGCCGTGAGTTTACCCGCAACTTTAACAGATCATGATCTACCACCCGAACTGTGCTGACTCGTTTCTCAGGTCGAATGCTACCAGCGTGCTATCCGTCTGGATCAATATCTCGCTGTCGCATACTTCCAACAAGGTGTCTCGAACTTCCTCCTGGGCGACTTTGAGGAGGCTCTGGCAAATTTCAACGACACACTGCTCTACCTTCGCGGCAACACGATGATCGACTACGCACAGCTGGGTCTGCTCTTTAAGCTCTATTCTTGTGAAGTTCTCTTCAACCGAGGTCTGTGTTACATCTACCTGCAACAGAAGGACGCCGGTATGCAAGATTTGTCGTACGCCGTAAAGGAGAAGGTGGTGGAGGATCACAATGTCATCGACGAGGCCATTCGAGAGGAGGCAGAGGTAAGTCTACAATCTTCTCGTATCGGTCTCACGACAACTGACTGACTCGACTACCAGGGCTACACCGTGTTCTCTATCCCCGTTGGAGTTGTTTACCGGCCGAACGAGGCCAAGGTCAGGAACCTGAAGACGAAGGACTATCTTGGAAAAGCTCGTCTGGTTGCGGCTTCGGACCGGGCCAACGCATTCACTGGCTTCGCTGGTTCCGAAATCAAGAATGTACGTTTTCTGACAGCCCAGCACCCGCGTGTGTGTGCCGAAAATGTTGTCACTATCATGCTAACTTGAGACTCTAATCAGGCTGGCAAGGCGGATGTGAAGGATGACAGACCGGCCGACAACATTTCTTTCGCCGCTACTAACCTGGTCAAACCTAATCTCGCGAGCAGAGCGCGACAGGATGGCGGGCCTGCGGCGCCACAGGGATCGAATAATGTATTCCCCCCAACACCTCCTCCGGAGAATGACAAGCCCAGCGGACAACTTCCTTCCCGGGGTGCTTCTGTGCGCAACGGTCCGAAGCCCATGCCTGCGAAACTCAACATTGAAAGAGCAAGGAACCAGGACAGGTACGAGAAGGCGAACTCTCCTCAGGACAGGTACCAGTCCCCACAGGACAGACGGCCACAACCTTCGCGAGCTCCTTCCAACGCCACAAGTCGCAGCTACTCCCAGAGGGACAGGGAACGGACGAGAAGGTCTCCCGTTGACGACGACGATGCCTATCCCGACGATTTGTACGACATGTATGGCGCAGGTGCAGGATCCCGCAGGTCGAATGGACGCCGCAATCAGCAACGTTACATTGAGGAGGAGGATGACGATGGAAGCGACTATGACGGAGGGTCTATTGATGAGGGCGACTTTGAGATGATGAACCCTCGGCGTGGAACCGGATCTCTATCGAACTCAGGCTCATCACGCGCCCAGTCGAGAAGACCTGAAGCTCGCAAGGTTAGGGTCAAGGTGCACGCAGACGATGTCCGCTACATCATGGTCGGAACCGCCGTCGAATTCCCCGATCTGGTGGATCGTGTGCGCGACAAGTTTGGACTGCGTCGTCGTTTCAAGATCAAGGTCCGAGACGAGGACTCTCCTCAGGACATGATTACTATGGGCGATCAAGACGATTTGGACATGGTCATGATGGGTGTCAAGTCGCAGGCTCGCAAACAGCGGCTCGAGGTTGGAAAAATGGAGGTGAGTCAAGCGAGGGACTGACCCCTTCAACAGAGACAAGCTAACGTTCTGCTAGATTTGGATCCAGGAGATCAACTGATTTGATGAGGTGGACGGCCGGCAATATACCCCAACAGCATAAAGTGTTCTCACGACATAATGATGGATTATTCCCTTTCTTACAACGTCTCTACATTATCTTTTTTACAATGGGACCTGAAAAGGACATCTCTTTACACACTCGAACACACAAAATCTAGCATCAACAGCGTACGAGCATCTATCTAGATTTGTTTTGATCAGGCGCAACGGGGAACTGAGCTTGACTGGCCGATCACTCCTTGGTCTCACAGTCTTGTACATGTTCTTGTATCTGTTTTGTGTACAATCTTAATTTCTTAACAACAGGGAGAGGAGAGGCTCGGGCCTGGATTGGAAAGGACGGGGTCCTGGTCCAATGGTTACTACATACATCATCAGTTTACGCTGAGACAAATGGTCGTACGCCGCTTCCTTTGTCATGAATTATAAACTTTTTCTTCTTCCATCACGAGGATCAATCTCCCCTTGTGGATCTCGTACTTGGCTTGGGTCACCACACTTGCATCACGGCTATGACGATTGATGATCTACAATGCATCCGCACCGGGTGGCCCGTCGCCGCCGTCTGATCGCATGGCGAAGAGCCCGTGTTTCAGGGGTAAACATATCACAGACTCGTTGGGTTTCAAGACCATCCCTCCCCTTCCGCACCTCCCGCGGAGCAGCCCATCAGTCAAGCCACCAGCCAGCTCGTGGACACTTTTGGCTTTCGGGGTTAGTGACCAAGATGGGCGCACAAACGTGGTTTTTTCTTTTGTTCCCTTTTTAGACTTCCATCTCTTGACACTCCCGAAAAGAAGAGATGACTTTTCTCGCTATACAATGACATCTCCTTTCTTGTTCTTCCTAAACCATCTCGGGAGAAACAAAACGAGGCGTTCATGCGCAGCTGTCATCTCTTGCCCCCTTAAGCGAACCATCTCGTGCATGTGCGCTTTCTCCACGGCTGGGCGTCCACGGAAGCTCTAGCCAGTCTGTGTCGTGTGCTGAGAAACATGGGCATAGTTGGCGTATTTCTTGTTATAGGCTAAATTATCACATATGCTTCACCTTAAATCCCCCTGTGAATACTACTGCGGATGTTCTTCGAAATTGGGTGTGTCCCCAGATAGCATCGTGGCCTGCTCGGACGGCAGAGCTAAGGCGCACATCCATTTTCGTCTTTGTGCTATCTTCTGAATCTTGGACCCATGTGGCTCATGATCTACTCGCACGCGTAACTTCAGTCAAGCCCGTGACGGGTCCACTTCACTACACGGTATCTCGGTGTGTAGTCTGGAAGTCCTTTCAATGCAGGCTTCGTAAGGATATCATGAGACAGCAATATCTAAGAGGTATAATACAACAGTGAACCTTGTACGCCGTGGCCCAGTTTCCCCAAATCCTCCCTGCCCCCGGAATGACGAATGAATACCAGAACCATACCCTGCCTCTCAATAAGAATAGTATAACCATCTCTTCTCTGCCATCGATAAGTATTACAGTAACCAGCTAGCGGCAGACCTGCCCGAGTGCCACATCAAGTGCTCTGAGACCTCAGCTCTGAATACCTGACGAACAGCTGGTCCTTGAAGTGAGAGTGCCGGATTCCCTTAGGTCTCATCTCAGCAAATGTATCCAACGCCTGCTTGACCCCCATCTCGCACCTCTCCACCAGGTAGCAGACTATAAAGTATCCGGTCCGATTGAAGCCGTAGTGGCAGTGCACACCAACTGCGTGCTCGGAGCTCTCGGCCCAGCCCTCCTCGACCGCCCTGGTCTTCTGCTTCTCGCGGAGCCTGTCCACAAGCTTGATGAATTCGTCCACCTCATGGTCTGTAGGTGGAATCTTGGACACAGTCGGGAACTTGTGATATCTCACACCGGCGCGTTCGAGACCGGCCGGATCGTAAACCGGTGTGTCTTTTGAGATGTCGACCACGTCTTTCACAATGCCGCCCCATTTCTCGGCGAAAATGACAGGCGAGTGCTCGTCGTCTACCTCTCGGAATGTCTTCATCGCGCGGAATACACCTGCGATGGGCTTCGAGACGGGCTCGACACCCTTCCACTTGGCCAAATTCTTGACGTCCCATTTCGACTCCTTGTTTAGATACTGCAGCTGCCAGCTCCGAGAGAGCCTGCCTGTGACGTGCTGAGAGAGGAAGTCTGAAATTATGGATGCGAGGATGTGGGAGCAATCTTGGGTATAGACCATTGCGTGTGTCCCACGTTGTACCACCATGGATTTGACAACTTTCTCGGGATGCTGAGGCTGGGAAGGCATGCCAACAGCTGGCGGCTCTTGAGGCGTACTAGGATCCTCCAAGGTGTCATCATCGTGGTTCTTCTTCTTCTGTCGAAAGAAATCCTCGTCTCGTATCTCTTCGATACGGCTGGCTGGCATCGGAGTCTCCACAGTGGTATCGATCGGAGCAGCAGCATCCACAATAGGCTGAATGCTCTCGTTTGCACCGTCCAGTGAAGGAGACGCTGCCTTGGCGTTCAACACTTCAAGGAGCTTGTCGATCTCCCCTGGTGGTGTTACATTGTCTTTGCCCCCTCCAAGCAGAAAACAAGGCACGTTGAGCGAGGCCCAGATTTCTCTGCCTGCTATACCGCCCTTCGGGACGCCGTTCTCGTAGATTGGCAGGCTGCCCCATGCCATTCTTCGCCATACCGGAGTCCTGCTTTGGCGATTGAAGCGGAACTGGGATTGTTTGGACTCGATGTCTGCCTCGGCACCAACAAATCTCCTAACACTAGCACTCTCGGCTCCTCCACGGGCATCCCACGCTCTCCATAGGTCGAAAATCTGGGTAGGTATCCAGAGTAGCTTTCTGAATGTTCTCACCTGCGCCTCCGTAGGCGGCCCCGCGGGTGGGCAAATGGCCACAAGCCCGACTACGTGCTTAGCCAGCAGGCTCGAGCCCGGAGAGGCAAGACGCGCGGCGAGCGCGCAGCCCATGCTATGACCGATTAAAACGACCCCTTGGCCGGATTGCTTATCTCGATACTCATTGATGATCGTATCCAGCAACTCAACAAGCGCTTCGTTCGTATAGGCTTCCCATGACGTCGGCGCAAACTCAGACACACCGCATCCCGGCAGGTCTATCGCGAGGCACGAGGAGTTGTTCGTTAGGCTCTTAAGCAGTGGGTGGAACTGTGCCACAGATCCGCCGAGTCCATGGATGAATACTAACAGCGGCAGAGGCGCCGGGTCCTTTGGCATCTCATCCAGTTTGGCGTGGGGATGGAAGAAGACACGAATGCCGGGATATACAAAACGGCTAGTTTTGAAGGGCCTCACCTCGGAGTTATTCTTGAGGAGGTCCGGATCTGTTGCTTTTGGATCTGAGGGCATTGTTAGCTCATGCAGAATCCAGGTGGCGCGGTGAAGTACTGACCATGGTTTCCTGACTGGGGACTGGTGTCTTGGGTCTGGGTTGGACCGCCCGGCGCCATGCGTTTCCAATACCAGAGCGTCAGAATTGCGGCAAGAGCAGCGGTGGCCGGAAGAAGTGCAGCACGGGGGCCGGGCCTGGGGAGTGCCTGAATCTCCTGGATCAGATTGCTGATAGCCTTTCCGGCTGCAGTGTTGCCAACAGCGGCGCCGCTTGAGCTGGCCATGTCTGTGAGTCAGACAGAGCCGCGAGACTGAGAGCGACTAAAAGAGACTGAGAAATAGAGCACTACAGAGACCCAAGGAGATGAAGATAAAAAAGACTATATGGATCTTTTTTTGGCCTGCTTTTTCGTGTGCCTGATGACGCCTCAAGGAGGAGAGTGGAACAAGCAGGCAGAGATCCAAGCCGTGACCCACAGCATGACAGAACCTTGGACGCAAGGATGAGCAATACGCACACGAGGGCAGCGACGGGAAGACGAGGGCGAGAGGCCTTCCGAGCTGTAAGAAAGAAGTCGCAAGGGTTTTCCAGGTCCCAACAGGTGCTGCTCGGAGAACCTAGATCTGTCTATATTGAAGGAGCGTCTTGTTATCTCGAACTGCGACTGCTGTGATGCTGGGCTATCGCTGCCGTGTATCCGGGGTTGGGCTATTTCTCCCTCCCTTTGCATGCCAAGGGTCGAAGCAAGACAGTCAAAAAAGCCACACACGTGGCAGTAGTGAGTGCGGCTGGGCGTTGTTGAGAGGCAACGGGCGAGGTGGGATACACCGTGAATGTTCTGGCGCGGTATGGGGGTGATAAGCAGATCCGGGGCCGCGCCTGCTGCGGTGGGACGTTGAAAACGCAAAAGTACGGGGTATCGATGTCATTGAAGTAGCTCCCGCTGTCAGCCGCGAACCAGTCAGTCGCGCAATTACTTCAACGTGTTCCAGAAAGTCGACCGCCATTGGATGTGGCCTTTTTGTCTTTGCCAAAATCAACATATCAGCAGCAACTTTCAAGGCTTTGCTATTTCTCTTGTATGAATCAAGGTTTTCTTAATGGCGGTGACAGCCTGTGCGGAAATTCTGATGGCTGACACCAGACGGGGTTGCAACCAATTACATCAGATAACCTTCTGTACACTTCAACACACTCAATTGACAGGTGACTTAGCAGATGAAATATTACACAATCCAATGCCATTGCTTTCACTCTTGCGTTCTGGCTCTATATCCCGGGCCCATAGAGTATCTATACTGGGGCTTCTCTGTTACAGCTGTTTAACTTGGGACATGGCACCCCGAGTAAATGATACCGTGCGGCGATGTTCCTTCCCTGCACATCAGACCAGCAGTCGTAGCATACCTGTCGCTTCCTTGGAGGTAAAGCAGCAGAGAGGAGTGTGGTCCGACGCGATCCCCCAGGGGCCGGCTATCTCCACATAGAAGACGAGGAAATGCTCCATAGTAACGGCCTCATCCATAAGAGGATCCGAAGACTGTATATCGCACCCTGGGAGCACTAGTCGTAGTTCGCTCCAATGCCCTCTCTCCAACCGATGGGTATCAGTGCCGCAGCAACCTCGTCGACCCCCCTCTCCGTAGCCAGCATGTTGAACTGAGAAGCCGCATTCCTCGTGTCGAGAACCTCAACGCGAAGTCCCAGGCTGCCCAGGTACTTCCTCGTCGCGGGGCTCAAGGGACGCATCTCAGGCCCCAGACCCAGGATAATCAGATCTGCAAAACGTGACAAGTTAGCCCATCATATTCCCTATATCATGTCTAACGAGCGATTTGTCGTGTAGCACATACCAGGCCGAGGCCACAGCAAATCCAGCACCGCGAACGCCTCCTCGCGAACCTCCCACTGGCCCTTCGCGTTGACGAGCTTCATGTCCGGGCCCCACGGCCGCCACGCGAACGCCTCGCCGTCCACGAGCAACACCCCGTTCCCGTCGTATATCGAGACACCGCTGTTGAGCTTGAACCCGTCCGACGAGCAGATGTCCACCGAGGTCGACGGCGCGGGTGTCTGGCCCAGCATGTCCATGCGCGAGAAGTCGGTCGTGGGCGGGCTGTCGGGGATCTCCTCGTCATTGTGGGCGCGGGCCCGCTTGGCTAGCCGGGCAGTCGAAGTGTGCAGCGGGGCGGCGCATTGTCGTGTTGTCGTGGGTGGGAAGCGTGGCAGCGTCTTTAGTTGTGGGCGGTGGTTGCTGAGTTGCGATGCTAGAGGTCGGGCGTGTCTCGGTGCAAAGCCTTGCAGCAGGCTGCCACTAGACGCTGCGAGGGGTCGCAGGACGCTCTTTGGGCCTACGCGCAGGGCCATCATGTAGTTGCTGGATATGGCGGAATGTCGGACATGCTGGGCAAAAAGTTGTGTCGGGGGGAAGTGGAATATTCAGAGTAGAGCTCGTTCCCCACGTCATTGACCGTCGCAGGCTTAGCCTGCCGAGTGTTCCACCCAGGCACTTTACTCTGCAACTTATCTTACCGACAGAAACACTACTAAATACAGGGACTTATTCACGCGAAATATAATTCAACAGGCGTGGTGATTGGTTTTGGGATGGATACATCTGTGGTCATCCTGAGAAGTTGGACCTGGTGGTTTACAATTCGAGTTCCGGGTCTCACACAAATACCTAGGTACGTGGTCGACCAGTATTGTACTGTTGACGACCAATCCAGGTCCAGTCCAGTCCGACGCTACGTGGACCATCACATAGCCCAGGATGACGAGGCGCTCAGGTTGTCGTTTGACGACTCGATGGTCTGTATCATTGCGATCATCAAGACGCTGAAAAGCAAGCCCCTAAGAACAGAGAAACAGCGGTCGATGCCCTTTGCTGTTTCATTGAGAGAGATATCATGCAGCCCTTTTATTTCCCGGTTAACACCTGAGCCAGGATCAAGACCGTCCAAGATCCGCCTCTGTTTGCGTGACCGTCCATTCCCTTGTACCGACACCGCTAAAGGAACCCTCCATGACCAACACCAATTTACTTCTTCTTGGGACCCTGCTCGGCCTCCTTGAGCACCTTCTTGACGATCTTCTGCTCCTCGATGAGGAAGGCACGGACGATACGGTCGCGGACGCAGTTACCGCATCGCGAGCCACCGTACGCACGCTGGACGGTCTTCTTGGGCTTGGAGATCTGGGCGTACTCGCGGGGACGCAGGGCGGGGATCTGATCACGTAGTTCACATTAGCTGGTGTCCCAGGTGGTGTTGTGCTATGTAGCTGGTCGTCTTAGGCGAGAGAATGCGGGCAGAGCTAGGCGAGGTCGGGAGGGCAGATGAGTCGTCGCAAAGTTCGAGGTAAATCGTCCCCAATCCGTTCATACAATTTCCCGATTTAATCGTTATCCTCCTGCGTATCGGTTTCGGTTTGTTGTGCGTTCCGTTGATTGTTGTCGGAGTCGTGTATTTTTGTGCTTCGGCGTGCCCTCTTACTTTGCCCTCCTCGATTGCATCCCGCTCACTCGCTGATTGACCAAGGGGATGGACTTACGCCAGGCAGCTTGGTACCACAGTCACCGCACTTGGGGGCAGTTCCTCGCTTCTTGATGTGAAGGATACGCGACTCGCCGCCAGGGGTCTTGACGATACGGGTCCGGTTCGAGGTGGTGTTGTAGCTGTAGCAACGAATATTCGGTCAGTAAATTGCAATCATCCCCAGTCCGCAGGTCCTGGATGAATTGGAGTTCGGTAGTCCTCACCCGTTACGGCGTCTGTAGATCACACGAGTGCCGGCCATTTTGACTGTGTTGATGTCGTTGGAGAGGTTGACTGTCGGACAAACGTGGGTCTTTCTGGTGGTCGAGGGCGCAAAAGGTAGACGGAGTTTTGAAGTGCCAGGGCTGCTAGGATTTTTTGTGGTGGTTAAGCTCGGACCATCGTGCCCCACTGTTCTCAAGGCAGCAAAGCGCCGACGCTAAGATGGGCAGGCGCGACGAGGTCTGTGGCGTCTGCGTCTGTGGCAGTGCATTTTTCAACCCCAGCCACACCCTCCCTCGTCTCTGCAACTCCATCGGAAGCCCAGACTCAGGGGTCCAAGTCTGCTGCCTCCTAAATCGTTCTCAGATACATGGCTGTGTACGCATCTTGCGGTGCAGACTACCATTGTCAAACTACTATGAGCTTGACAGTATTTCAGAAAAATCTTTCAGAAAAGTTTGTGCGTCTTTAATGTCCTGGCGTCAATTCTTCTTGGGGGCAAATTTGTACTGTAGGTCGTCCTTTCATAGGGATGCTCCTGTAGAATACCGTCCTGTAGAACGCAGACCTCTAAGATACTATGTCTTGAAAATGCCTATAGAACAGCATCCCAGAGGATGACTGCCCACACAATAAACTCCCACAGGAAAACCTGCCGCAGGAAAGCCTGCCGCAGGAAAGCCTCCTTGAAGAGACCACTCCACAGCACACCCTCCCAGGAAACATTGTTCTGTCCACCTGTGGGACCCTAGCCAACAAGACAACCCACTCTAGGAGAGCTCTTACAACAAAAGGGTCTCCCATAGGAGTGCTCAACTCCCATGATTTCTAGAGAGTCTTCAGCGGGATACACTCATCCGGGAGCATGTCTGTGATCATTGTTCTAGAAATATTTGCTCTGCCAGAATCTCCTCTGAGGATCACTACTCAATCAGGGCTCCGATCTGAGCCACGCTGGCCATAATCTCCTTTCCAGAGGCTCACGCTTCCTCGCACATTCTCAGGCGAGTCTTCCCGTCCTCGCGCATGTTGGACCCCGGAATGCGCTTTCCAAACTTCCTTGTCCTAAACTGGCCGGATGCCCTCGAAGACTCCAGTCTTCTTCATCCATGGCCATCGCTTCATCTATTCTGTCATCGTGACCGGATAAGATGCGTCAACTCATTGGCGTGAAGCCTGAATCGCGCTAGTTCCTCCTGCCACCGGGGCTCTGGCGTGATGGACATGATCATATTCCTGATAGAGCATGCTGAGATCCAATGCAGTCCAGACCGACAGCTCAAATGCCAATTGCTTCAATATTCACAACAATAAGGCTGCCTCAAGTGTTGGTGCTCAACCAGTCAGGGTCATCTCTTGCCCGCCACGGTTTGATGCCCTTGGGATTGTCCTTGCGGCTCTGTTTCGCGCGCTCGAAGACCTTCGTAGTTTCCTCGTTTGTGGCCGCCTGCTTGTACTCTTGGATCTCGCTGTATGCGGTCTTTGTAGCACCTTGGAGGGCCTCGAATGTGTCTTTCGCTATGTGGACTCGTCAGCGAGTGGCGGTGGTAAGAATGAGAAACAAGTCGGCATACGAGAGGATTGAATGGAAAGGGGCTCCATTGCCTTGGGAATGGTCGAGCGCAAATTGAGCATCTGTCGTGTCGTACGGTCAGCAGGCGACTCTTGCAACTACAGCGGGACACGCTCAACGCGAAGACTTGCCTGGTGGTGGAGTTCACCTAGTCGCTTCAGCGCCTGCTCGATCTCAGCCTCGCCCCACTGCTGTCCTGCAGATGCTTTCTGGTCAGGGGCGGACATGGTGAACGTGGCACTGGGAGTCGGGTGTATGCAATTCGGCCACTATGGTTTGGGGAGGATCGGGTCCAAGGTAGCGCGCGGTCTCTCCCTATAAGGCGAAGGAATTGGAAGGACTCGGCATCACAAAAGACACCCAAACTGAATTGGAAGTTTGGGCAGATCACCGCAATGATCCCAATGCGCAGACTTCTCTTGTCCGCGTGCAATGGGCTGGCCTGGGTTGTCACACTCGAATCGATGCTTAAACAGAAAGTGATCAGAGCTAGGTTACCTAGTCGGGCACTGAGGTCAGACAGTGCGCGTTTGGTCTGTCAGTAATCCAGGCTGTCCGTCCGTCAATCGCACAGATGTGACGGAGCATCACTGTGCAGTGAACCCCGGCCCAGACAGCTTGGGTTGCAGTCAGCTCCCACATCTCCCCCCAGCTTTCCTGTCAGGCCCGTCCGTTTGATTCTGGACCCGCCCCTGTTGCAACGTGATAAGGGGGTGAGAGCTGATAAGCCGCTGTCTGCCAGGCGGACTGGCGGGCCAGATGGCAAAGTGCCAACTGGGGAAGGCACCTGGGAAGAACATTCCACCGAAAGAGGCCAGCTCCTGCCTCAGGCCTGGTTTTCTCCGGGCTTGTTCCAATCTTCTATTGACGGTTCGAGCTACCTAACCAGTCAAACCTCCTGCAGCAGACTGGCCGGGGCCCCCGAGGAGAAAAAAAACCGACCGCGAAAAAAAAAACAAAGCTCATCAACCCCGAGAAAAAGTCCTGGTTCGCTCGCTGACCTTGACCTTGACTCGACCCCGACTGCCGTACCACCCTCTCTATCCCTCGACACGGTGACAAAACCCTGCAAACACACGCAAGACGGCACACCACCAAGCCCCGAGCTCCTCACACGCTGGGCTTCTCCTGCTGCACGCTGCGACGCGCCCTAGGTCCGGATCTGCCTGACGGCTCAGGCACACTCGACCAATCAGCCCGCCTGCCAGACCGGCTTGGAGTTCCACCTTAGTCCACGCGAGGTTGCAGCATGGACCGGATGATTGGCTGGGCCGACGACAGCGTACCTAGCGGACTCCCAAGCATCGCTCACGACGACAACACAGTTCCAGTTGGCACTGTCCAGCCATCCCATGCCTCATACCATCCACACCATACATCCCACCCATTCTCTCAACCTCCTGCACAACATCACCATCCTGCTGTAGCAGGTGGTTATGGACATCAGCACTGGCAGCCCGTCCAGCCGCCGCATGTGAACAGTGTGCAGCAGCAACAGCAGCAGCAGCATCAACACCAACAGCAGCAGCAGCATCAGCAGCAGCAGCAACAACAGGCTCAGCAACAGCAAGCGCAGCAGCAACAGCAAGCACAGCAACAACAACAGGCTCAGCAACAGCAGCAGGCCCAGCAGCAGTTGCCGCCATCCCGCCCAGCCTCGACCATCCCTATTCCGACCTCCACGCCAGTGCCTGCTTCCCTCCCGCCGGCTGCACCCACCTCCTCTACGCCTGTCTCTGTGCCCGCCCCAGCACCGCAGTCTCAGCCGCGGCAAACGAAGAAGCGAAAGCTGAACGACCAGAGGCAGCAACAGCAGCAGCAACAACAACAAGCTGCCGCTGGCCCTTCAACCACCACTTCCGATCGACTTGGTCTGCTGCAGACGAACCTGCCCTCGCCGGCCCCCTCGGCATCCGTTCCAACTCCTCCGCCTCCCGCCAATCAACAGGCATCGCAGGCAACCCCTACGGTAGCCACGTCCTCCAAGCAGAGTGCACCACCCCAGACACCTCAGAACTGGTCTCTCCCCGGCCCGTCGAGCGCTCCGCGAACCTCGTCCTCCGCCATGCCTACCTCTCCTGCGCCAGCATTGGCTCCCCCACCTGAAGGCATTTATCGATCATTCGAAGACCTCTTGACCGCCGTACAAAGGGTGGCAAAGGATCAAGGATACGGAGTTGTCAAGCTTCGGTCGAGCAACTATCGGGAGGGGAAGCCGACGCGCTTCGACCTGGTGTGCGACCGTGGAGGAGTCAAGTACAGCAGTACTGCTAAGAAGCGCAACCCTAGCACGCGCAAGGTAGACTGTCCATGGCGTGGGAAAGCCGTGTGTGAGGTACAGCTGGGGAACCAATGGCGCTTCGTCGTGCAAGAGTCACGGCATAACCATGAACCGCGCGTGCCTACTGCGCCGCCAGGGCAAGAGAACACGCCGGTTGCGCAGAGCATTCGAAGCCTGACCAACAAGATCGACCGCATGACCCACGAGATGACCCAGGGCTTCACCAGGTTAGAGTCCAGGTTAGAAAGCATGGAGAAGCGCATCGAATCCTTTGAGCAAAGTCAACAGAGCCAGTTGAGCCAACAGAATCAACAGCCCCAGCAGAACCAGCAGAATCATCATAACCACATGATTCAGAACCGTGTTCCTATGATGAGCGGACCTATCTTGGACGGTAGGATGAACCAAATGGAAGCCCGCATGGAGGCCATCGAACGGGGTGGCATGGACATGCAGCTTGGCGGCATGGACGATCCGACGACGAGACTGCTCACGGGGGGCCCGACCATGTAACCGGGGGGGAATCTTCAGGAACTAGAACTGTCTGTCCAACAACCCCAGCCGCCGTTGGAAACTGGTAAACACTCGAATGAAGCTGGGCAAGGATAGCACACAAGGGCGACGAATTTTTCTAGCGCGCTACGAGAGCTTCAGACACCGAACATGTACGTGGAACCGAACAAGGTCAAATTGCGGGAGCACACATCAATTCATGCGCATTGCAAGGTTGGGCTACGGAGTATATGGCTTCTCATTGATTTTATTTCCCACGGACGGGTGACTTACGGAAAGGGCGGGTTTGAGGCGTTTTGCTTGGACAACAGAACCGTCGGGCTCGGGCGGAGTCGTCTGTGGCGAGATTGATTATGTTTCCAAAGACATTAAAGCCGCAACACGGCGTCAGGTGTAAGGCCAGCAGACCCCATCGTCGGTCGGTGTCGATTCTTATCGACTGCATGTAGATGTCGGAACCGAAGGAAAGAAAAACCTCACACTGTATATATTTACCGCGGTCCCAGGGGTCCGCGTATCTAGGGTAACACTTGCAGCTGATCACCCCGATTGCTCCTTGATATGTGACTAGTTCCATGTATACTTGTGGAATTCTCCGGAGAGTCTTTCAACATTGAATAGCGAGTCTACTTGCTCTTCACCTGCATCTATGTAATTTGAAGCGCATTCTTGCAGCAGTTATGTACATGGTGTCGGGGACCTGTAGAGCAAGGCTACATGGATAGTCCGATATTCCAGTACAGGTAATTCCCAGGTGCGAGTGTTGGAAGATCACTGCCAAGTCGGACGCTGTGGTGCAGAACGTAGTACAATCACCCATCACTACAGGCACACACATTTAGGCGGCCCGGAATGCCGGTCTCGACATTTGGAGGAACTGGACATTTTCCCTACACTTTGCTGAACAGTTTCTTCGCTCCCTCCGAAGGGCTGTCATGCCCGACATGGCCACAATGCACCACTTGAGTGAAGAACAGAGCCAAGAACGCCGTGCGAGAACGGCCCTTGCGGAATGACCATGTATACAGTCGGCACCGGACACAGTGTGGGATCTGGACCGCTTGGTTTGCGCCGTTCCCCTGGGTCGGTACCGGGGCCGTGGTCCCGTCTCGGTGCCCAGGTCGGGTTCTTTCATGCCTGTATCCCGGGGTACCGCCGCTTGGCCGGTCTGCACTCAACAGACTTCCCCAGCTTGTTGAAGTCGCGCCCGCCGTTACACACAAGGAAATGAGTGTACCATGCTGGGCTGCAGATGTAGTCGACCTGCTGACTAGGGGAGACTGTCTAGACTCAATAGGCTTCTTCTTTGGAGCCTGTCTTTCTTCCTAGATTCCAATGGCTTACTGAGATACAAGATATAGACTTCACATAATGACCGTTCTTACCTCACTGTATTGATTCAAGTCGGAAATCAATCAACCCTGAATAACATCGTCAATACGCAACACCTTCAGCATGATATTAAAAGTGGCGTGTTTGCGTTTGTCCTTGCCTGTCTCGCCGGAAAATCCATCGCAGGCCAGATGCCAGCCGTCATGACCTGCGCCAGCTGCTTCCACGAGAGGCCATTGTAGTACTGATCGAGTTCATCCTCGAATGTAAAGACATGCTCACTTGTCGCCCGCAAAAGCGGTCCTGATCTTTTTCAACTTTGTTGTATCAGTACTATGCATCCGGACCAAGAAGTCGGTTCCAGCTGCTTAGAATCGCCACGGCGGTATCGTCCAAAGCTAGGCCGATCGTTATTGGGAAGGCAAGGAATTCATGAGCCATGTGCAATTCAGCCGCGCGCGACATCAAGGCTTCACATCCCGGTCGACCACGAGCGCGCCAGGCTTCAAGACGACTCACCTGCGCGCGAGGCTGCTTGGGACACCAAAGCAGCGTCTATCTCTGCCGAGGCCGAGGCCGATCTGAGCGGGAGTGGAGCCAGGCATGCCAGGAAAGTGGGAGGAGCCGCGCGGGAACGAATTCTGGGACCTTTGGGGGGCGACCCGCTAAACAATGCCCTGGGGACTGCCAGGCCGACCGTCCAATTGGGCCGGGGGTGATTTCAAATGCTTTGTTAATCGCCTAGACTCAGCATTATGTACCGGGTCACTCCAGACAGAGCCTGGTGAGAATCTCGGTTGAAAAAAAGTCCTCATCGTCGTAGTGTAACCTCTGCATCTCAATATTCATTTAAGGGTTAGATTTTCATTTGCCTTTGTAGAGACAATCTCCTTAAAGAGCTGTGTGACTGAGATCTCCCATGCGCCCCATTCTCTCGGCCGAGAGAGCGTCTTCATACTGCGCACGCATTTCACAAAAGAGCATTCATCCCCGGTCAACTTGGGTAGGACTTCACAAGGCTCTTGTACAACGACAAGGTCGTGTTTCGGGGTTTTCATTCTGCGCACGACGAACGAGTTCACCTCTTCTGCCCTCTCACATCCCACAGCGCCACGCCTTCAGCAGCATGGCGGATCAATCAGCACAAGTTTCAGCGCAAGAGACGCTCAATGCCGTCGAGTCTCAATGTCCCAACAACGCAGAGTCTGGCAAGGCTGAGGCATCGGGTTCCGCCGAGTCCAAGGCAGAACCAGCCCTGCCGCCGCTGTCTGGTCACGAATTCAAGCAATACAACCGGCTTGCTGAGCATATGAATTATTTCGTAAGCTAGTTTTTATATTCCTTTGACGGTCTTTCTCTATTCGGTCTCATTTCTAACTCTAGATCTAGCACGAACACTTCCGTCAGACATGGAACCTGCTATACACCGCAGCCTCATCCGGCCGCAGGCCAGCCGGCATGAGTTTGAAGCAGTACATCGACCAGGGGCTGGAGTTCATCTCTCATCTCACAGCACACCACAATATCGAGGAGACGTACATCTTTCCGATCCTGGCCCGCAAGATGCCCGAGTTTCAGAGCAACGGCAAGGGCAAGAAGGCCGCCGAGCTCCTCCAGCAGCACAAGGAGATCCACAAGGGGATGGACGTCATGCAGGAGTATCTGACCAAGTGCCGCAACAAAGAAGTCGACATAGAGATGGCCATAATAAAATCCAAGATGGACACCTGGGGCGGCGTCCTGTGGAAGCACCTCGACCAGGAGGTGGAAACGCTAGGTGCGGAGAACATGCGCAAGTACTGGACGATAGAGGAGATTCGGAGGATACCGATGTGATACCGGGTTCATGCACGCGGCCGATCGGCGAACGGCAGGACGAGTGGTGATCAAGCAAATTCATGGTCGCACTCGGAACAGCTCCCGCAGAGCATGCGTGATCTCCCGGTCTCAGACCTTTGCCTCAATAACAATCTCTTCCACTCTGACCAGCCCGCCACCAACGGCCCCAGAGTCGGGCGTGACGCTGGTCTCAGTTCGAATGATGGGACGCCTGCCGTCATCAGAGGGTGTGTGAGAGGCAAAAGACGGCGACGGGCCGTAGAAGAGCCTCGGCGTCCCGTCGGAGAATGAGGTTATGGTGGACCTCTGGAGCCTCGGCTGCCTGTGGTCTCCCGCGGAAAAGACAACTGGAGCCATCTTGGCGAAGAGTGGCCGCAGTGAAGGCATTGATAGACAGACGATGCTGATGCTGCATTCCAGAATGCTCCACATCAGAGGTTCGGCGAGGTCGTCTAGAGGTAGAAATGAGTGGATTGTCAGGCATATATGGGGAACCTGGGCTTACAAGTAATATCAGAGCTGTTGTAGAGCTTGTGTATGTACGACAATTTCACCACGCGCGCAAAAACAGAACTAGATTCGTCAGCCAAGATAAGCTCACATACACCAAGTGATGAAGGACCATTCATTGAGAGGAACGCAGTCGAGAACTTACGATCCACCAATAATGGTAAGAAGACAAGCCCCGGCTTTCTGCTTCCGGGGAAGCCTGAGCTTGAGGAAGTAGGGCAATGGCGCTGCACACAAGACAATGTCCGTGATGATATTCACGGTTGTACTTGCGTATAGGAACGAAGGGAATTGGTAACACTTTGCTTGTGCCCTGAGGGTGGGATCCCACGCGGCCTGTATGGGAAGACAAATGAAAATAGTCGCAAAGACGGACGCCACCAGCAGGGCCAATGTTACCGCCAGCATCACATACAATAGCCTCTGCACTCGGTTGTGTGTGAATATTCGAAAGTATGAACTGATGATAGACAGGTTTGCGAATGCGATGGCGAAGCTGTAGAGGATGTGGCCGGCCCATGCAAACTCGATGATATGTCTCAAGTCGATCCCTGCATCGATCAAGTCTGATGTGTGTTGACCGAGACCGTGCATGGTTGCTGTACGATAAAAGTGTCAGCTGGCTGGAATTGAAGGAATAAGATTAGGACGAAGTGCCTCGAGGTTATTTACCTCCTAGAGATGCCATGCAGAAAGCCACTGTGAAGGCTGCTGCGACTAGGATCAGGAAGTCGTCGGCAGAGAAGCGATGTGGGGCCATCATCTTCTTGACCATGAGGCGGATTGCAATCACCACCGAGATGGTGGCAAGACAAACGAACACAACAGCGGTGGTGAGGGTTGAATGTTCCGACACGGTGAGCCCGCCTTCTTGGGCAGGGGAGCCGGCGGACTGCCGGCGAATGTTGTCCATCGCGAGATGTGTGAGAAGGTTGGTATCAACGCTTCCCATGATATCAGCAGCAGAGGTTGCACATGGGGTGTGCAAACCGGGAGGGTTTCTTTATAGCATTGATTCAGGCATTTGAAATGGCGACCATGTATATATAAACTGTAAGCCAAGTTCTGGCTTGTGGGAAACAAGAGGAAAGCACGCTTCTGTTCCAGCATTTGCATAGAACCTGGCCAGATCCTCGGCCCCTCAAGACGCATTCGATCGTGATTCAAGGATTAATAGTGCGCTCTGGGATAGGGATACGGCGGGCGATTTGTCCGAAGACAAAATCGAATGGCGGAAGCGATCACACCAGACGGAAACCCTATGATCCCAAGAAAGCTTCTAGACAATATGAGACGGCCCTAATCAGTGTTGAGCAGCTGGAAACACTTCATGGCGCGGAAGTTGACGTTTCGTCGTCGAAGACCGCCACGTGTAAGGGAACACAAATACCGAAGTCACTGGAGTGCTCGCCATTGGCCTAGCAAGTGTCAACACCGCCACATATATAGATGAGGCAGTCGTGCTTCCGGCACATCAAGCACCTGCTGCAGCATCTTGCGGAAAGCTCCATGCGGGCCACGGCATTGGTTGCAGTGGTTCAGAAGCAAGTGGAATGATGTAAGCTGGCAGCTCCTCGAAACTGCCGACGGCCTCGAGGAATAGTGGAATTTTGGTTGACTGATCCACTTCTTGGTGCTTCTTGGACTGCATGCCATGAGACAACAAGAAAGATGGTGGGTGGGTCATCGCTAGTCGCGGACAACGTGTAAGCGTGTGTTTCCATTATCCACAAAGAGCCTGGCGTGTTCGGGAATTACAATTAAGCTTTGTGCTCAACTTCCGGGGGCGCCATGCTAGACCATTTTCTCCCTCGCGGGCGGGCGTCAGATGATAGTCTGCTTGGAGGTTTGAAATGCCATTAATGATGGAGTTTTGTCCACTTGGGTGCTGGATATCCTGGATCTCAGAGGCCTAGTGTTTGACCAAGAAACCGTCGTACAAACCTTGAGGGCGGGCGTCGTGATCCGAGAAGTGTGTAGATAAGATTTCACATGGCAGCTCGAACACCCCAGGCGGGGAGTGTTTGGCATAGATGAAGGAGAGTTCGATGCGAGCGAGTGTCAATGTTGGCTTGGCGGCCCAGCTGCCGCGGTGAACCAGTGTTTCGCCAAACGCTAAGACGTGAGGACCTGGGAAAACCTCCGAACTTCGTCCTATGCGGCAGTTCTCCTGTCAACCTTGCAGCAGGAGAATTTTGCTCGCAGATCATAGTCGCATAGAATTAATCGCAAGGAAATTCTAGACGGAACTCCCACGCGCTGGCCCGCGGTGTTGAATCACGGTATCATTGGTGTGCTCGCGTGAGAACGCGTTGGGTTCCCAGCAATGAAAGGTGATAACGAACGGCGGGTGATGAGTTCGAGACTTCCGAGTCAGTATCGCATAGACTGGCCGTGATTCTCCCAAACATGATCATGGTGGTGGCCAAAATCCTGTTGCAGACTCCATGTTCTCTGGACTTCGAGCAACGCAAGACAGATAAGAGCCAATCCGATGAACAGTGTTAATCAGTTCGTCTTGCTCGAGGCAACGGCAGATGGTTCATCCTACTAAACATAGAAATCCACATGGTGGGTAATTTGGTCGGAATCGGACTTGAAACATGGCAGTGACAAGGAGCATAGACAAGAATGGGGATGTCGGTGTCGGTATTGGAATCGGTGATGGGTTGATGATTATGAGGCCTTCATGTGAGTTCTTCGACTTGCCTGGGATAGAGGTAGTATTACAGGTGGGTCCCAGCCCACTGTGCAGCTTAAAGTGGCTCCAACATTTGCAAGGGTCGAAGCCGAACTGATCAAGCTGTAAGGCTTATCTTATCGCCGACCCCGCTGAACCTTGGGAGAGCTCCTGTCACTAAGCTTCTGGACTCCAAGGGTATCTGCCTGCCTGACGTTTACATCCATTTGTGTGAGAGCCGGTACAGCAGCAGCAAATTCAACCCCACCCTTTTCGGATTGTCCAGAGGCTGAAAAGGAAACGGCAACCAATTTTTGAACACTTCAAGGCTTGCCTAATTCTCTCTTGACGGAAAGACCTTGCACATCCCGATTCTCTGTCCTCACAACGCAGACGCGGTCCACAGCGGCGCCCCTCCCAGCACACGACTTGCCAAGATGGAGGCAACAAATACCCTCAAGGAGTGGGAGCTCCAGAACGAAATAAAGCTCATCGACCCCACCCGCGACTCCCTCTACAATTTCGACGCGGACAGCCAGAAGGCCCTGCAGGAGAAGAAGCTATGGAGGACCGACCCCAACCACTTCAAGAAGGTGCGCATCAGCGCCGTCGCCCTCATCAAGATGGTCATGCACGCGCGGTCGGGCGGAAACCTCGAGATCATGGGCCTGATGCAGGGCTTCGTGGAGAACGGCGCACTGGTCATCACCGACGCCTTCCGCCTGCCCGTCGAGGGCACAGAGACTCGCGTCAACGCGCAGGACGAGGCTAACGAGTACATGGTTGAGTTCCCACGGCTGTGCAGAGAGCAAGGGTCGAGGCAGGAGAACTTGGTCGGTTGGTACCACAGCCACCCGGGCTACGGCTGCTGGTTGTCGGGCATCGACGTGGGCACCCAGGCGCAGTGGCAAAAGTACAACGACCCCTTCGTCGCGGTGGTAATCGACCCACACCGCACCATCGCCGCCGGCAAAGTCGAGATCGGTGCCTTCAGGACGTACCCGGAGGACTACAAGCCTTCGGGCGCCACGGATTCGGAGTCATTCCAGGCGGTGCCACTGGCCAAGGCAGAGGACTTTGGCGCGCACGCGAGCAGGTACTACAGCCTGGAGGTGGAGACGTTCAAGAGCACGCTGGAGGCGCACCTGCTGGATCTCCTGTGGAACAAGTACTGGGTCCAGACACTGTCGGCGAACCCCCTCATCACGAACCGCGACTTCGGAAGCAAGCTGATGCAGGACCTCGGCTCCAAGGTCGGGCAGCTGAACTCCACCTTGTCGCGGAAGAATAGGACTGGAGCGCAGATGGGTTCGTCCATCGGTCTGATGGGATCAGAGAGGGATGGCGGAGTAGACCAGAACGTGGAGAAGCTCGCCCGGGATGCGAAGCAGATCGCTGCGAAGGAGAAGACCGGCCTCATGGCCTTGAATGTGAAGGCGAAGCTTTTCAACGATTTGGGCAATGAGGCGTGAGGCGTGCTAGGTGATTTTTTACTGGGCGAGGAGGGGGCGCAGCGAGGGGCTCACCTATTACACACTTTTGACGAACGAGATTTTGATGAAACGATGATGGCTCAAGCTTGTGGGGGAGCTTGCAAGGCAAATGCATACAGAGGTGGCGTTCAGATGGAAAATTGATTCGTTGGCTTCGAGGCGATTGTCCATTTTTCTAGATGCGGATATGTACAATAATGATGATACACCGGGCGGGCTACTTCAAACAAGTGGCAGTAAGGCCATGGTACCTTTCGAGACCACAATGCCGTCCCCAACTGTTCTCATCCGGAGCTTTCGACCTGTATTGAACTGTTGCGCTCAATCACCAGCTTTCTTCTCCTTCCATTCTGTTTCGGCCCGGATTCTTCGGGGATGCTCACGCACGGGCTCGCCAGCGTAAAGAGGGCCCCCAGGGCGTTGGATCTGCCTGGCCCGGACCGCCTGGCGGATACTTTTCTTTGATTTGGCATGCTTCTTGGGCTGCCGTTCGCCCTCCTCATCCATGGGACGTCCATGGATCCTTATGGGATGATCCACAAACTTGCCAGCGAAAAATGGCCCGACACCATCAGGAATTTCAGTAGCTGTGCTGCGGTCTTGTTCCATCAGATTCCCGTGCGTCGATGTCTCTGGTGCGCGCAGCTGGGCTGCGGCCCGGGCCCGCCTTGCCTTGTCTTCTGCTTGACCAGCCATCAAAAGCTCATGGTGGGACCGCCGTTCCTCGTCGGACATCCCGTGCATGAATGGGCCAGGCGTCACCGGGGGTGGGGGTTTCGATCCACGCCTGCTGGTGTCTTGGGAATGATGTGCATATTCCTGTGCCTGCGTGCTTCCGGGCTGGGCAAAGCCGGCCCCGACCTCCGCTTCAGGCGCGAAGAAGGAGCCTCCGGGCTCAAATGGATGAATCTCGGGCGCTGGCTCGGGCTCGAGGGCCGGCTTCTTCTTCACACTTTTGTTGACCCGCCTGCTCCGCGGAGAGCGATCGCTGACAGGATCAGCCTGGTCTGTGCCTAAGATGTGACGCTGGCCTGTTTTGAATTCTTCGAGGCTGATGTGCTTGGGTGAGAGGACGGATCGTTCTGCTTCTGGTTCTCGGTCGGGGATGGGTTGTGGCCTTGGTGGGGACCAAAATGGCCCTTTCTCTGGTAGGTGTGATCCATGATGAATCGGCCTCAAGACTACCTTAGCTTCGTTCTGAGTCCCCGCAGAATCGTCCTCGTGCTTTCGTACTTTCACGTTTCGAGGCTCGCTCACCTGGTCGTCCGGTGACCTTTGACCTTTGCCCCTGGTGTACCCCTTGATCCCAGCGTACCGGGCCAGCTCAGCTTGCCGCGCCGCCCTTTTGGCCTCGACCCCAAGCTGTTCTTCTTTTACCCTGGCACACTGCCGCGCTTTCCGGATGCGTTTGATCGTTTCTTCCTGGCCTAGAAGCACCATCATAGGCACGACCGACAGCCCTGGCGATCCAACGAGAAGGGCCCACCGTAAGAACTTCCACCCAGCGCCGTGATCCATCAATTGATCGTTCTCTGTGCTGTAATATGTGACAGAATCAGCAAGCTCTTTCGCCTTGTTCCCAACATTCTCCAACGTCCATTCTTCTTCCGTGAGCTCGTCAAATGAGTTCCTAAAATGGTTGAGCACCTTGGAGATGTCCACGTTCAAGATATTATGCTTTCCCCGCTCCATTTTTATGCGATTCATACCGCTTTGGAACTCATTGAAGCTGTTTTTGTAAGCCAGTGTCGATGGCGGAAAGAAAGCGTACAGGTTGTCCCTTATGAACTGGCGATGGTTGTCCAGAGGGGCTTTCGAGGCCTTCAGCACCTCGTGGATATATTCCTCCTCAAGTCGTTTCCATTGACGCTCTGCACTGATGCGCAATCTAGGTTCATCATCAACAACTTCCGCCACGAATCCTGATACTGGCTTCTTGAACAATTCGCGGTCGAGCCGCTCCAGCTCAGATCGTATCGGTGTGAGGATGCGTTGCCTTAGAGCCGTAGGATCCACTGCTGCACCGGATATCAAGTCGCGTGTGAATCGGGTCTGGAAGAACTTGAGTTTGGCCAGGTCGACCACTATGTCCCCTCGTGTGAATTTCAAAGAAAACTGCCTCTGTCAGCCTCAGTCCCGCACAAATGGACTCTCAAACCTGACTCACATTGGCTTTCATCTCTCCAAGCGTCATCCTTCCCCTCTTGTCCAGGTGCGGCCGATTTTGCAGGTTTGGGTCCCAGCCCAGCAAGACCGAGAAATTGAGAAGCGCTTCTGGCATGATATTTGTATCACGGAAGACTGATATTCCAATGTTGTCGATATCCCTCTTGCTCAGCTTCTGCCGCTGATGGTCCACAAGCAGGCCGACATGGGCAAAACTGGGGGGTTGCCAACCGAATGCGTTGTAAAGCTCGACGTGTTTCGGTGTCGATATAAGCCATTCGGCGCCTCGTATGACGTGGGTGATTTTCATGAAATGGTCGTCAACCACGTTTGCGAAATGGTAAGTCGGGAAGCCGTCGGTTTTCATGATAATGAAATTGTCCTCGCGCTCGGCCTTTTTGTAGGCGCCGTAGACCAGGTCTGGAGCAGAGACGGGCACATCGGCCGTCTTGAACCGGACCACATGCTCCTCCCCATTTGCAGCACGCAAGTCCGACTCGGACTTCGAGATTCCCATGCATGTGCCAGGGTAATGAGCCGGGGCGCCGCTGTCGGTTGCTTGCTGCAGGTTGAAATAGAGGTCTTCCTTGGAACAGAAACATCGGAAAGCTTTGTCCTGCTCCAAGAGCATGTCGACATGCTGTCTATACAGTTCGAGCCGTTCAGATTGCTTGTACGAGCCGAAGGGCCCCCCCTTATCCGGGCCTTCATCCCAGTTCAAACCGGCCCATTTCAAGTCTTGGTACAGACGTGACTCCGCATCCTCAACAAATCTTTTCTGATCGGTGTCCTCCAGCCGAAGAATGAACTGGCCGCCGGTGGCTTGAGCCAGCAAGTAGTTAAAAAGTGCCGTGCGCAAGGAACCTAGGTGAAGGTATCCTGTTGGTGACGGCGCAAACCTCGTGCGTGCTGGAGACTCAGGTAGACTCCATATTGGTTTCTGGTTTTTATTTGGTTTTCCAATCAGTGCGTAGCGGCGTATTTGATTATATCGGGAGGGCAGCGATGCTATTTGCAACCTCCTCCTCAGGAGCAGTAAGTTGCTCATTTCGCAGGAAGTCAGGTCATGAAGCGTGTGCCGTCGAAGTGGTGATGTGAGAAAATCTTCGGGCTTAATGTGACATGAGAACGCTCGAGTTTTTCTCACACATGACTGTACTGAACTGAGCAAGCGAAACTAGCATATGATACAGAAGGATAATGTCATGTCGAGAAATGAATGAGACTGCAGCCCGTGTTCCCCTACAGGTATCATACTCGATGATGTGCAAATTGGAATTGACTGGATACTTAACGTACGTCTAGCTGCTGGGCAAGCTTCAGCAGGTGTGGGCCTTGGCCCCTGCCACGCCTGCCAGCGACAGCCAGGCCAGGCTAGCTCGATTAGGCCAGGCGGTGAAAATCCGTCTGCGCAGCGGCAGAATCCAGGGCGCTGGAATATTTAAACCCTCGTCCCCCTCACGTTTTCCGATTCCTTTCCTTCTTTTCTCTTTAGCTCTCTTTGCCTTTTGTACGTTGCCCCCTAACATTGGCTCATCAATGGTCTCATTTGCTAACGGAATCAAATAACAGGGCTTAGATCAAGTGTAGTATCTGTTCTTTTCAGTTTAATCTCTGAAAGTACTCTACGGAGTACAATCGTGATTATTCTAATTTTTGTCCTTAGGGGGACGGTCCTCTGAGCTTGCTCATGGCCGACCTCCACAGTGTCCTCGGTATCACACTGCCTCCGAGCGACGCGAATCATCTTTCATTGTACTCTCATGGCTTGCCTGGGATGCGAAGAAGGAGTCTCCTATCCAGACTGTTTGAGAACGCTGTCGCCCTGCTCTGACGTGACTCCCCGTTTGTCTAGCGTCGCCGTGATGCTGGCCGCGTCCAATCGGTCTACTATGTGTGCCTCTGACTAACTACGTCGGCCGCGAACCTCGAGCAGGTTCACTGCTTCCAATCACTGCTTCCAATGACGGTCTCGCGGCCTCAACTGTTACAGCACATGTTGCCCTTGGGCGACACATGTTGCCCTTGGGCGACTCCTATGACTTGTGTTACTTACGATGACGACATTCATCAGCATGATAAACTCTTGCCCTTGAGCTGACCTCTGGCGGGAGACCGAACAGGGCAAGCATTGTGACTTTTCGAGTGGGTTGGTCAGCACAACGCAGAGTTTGATAAACAGGCGCGTAAGCAGCGCGACAGTGACAATGGCGACTAGCCTCAGGTTTTGCATTGGACAGCCCTACGAGCTGGGGAGCTACAGGCTGAGTAGGTACCTTGGCAAGTGACAAGTAGCATGTGATTAGGCTACCTACGCACCGGGTAGGGGCTTGTTACCGTAGTCGGACCCTTCCTCATCATGAACCACCGCGTCTGAAACGATAGCATACTTTCGCCCAGCGAACCAGGTGCTTCTGCTAGCAAACCAGGAACCGTGTCATAGTCCGACAAGTACGTACCCTGGATTTGACCAGGTAGGCGAGTGCCCAGATTCAAGTGAAAATCTGCACTGGCTCGAGTTGGAGAGAAGTTGGAGCGTGGGGTAATCTTGCGCTGGCTTGGGATGCGCTTTTGTCTGCGGCCGGCTGAGAAGGTTACGGCTTTTCCATCCTTCTGCATCATCGGATTTTGCAGTGTCTCGAGCCAGCATATATAATAAAGCCATTTCACTCTCTTTCGTTTCCTAGCGCGTGAACTGTCTCGCCTTTGCTGCCTTAGCAACTGCCTTCGCAGGTCTCAGTCAATTCTCACCTACCTATCACTACCTTTAGTAGGCTTGCCCCGCCAAAACTTCGTTGTTCACCCACGAATTTTCATCTGCTTTGCAAATCCAGCGAACATCTTGAAGAAGACCAAATATGGACAGTGGCGGACCTGGTAATGGTCCTGAGGGACAGGAGGATCTTGATCTTTATGGTGAGTCGGCTTGTGCGATGACTGCATCCCAGTGGTATTTCTTGTTTGATCCAACGAGGCCCAGGCTGACCAGAACCAAGAGCTGCTCGGAGTCGAGAGGACGGCCACTCCAGACCAGATCAAGAAGGCATACAGGAAGGTGCGCATTCGTAATACCACAAACCCACTGGCGTTATCCGCGCCTTGCTGACCTTGTCTCATCACAGGCTGCCCTGCAACACCACCCAGACAAGGTCTCTGAGGATCGCCGCGAGGAAGCCGAGGCGAAGTTCAAGCAAGCGACCCAAGCCTACGAAATCCTCCGCGATGATGAGAAGCGAGAGATGTACGACCAGTACGGCATGGCCGCCTTCGACCCCTCCCGGGGCGGCGGTCCCGGCGGTGCCGAAGTCGACCTGAACGACATCTTGGCGCAAATGTTCGGCATGGGCGTCGGCGGCGGCGGACCAGGTGGGCCGCGAAGGCCGAGACGCGGTCGCGACGAGGAGCAACAGTATAAGGTGACGCTGGAGGAGCTGTACAAGGGCAAGACCGTCAAGTTCTCGGCGAACAAGAAGGTCAACTGCAGCCAGTGCAAGGGCACGGGCGGCAAGGAGAAGGTCAAGCCCCAGACCTGCGACCGCTGCAAAGGCAACGGCTTCCAGGAGGCGTTCCAGCAGATCGGCCCAGGAATGGTCCGCCGGGCCCAGGTGCAGTGCGACCACTGCCAGGGCTCAGGGAACTACTACAAGGAGAAGGACCGCTGCAAGAGGTGCAAGGGCAAGCGTATTGTTGACGAGATCAAGCCTCTGGAGATCTACATCCCTCGAGGCTCCATGCAGGGCAAGCAGATCAGACTCGAGGGCGAGGCCGACCAGCACCCCGACCAGACACCGGGAGATATCATCTTCACACTTGTCGAGGAGCCACACGATGTCTTCACCAGGATCGGTCAGGATCTGTCTGCTGACTTGAACGTCACCCTCGCCGAAGCCCTTTCTGGGTTCTCAAGAGTGGTTCTCAAGCACCTTGACGGGCGCGGAATTCACATCGACTTCCCCCGTGGCAAGATCCTGCGGCCCAACGAGGTGATCAAGGTCGCCGGTGAGGGTATGCCACTCGAGAGGGGCGAGGCGAAGGGTGATCTCTACCTGATCGCCAAGATCGAGTTCCCCGAGAACGGGTGGTTGAGCGACGACAAGTCCTACGAGGCCCTGCAAAAGCTGCTGCCTCCTCCTGAGCCGCCAATCGTCGCGGAGGAGGTTGACGAGGTGGACTACGAGGAGGATGTGGATATCGAGGAGGTGAGAAGTGCCCCCAGTTGACGTTCCCCCCAAATTATATGTGAGCTTGTGACTGACTTGACTTTCTACAACAGATGGGCGCCCACTCAGGAGACGCACGATTCGGCGGCGACTGGGAAGATGTGGACGAGGAAGAGGGAACCACCCAATGTGCCACTCAGTAAATATTCTCTGGGAAGCGTGGAGTTTTCAAGTCTACGAACACGAATGGGCAAGACCTGGTGCCCCCTGGCCTGCAGATACTAGGCACTGGAGGGGGCAAATCTCATCTAGTTTTTCTGTACAGTTGTTGGATGTAAAACCATCGCAAGTAGCGCGACGTAGCATCCAGCCCGATAGACCAAATGAAGAGCAGCTGGCAGTTCCAGCATTTACGAAAGAGATCCTAGGCCAGGAGGTCGTACGATAAGGGATTAACGAGCATTCCGATATCTTTCTGGATG
Organism: Diaporthe ampelina; assembly: GCA_023522825.1. Classification (NCBI taxonomy): domain Eukaryota; kingdom Fungi; phylum Ascomycota; class Sordariomycetes; order Diaporthales; family Diaporthaceae; genus Diaporthe; species Diaporthe ampelina. Next base: position 24,574 of record JAMFTM010000053.1, on the reverse strand, counting down.
TTTGGGCAGTCTTCCGCCGTTGATGAGTCCATCGGGATTGCCGAAGGGTCACAGACACTTGACAAAAACATGAACAGCCAGTATTAAGTCCCTCGTATGCTGACGGGTGTTGATATAGGTGGGTTCCTATCATGGACAGTGCTTTTGGTTTTGTACCAGTATGGGATCCATCATTGGGAGGGGGGGCAGTATACTGGAGTGTGTCCTACTGGAGGCTATCCTGCTAGAGGATATCCTACTGTACATGAGCGCCTTGTGAGGCCCTACATTGGACATGATCCTAGTGGGCGGTCAGCCTACGGAAACCAATGCCATACGTAGTATGCACATGCTCATGTTGCCGAGAACTGAAGTCATATTGCGGCAGGATAGCACTGGCACCGGATCGCTCACCACATATATCCTTCTCAGGGGGAAGGTATGGCCAGCGCGGATAGAAGCTCCTGAACAGGCCGGGAGGGAAGTCACGCCCACACCACCTACCCATTCCTCCTGAAAATGACCTCGGACCAGCCCTACGTCCTGACACTCCATCACTGGTGTTTCCGCTCCATGTGGTTACCACGTGGGAAGTCATGGACTGCTTGAACTCACCCAGTTCCTCGGATGTCGGCATCCCTGAGCACGGCATGGCCGATTACGACAGTGATGCAACAGACGACCAGAATTGGGGGCTAGTAGGTTCCTCTCGTCTCAGGGAAGCCCATGGTTCCTACGTCGGTGCCCTCGAGCTCGTTGCACTCGACTTCGTTGCCTTGGAGAAGCAATGTGAAGACGGTACCCCCTTCCGGAGTGTCCCTCCGATTCTGTCTCCTTTGGACGCCGTCCAAAGACCTACCGTTCGCACGCACTCCTCCCGAAACGACCCCCAGAGAGCCTCTACGCCAGGCCACGATGGCGTCAACCCCGGCGTCCAGACCGGTCGCCGTCAGGAAGCCCCTCCTCCTGAGAACTCCAGCCCCCCCTTCCAAGCCGGGAATGAGGACGACACTCAGAGAGCCTCTACGGAAGAACCAGGCTACGATGACATCGACCCCTTCCAGATCGACGGGGAGGCTGCTCCTGCCCAAGACGCTGCCAGGACCCCCTTCCCGGAGGAGCCTGCCAGGAATCCCTCCCAGAACGAGGAAGTCGCTTCTGCCGAGCCAGCTGGACCCCCTTCCGCTCCTGGGCCCCTTTCCCCTGTCGACCCTGTGCATGTTCTCGTAGACGGTGTGTGCACTCCCCCATGCAATTTGTACCCCCTTCCGTACTGACAGGCTCGGCTTCAGGTCCATGGATCTGGAAAAAGGTCCAAGAAGCGCTCGGGTTGGACCATACCCCGACAAAAGTCGATGCTCGGACTCCCCCGTACGGCCGCTTCCCGCACTTCAGTCTGCCGGGTCCTTGGCCGTGTGCTGTGGTTGCATGCACCAGGTTTTCTAGCTTTCCGCGAGACTTTTCGAAGGAGTCGTGGTTGAACGAGGTCCAAAGGGCCGTTGATGCATCCCAGACCCTGCTCCGGTTCAAGGCTGTGGCCAGTCCAGCTCCCGTCTTCCCTTGGATCCGTGTAGAGCGCTCTACGACACGTTTTCGTTTTGGCCCTCGTGAATTTGTCACTATCTCGTCAACGTACACCAATGTGAAGAATTCCTCTCACCGACTCCGAGAGCTCCAGCACTTCCTAAGGGCACTTCCTCCGGGACTTGAGGTCTGGTTCTTGTCAATTGGTATTGACGGACTCACTACGGAACTCGAGAATTTAAACCTACTCCGCCAGTGGTACCCCTTCCTCCGGTTCCACTTAGCAGTCTTGGAGCGGGATACCTTCCCTCTCTTCCGCAACGGGCTTGTGGATGGCCAAGGGGTGGACCTCTGCCCAGCGCGACCAGAAGTCGGGGGAATGAGAATTAGGACATTCTCTTTCAATGATCTACTGGAGGCGCCAGCGGGTCTCAACCTGGAACTATGCATGCTGTGGCGGGCTATCTCAGATGCAAAGAAAAGTCGTAGACAACACTTGTATGGATTTACCACTGGCAGGAACGGGTTTAATGTACAGACTGCTGGGATGCGGTTGATGGTACCTCGGTAATATTGCTATCTGGGAAGGGGGTCAACATTTGTCGTGGGATGGGTGGATTCAACTACCTACATCTTACCAGCATTGCTATCTGGAAGGGAGGTATGTCATGAGATGGGTGGATACCGGTATGGCTACATCTCACTATCATGCTTAAATTTGGAAGGGGTCAATTCCATGGGAAGGGGGTACATCTTATTCTTATTGTAGCATCTTCATCGCTTGGGCGCAGATAACGAATCGAGTGCCGGGTTAGGGTCGATCAGCTTCTACAGGTCAGCAGCGTTCGTACAGCATTCGCCTAGTGACCCACTTTTACCGGAGCACGGAACAAGATTATCCGGGGTGGAATCCCACAGCAGGCGGGCTGCACTCCAGTGGTCTGGCGGAAGTCTGAAATTTTGGGCGGACCTAATCGTCGTCGCCTGTTCTATCCAACCTACCCACCACTCACCCAGCAACCGTCGGAGAACTCACGCCAAACTCTGTCAAGGTGCGCTCCTCCTCTCATCGTCAATCTAACACTGTAATACTGACCTCAATCAAGATGGTTGCCGCAAAGAAGCACGTCCCTATCGTGAAGAAGCGTACGTCCTACCGAATCCTCGATTGAACCATGCACAATGCCACGACCTTTGAACGAAAGCGACAACAACGATTGAATTTGCACCGCCGCCCAACCGACATCTCTCTGCTTCCACCTCCGCCATTTTCAAACAATTTGCACATGCTGGGATAGTGGGGTCAAAATGTTGACGCAATTTCTTGTTTGCAGGCACGAAGCTCTTCAACCGTCACCAGAGCGACCGCTTCAAGTGTGTCGACCGATCATGGCGCAAGCCCAAGGGTATCGACAACCGTGTCCGCAGACGGTTCAGGGGTAACACCCAGATGCCCACGGTACGTTTCCCGACAACCAACCGACCCGCGTGGGACCTGGCGAACAGAGCAAGGATTCATTTGGGGAATACGTGAGGACGAACGGCTGATCCCTCTTTCCTGGACTATAGATCGGCTTCGGCTCCAACAAGAAGACCCGCCACATGATGCCCTCTGGCCACAAGGCTTTCATCGTCAACAACGTCAAGGACGTCGAGCTCCTCCTGATGCACAACAAGACCTACGCCGCTGAGTACGTCCGATAGTCCCGATCCATGCCAATCATGGAACTAGGAAGAGAGTGAAGGAAGACAGACTGACTGTGCGATAGGATCGCCCACAACGTTTCCTCCCGAAAGCGCGTCGAGATCATCGCCCGCGCCAAGCAACTGAGCGTCAAGGTCACCAACCCCAAGGCGAAGGTCACGACGGAGGTGTAAATGGTCTCGGTTTCTTGGTGAATGCATGGGAACGGTCTTGCTTTATGGTCTGCGGGATAAAAACCACGATACTGGACACACACCCCGATACCATACCTTTATGGTAGATTATGAAAGAAGGGATTGGTCCAGTGATGGCAGTCAACGGCGTCGATTCGATTGGTCCAGATGGCTGTCTGGTGGATGCGGATTAGCATCAAAAGAAATGAAAGCATTTGAACGTCAAATCTTTGGTTTTGTGGTGGCCTCGAGCCTCGCGCTTGTGATCGCCTGGTGACACTGGGCTCTCGTGTGCTTGGATGGCTAGCCATTGAATGGCTGATTGTTAAGGTTTCCCGACCGCTAACTCGAGAGGACTTTGCCAGTGGTGCGCGCGAAACGGATTTGTCAAGGAACATTGAGGGCGGTCAAAGAGACTTTTGCCAGTTGGGAAGTTTGATATCGGACACCCATCAACTCGGAGCTGAGGAGCTGCCAAGGAATCTCGCGCTTCCACCTGGAGCAGTCAGACACTAAACGTTGGAGTTGTTCAGCTGTTGCGTGATTTCCTCGCAGGTATCCCTTGTGACGAATCGCTGAACACGACGGCTGCACTTGGGCAAATTCTCGCGGTTGCGACGGGTCACCAGCGGGTCTTGTGGGTAACATTGGCATGTCAGAAAAGTTTCGGCAGTCCATCGACGCAAAAATCTTGGAGTGAAGTAGAAGCCATTTTGATATCCCCACCCTTCCCAGAGACCTACCCCGGTCATGAGTTCTGTGCTTGGGCGGCGTGCTCCATCTAGCCAACACTAATGATACCTGATGAGGCTCTAGATTCAGAGTATTTGATATCCCTCTCGCAATTCCTGAGGCACCTGGAATGCCCCATAGAACGCAACTCGTCCTTCCTGAAGCCGCTTATATAGCTTGTCACCCTCGAGATCATATTTCTGGACATCTGACACCATCTGCACGAAAGAGGCAAATCCTGCAACCTTGGTGCTACGGGACGCAGTCCCGTCCGTACTCTCGCTCACCACGCACACTGGGACTCCACTCTGACCCTCTCTCACTGGGTAGTCGGGATTCACCCGGTAGAGTATTGACCTCGCCACGAGGCTGGTCCAAGTGCTAGGGTCATCGCGAGGATCTTGTGGGCGAGATGAGCTCGAGCCAGCTGAGATCGAGCCCAAGAATGAGGAGCGTTTGCGGGACTGCTGCTGGATGCGGAAGATGCCCTGACCCACCATCTGATATGTGTTTCACGTCAGCGCGCAAGCTCTTTCAGGACCACTTGTTCAATGAGCTGAAAATGACAGCAGCACCTTGACGAATGCGCCAAAGAACACAGTAGTTAAAGAAACACGATATCACGGACCTGGCAACGACTGTCAACTACTCCAATGCTTTTCGCTTCTCGAGACCGGTCGTCTAAGAGAACAAGATTACTCGAGTTGTACTTGATATCCATCCATTCCTGCTGGCTGAGCCATGAAAGATCTGTTGCATAGGGGATCGTTCGAGGAATATCAGAAACGCCGCTGATGTCAACAAGGCTAACGTCGTGGGAGAATCCGACCGGAAAGGACTTCGGCTCCTCGTCAAACACGGCTGTCACTTTCCCCAGCTGAAGACGCGGGTTAGCATTCCGCCTGCCATCGACCATTTGGACACCTTGTGTAAGGAATTGGCAGATGGATTACCTCTGCTAAGTTGCTAGCAACGCACACCTTCACATCATCTTTCCAAGTGCCCAGGTCCAAGCTCGTCGTCCTTGACGCCCTTACCGCATCTGTCAAGAGATGGGTGGGGATGGTGATATACTTCCTTGAGCCGTCATCGTGCGGACTAACCACGATCCCGGTCTTGCCCTCAAACCTCTGCTTTGATTTACTTCGGGGCACCATGGCGCGGATAGCACAGCCTACCGAGATTCCGGTCCCATTGGCGGGATGAACACCTGCAGCACCCGAAGTCCTCGCTGGTCCAGCCACAGCGCTAGGGGAAGAGCTTTGGCCAAATATGCCCTCGAGGGGTGTTCTTGTCGACATTGTTGTGGACGATGGGCTGGATGCCGAAGCCTCTCCAGCCGTTGGGCAGACTGCCTCCGGAATCAAGGACACCTTCAATCCTCCATATTCACTTGGTAAGCTGGGAACGCCTGCCTCGTAATCGAAGCCATCCGGCATTATGACCTGCAGGGACCCGTTGATCAACAGGTAGAAACCAATGCAGGCCGAAAAGGTCGATATTACATCGTGGATTTCCTCGTCTGACAGCGGAGCCAATGGTGAGATGAATCGAGGATGTGGATCTGGAGGTGGAGAGAACATGCCGATGAGCGGGTACTTATATTCGACAGGCAACACCACTGGATGGCCATCTACACGAAGGGGGATTTGCTCCGGGAGAAACTGGGCCGATGGGGTGCATGTCCATGTACTCAGGTCCTGGCCCTTATCGTGAAATTCTATATCGATCTGCAGGTCCTCGGGGAGTTGAGTGAAGGGCGTCTCTGGGGCTGTAGGTTTGTTGATGGCGCTATTGATCAGCCCAGCAAATGAGTCGAATTCTAGAGACATCATAGCATCCGCTTGATCTGATACCGGCGAATTTCCATCTGACACAGGCCATCCTGGATTCATGGGTTCCTGGTAAGGAGAGTTTCCAAAGACATCCTCGGGTAAGATTGACGGGCTTTGGCTGTTTGTCTTCAAGTGTGGTGCCGCTTGAGTGGATTCCTGTCGCCGACGAAGTTCGTTGTCGCTTTCCTCCATCAACGGGAGCATACTTCTCAACTCTCTAGCACGCGTCATATATCTTCTTCTCTAAAATTTGTGAAAACGTATTAGTCACTCGAACTCTACGTAAACGGGAATACACGTAGTCTCACAACGCTTTCTATCTCCTTACTCTCTCCTGACACGCGTAGCTCCAACAAATGTAGTAACTTGCATGTAGCCAGATAGGCTGAATGCGCACCGCGAATATCCTGGAGATGGTCGAGTTGGACGGCTGAGTTAGCTGTACTATAAGCCTCGAAAAGTGTGGCCTTCAAATTTTGAAAGTGGCGCTCAGGAAACTGCTCGTCCGGGTACAGACTGATCCAGTCGCTGCCAGTGTCCTGTATACTCTTGATCGGATAGCTTCTATACAATCTTTAGTCTCCTGTGACCCGTAAATCTTGATTATAACATGCAAGATTGACTGACGGTATTTTCTCCTTCCTCTTGGTCTCAAAGGGCGTGAACATCTTGCGTAGCAAGGGCACTGGCTTTAGACGCCCAGACTTCTCAAATGACGCCTTAAATGGTAGAGAAGGTCGGGATTCAGGCAATGTGGCCATCGTGAATAGTAGCAAGGGCACTGGCCTTGGACGCTCAGACTTCTCAAATGACGCGGTAACCGGCAGAGAAAGTACCTGCTTGACAGGAACGAGTCTTCTGGGACTGACATGTAGAATTGGGGCTTGATCCGTGCTCAGTATTGTCGAACAAGGCGTATTGAATAGGAATTAAGGGACGTCAAGATGTGGAAGATTCACCATGGATAGAACTCCTTGATATACTTGAAAGCCTTGTTTGACGCACTATGACCATATTTGAGTGCGCAGAATACAAGTTGGGGATTCTTGAGGCGGGGCTAATCCCCTGGCGGTTATCATGTCTAGTCCTGTCCGATGGTCCAAAGTAGAGGTCAGCTCGCTAAAGGCTTGCATGTCAGCTGCAGACTTGGAGGGGTGGTATTTGTAAATGGGCCCACCGGCTATTTTCGCACCAAGATCCTCTCTGACTGTCATTCCCGCGACGTCTAGTCTGCGATGCGGCCAATCCATCGAGCTCTGGCCCTTACGAGGTCACTGGTTGACTGAGAATCGTCGACTCTGCTAGGCACGAGATGGATATTGTACTGTCAGATCTGCGGCAGGCTCTAGGATTCCATACAGGTGATAGGGGCCAAAAGCAGATAGCTCAGCCATACATCGAGTACATCTTGGCATCATGGACGGGTCGAGGCAAACAAGAAGAGTTTCTACGCTTCTTCGTCGAAGTCGTGCGCGAATTTCGAGGTACGGTTATCTTTTCACTGATTAAGTCTTTAGCCGGGGAAGCGCAAAGGTACTCGACGATTGGTAGATTCGTATTCTGAGTGATTTCACAGTCTCAAAGTATTGATCCACGAGTTAGCTAGAAATCGCGACCAAAGGGCAACGCTGACAGCTAATTCAGGTGCTCAGACGGGACAGGCCGTCCCAACAGATTTCAGTATCCAAGGTTACTTGAAGAGTCTAGTCAAAAGTCGGGATCATTACTATTTCAAAGACACAAGCGCTGATTCCGCCGCAAGAGAGTCAGGTGTGAGAGACACCGTTCTCCTGATCTTGGGGACTTGGCTACTTTCACAGTCATATTTCGTCCCAGCACGTCAAGATCAACGCCGCATCGTATATGCTTATTGTCTGTTTATGAATATGACGTACTCCGAGTCCAAGGCATTTGAGCAACCCGTTGGCACACTTGTGTCGAAGAGTGGAATCCTTCCCAGTCCCGGAGAAGGGAGCAGAGCCCCTGGTGACAATGGTGGTGGTGATGATGATGATAATAATGTTTCATCGGTTCAAGCCGTCGAATGTGCCGAGATCTCAGAAGCGTTTCCTCTGCACTCTTACGCGGACATGCTGGAATCTCTTTCCATCGATTCCAAGAGGCTCAATGCCACCAATCTGTCAACATACAGTCGCGTCGAGATCACATGGACCCAAAATCTTTCACGCCATATGCTCCTATCCAGACGAGCCGAGTCTTATTACCTTGAGATATTCGCTTTGCCTTGCGCGCTACAGGGAGGTGCCGATCATGTCCTCTCTCTCATGGGCATATCGACAGACCTGATAGATGAGATCGAATGCTCCTATGCTACGCTCTTCAACCCGTGTTCAGAGTCCAGGCTGCATAAAATTCTGGCATGGGTAGTTGGCTTACACCATTGGTGTTGGTGCCTGTACTGTACGGGACGGCGCTTTAAAAACGCACACTGAAGACTCTCAAGGACACAAAGCACAGACGAAGAAGAGGTTCACTTGATACCGGCTACAGAACGATATACGATGATCAAATCCGGGTCTTGATGGAGAGAGAGAAATGCTTCACAATGGAATCAAACAGAGTTCAGAAACCTCTGGCCACGCATTCTTGCGCTCAACGCACATCTACAAAAAGCACGGCCCTGGAATTTCTGGGCCCTCTTCCGAGACAGGACGGACACCGTGCAATATTGGACATTTCTGTAAGACCTCAAAACCAATGCCTTTTTTTTTATTCCATTTCCAACACCACTAGTGGCCATGTACTGATCCGGGGCCTTGTGGAATTAGATTTGGGACAGTCATCTTGGTCTTGACCGTTGTTCAAGTTGTGTTAAGCATAGCCCAGGTCGTCGGAACGTTCTGAACCGCTAAATTCTGCAATTTGTTGTATGTCCATCCCGAAAAGAACGAAGTTACAGCGGCAAGTATCTCGATTACAGTAGCACTTCCTGGAATAATCGGAAGGCCAGAATCTTCGAATCTTCGTTGGTCGTCTAGTAAAAACATGGCATCGAGTCTGCATCTGTCGGGGGCCTTGAAAGCGGAATAAGGCAGCTTTGTGCTTACTGCATCTCAGCCGATAGTCTAGTACTTTACTTCCAGTGAATAGGTGTCAGGGATCTTGGAAGGATTAATATTTGGCAAATGTTGACGAACAAATCATTGTCTTTTATGAAAAGCCCCCACCTGAGTGTTGGCGGAAGTTTCCGTGTGGAGAGCACTGGAGAACTGCAAAAGAGCAACAAATACAGAGTGCAGACACAGCCTTGTCCAGTCTGACCACCCCAATTTTTCCTTGCCGCCTGTTGTTTGCACGATTGTACGAGTAATCTCTCCACGGTATCGAATCAGCCAGACTCACGGCTCTTATCACAGATATAAGCTCTGTGATTGGCTGTCCATTCCAGCTTTCGCCGCCTCCCTGCCCGCTGTGCCTCAACTGAAAAGGACCCCAACTCATTATATGGATGTATTTGGGGGTGGCAACGGCTGAACTGTGAGTGTGGTGCTTTCGCCTCATGGCGATGTATCTGTGTTGGCCAGTGGTAGAGGGCAGACCTATCTGCCCGAAAACTTCAGGCGAGGCTATTCTCTGCAATGCGACCGTATATGACTATGAGATTTGATTTCAGCTGAATGAGCCGTGCCACGTTACGGCTGGGAGGCAGACACCGCCCCCGCCCACACCTAGCCAGACTTCTACACAAGGCTCTCATGATAATGAATTTGCTCCATCCGATTCTGCTCAAATTTAGATTTATCTGCCCCTCCCGGTCTGGATCGTGTTTGTTATTTAGTCGTCTACTTTGTGCGGAAAGACAGTCTATTGAGAAAGTGCTGTTCGTCATTTCCATGCCCATCGCTATCCGTGATGACCAACCAAACAGCGTGGACAGATGCGGCTTCAACGGTGGAGTACAGTGTTCATCTGGGAACCTGGATTAACTGGTCCCGAGGTCGTGTTATGGGAGCCACACTCACTCTTGACCGAAGGGGCGGAAACCTTCTCATTGCCTTCACTGCAGTCTTTGTGGGAATAGTGACTGAGCGCCTGTGGCGCATCGCTTGCGTGTCAGTTGTCTGCTTGTCTCACACTATGCATAACGCACACTAACCACGAACGATAGACTCTTCTACAGGTTCTACTCATCCCCCGAACCTCGTGATGCACTTTACCACCAACAGCAGGCAATTCTACGCAATTCAACTTGTCCGTATCTTTTTACTCTCATGATTTCTTCCCCAAGATCTCGTTCTAAGATGCTCGTGTCTACCAGTCGTCCTACATGTCGAAATTCATGACTGACCCGCCCAATTTAAAGCCGCAGCATCTGCCATATGGACCCTTTTGCAACTCGTTTGGACATGGCAGAACGTTGCCAAGCGTTGCCTGATTCGCGTTCTGCCAACGCTTTTGACAGCTGTCTTTTGTCTTTGTGCGTTCACAGTTGCAGGTGGTTTCTCTTCGTCAATATCGTCGGGCATTGGCAATGAAGTCTTGCTTAATGGTACCAACTGTGGCATGATCTCGTGGTTCTCGGATGACATGAACTCAACCCAAGTCCTGAAACCCTACTTTTCACAAAAGGCTCATTCGGTCGCGAATTATGCACAACAATGTTACTCCCATGATTCAGCTGGTATATTCGACTGTACACGATTTGCGAAGAGCTCCCTCTCCGGCACAATGGACACCAAATCATCATGTCCTTTCCGTAACAACAGTATTTGTCGAACTAATACATCAAATATACGCCTTGACAGCGGATATATTGACCTCAATGACGACTTGGGCGTAAATGCGTCTCCAGACAATAACATACTTTTAAGGGCAGTTCTTCAATGTGCGCCCTTGGAAACCCAAGGATACACAGAATCTGTGGAGGGGCCGCGAGACAATTTCACCACATACAACTATGGGGCCTCGGCCTACACCAACTACACTTATATGGTGCAAAGTCTGGACTCCCAGTACAATAAGGAAACTGGAAACACATTCCGTGGCACAGGAAATACTTTCGTTTTGAAGTGAGCTTCCATTAAGTGTGATGCTCCTTCCCACCCCGACATCAGTGCGAGTTCTAACAATATCCTAATCATCTTAGTGACATGGCCAATTTGGTGCGCAACCATCAAACCTGGGAGAAAAATTCTGATTTTGACCCAATTCCCGACCTCTTCAATCCTGACGGGGACACAGTGTTGGTATTCCTCACTTCAAACGGGATAGAATTCTGGGACGCCACAGACGACCCTTGGTACCGTGCAACTATACCAGGGGCCATGGTTCATCTGATTAACTCGGGCAAACAAATCATGGTGTACCAATCAGAAGAGGCAGCCTCACCAATGGGTTGTGTTCGGCAGTACCAATTCTGCAATCCGTCGCTTTCGAGCCATACGTGCGGGCCCCTTGCCAGCTGGGACGACGCGCAAAAGGAAGCAGCGCCATTGTTCGGGATCTCGACAGAAGACTGGGACAATTTGAATTTCCCAACCACAGGCAACAACATCGGTTCCCGCTACGTATGGCTCATGTATCTGTTGGCGTCTGCGCAAACCAACATCGAGGAAAGCATCGGAGCCCTGGGCCCGGAGTCTCTGACCTCCCTCAAGCATCTTGGCAGCGGGACTGTGGGTGCTCTCCCATCTAACCAGTGGCAGCTCGATGTCCGATACTGGTGGGCCACGTATCTGGCATCAATCCAGGCGGCGCTGGTGAATGTGGCTCGTGGGCCAACGGATCCTGCACTTTCTCCTTACAAAGTGCTGCCATTTGACTCACATGCGCGAGATATGTGCAACAACCAGGTATGTCACCCTATCCATGCAGTCGTCTGTTCTCAAGCTGAGATAAACTATTGTAGAAGATCCGCAGTACCAAGCATGTCTCCTTTAGCCTCTTTGGCCTTTATTTCACCCTGGTCACCGGTGTCTTGATTATCGTCATTTCCTATGTCTTGGAACCTATCTTTGAATGCCTTTATCGCCGATGGAAGTACAAAGGTTACACGTTTCTCGAGTGGTCAGCATCAGAGACTCTCCAGCTCCAGCGCATTGGATTCCAGGGACTCGGTTCCGGAACCTGGTCCGGCTACACGGATAGCGTTCCCAGGACAAGGGAGGGTGAAGATCTTGAAAGCCTGGCGCTCAAATACACCCTGGAGGCGGATGGCAATGATGGTTGTCGTCGGAGCCCCGAGAAGACGAACAGCAGCACGACCGGCACGGCAGTTTCACGCAACCAGGACCAGGATTCCGATGTGGCCTCCTTGGATGACCTGCTAGACGATTCAGAATCTCAAGCGGGCTCACAGGATGACTCAAGCCCAGCTTCGATTCAGCCACCCGTGTGATGGGAGAATGGAGAGAGTCTTGCTCCCCAGTCGGAATTGAGAAGGGGGCTGGCTGCCCAGGTGGTGATCATGTGCGAACCGACCCCAAGGAATTTCCTCAGACCTAAACGTTCAGCTGTATCATAATGATGCAGCAGGCAACGCAGATGCTGTCGAATTTTGCTTCGAAATTGAGAAGAATGAAGTCTTCCTTGTGGTTATTACATCGAAATGGGTTGCATATGGTCTCTCAGCTGTCAGTCTTCCTTGTGGTTATTACATCGAAATGGGTTGCATATGGTCTCTCAGCTGTCAGTCTTCCTATTGTGGTTTGGAGCAGAGTCCCAAGTCCTTGAGTAGCGGCGTGCAGGTTAATGAAATGTTTTGCGATGATGGACGGCGAGTAATTTGCAGCCAAGCCATTTCTTTGTCAGGTGCAAAGATGTGGTGCTTTTAGAAGTTGCGGATAGAGTCTTGACATCTTGGCTACCTGATATTAATACGTAGTCGACGTGGAATGTCATCTTCTGTCACATGCAAAGACGGGACTAATAAAGCTGTCGAATCAGACGGTGACAGAGGGGATGGCTTGTTGATCAATTGGCCCAATGCGGAATGTCGCCGGCGGGTTTTGGCCGGGCTGGACGGGACCCTGGAGGGGCAGTCCCCGCTGCTTCCACACCACACCTGAAGGAGACTTGTTCGAGGTAGGGAGACAACGTGGTATGACGAACCTGGACACGGTCACGCAATCACGGCACGAAAAGTTGAAAGAGCTTCGATGTGCCACGAGGAGGGCCACGCTTGGCTTTTGTACAGAAGACACAGCTAACATGATGTGTCTCAAGTGCCCCGAGCAGGCCAGTGTTGTTTGGCCGTCCCGCTGCTAGCCGTCGCTCGGCCTCGCCGCGGGGCAAACTCAAGCCATGTCTTCCCACGCCAACGTCCCATCTTTGCTGCTGAGATTTCACCTTCGCGGCTTACTGCCCTGCTTCTGTTATGTAACAGACCATATATACTGACTAGCAGCTCGACCCACGGGTTCTCAAGTCCTTTTCTTCTCTCACACCTCTCACTCTCTTCTCATCTGCTTTCCAAGCAAACCGCCCTCCATCCTCGAATTTACCACCGAGTCGCTCCAGCCCCCACCAGTTCACCACCTCCGACTGATCGTCCGCAACATGGCAACCACCAACGGAACCACCACAAATGGTGGTCTCTCCAGCATTGCTGAGCCGCTGCTGAAGGCTCTGGGCAAGGGCAGCAGCGAGGAGATCGGAGTCGCGGATGCTACCAAGCTGATCGGTCACACCCCACTGGTGCGGTTGAACAAGATCCCCCAGTCCCTGGGCATCAAGGCAAACGTGTACGCAAAAGTTGAGCTTGTCAACGCCGGCGGCAGTGTGAAGGACCGCATTGCCCTGCGCATGATCGAGGAGGCCGAGAAGAGCGGCAGAATAAAGCCCGGTGACACTCTGATCGAGCCTACCAGTGGAAACACGTAAGTCCATTGTTCCTACTAGCCTCGAGCACGCCTGTGTAGGTCTGGCATGCTGACTGTGTCTTGGGTCGTAGCGGAATCGGTCTGGCCCTCGTTGGAGCCATCAAGGGTTACAAGACCATCATCACCCTCCCGGAGAAGATGTCCGCCGAGAAGGTCTCGGTCCTGCGCGCCCTCGGCGCCACCATCATCCGCACGCCCACCCAGGCCGCCTGGGACAGCCCCGAATCGCACATTGGTGTTGCGAGGAGGCTGCAGAAGGAGATCCCCCGTGCGCACATCCTGGACCAGTACACCAACGTCGACAACCCGCGCGCTCACGAGTTTGGCACCGCCGAGGAGATCTGGGAGCAGACCCACGGCAAGGTTACGGCCATCGTCGCTGGCGCGGGAACGGGCGGCACGATCAGTGGTATTGCGAAGGGTATTAGGAAGCACAACAAGGACGTCAAGATCATCGCCGCCGACCCATTCGGCAGCATCCTCGCCCTGCCCGAGGCCCTGAACCAGGGCGAGCTAGCGAATGTCTCGTACAAGGTGGAGGGTATCGGCTACGATTTCATCCCCGACGTGCTGGACCGCGAGATTGTGGACAAGTGGTACAAGACCGAGGACCGCGAGTCGTTCATGTTCGCGCGCAGGCTGATTGCCGAGGAGGGCCTGCTCGTTGGTGGATCCTCTGGCTCTGCAATGGCGGCTATGGTGCGCGCTGTGCAGGACCTGAACCTTGACGAGAAGGACACCGTGGTCGTGGTGCTCCCAGACAGCATCAGGAGCTACCTGTCAAAGTTCGCAGACGACGACTGGCTGGCCGCCAACGACCTCCTGCCGTCCGTCAACGGCGCCGAGGTCGAGGCTGCCGCGCAGAGGAAGAGGAGGGCCAGCGACCCCTACGGTGGTGAGACGATCAGGTCCCTCAGGCTCAAGCCCGTGACGAGCGTCCTCAGCACGCAGGCCTGCGCCGACGCCATCGAGACGATGCGCGACAAGGGCTTCGACCAGCTGCCCGTCCTCTCGCCCACGGGCGGCAAGCTCGTCGGCCTGGTGACGCTGGGCAACCTGCTGTCGTACATCTCGAGCGGGCGGGCCTCGGCGACCAGCCTGGTCAAGGACGTCATGTTTGACTTCAGCAAGATCGACGAGGTGGTCACGGACGCCAGGGACATCCTGACGGCCGAGGAGGCGGCGAGCAAGAGCAAGAAGCAGAAGCGGCACTTTGTGGAGATCACGCTGGACACGCCCCTCACCATCCTCAGCAAGTTCCTCGAGTACAACAGCGCCGCGGTCGTGACCGAGGACAAGGACAACGGCGAGGGCAAGAAGCCCGTCGCCGTGGTCACCAAGGTCGACCTCCTGACGCACATGGTGAAGCAGTCCAAGAAGACCCCGGCCAACGGGAGTCCTGCCTGATTGACTGATTGGTGGTCTCCTTATTTATACCAGCATGCATCGTACATGGGCGTTTTATCACAGGTGTTGGTTACGGGTATTGGTGTTATTTGTGTTGTCCACACCAAACAGACTTATTCATAAGACACTGGCAGTGTCGGCGTCGGTTGGCCTAGACTCAACATCTATGGGCTCGGGAAAGGGAAAATATAGACCAGACAGTCTAGATTCAACCATGCAGAATGGCGCCATAATGTATCGAGGTTTCAGAGATAGGGCGCGTTTGCCATAGTCCCACGTTCTCGTGGGAATAATACTCAAATTGATCACCAAACGAGGAGATAATATTATTACGAAATGTGAAGACCTGGATATCACCGTCCAAGATTCGCAAATGCAGTCTTGAGCGATATGGCAGTAGGAATTGATTATCATTAGAGGACAGTATATATAGTGCCTAGTTCTTCGCATGCTTGCGGTCGCCCTGCCAGTCAGATATCCTGCTCCCGATCCAGGTCCACCACGCGTCCACACCAGGGCCGTCACCGGTGATGTTGCCGCTGATGACATCAACCTCGGTGTCGAACTCTCGCATCTGGTCGAACTTGAACTCGGCACTCCCGTACTCGCCCAGCCAGTCATCCGCGTCATCACCACCAGCACCAAGGTCTCCCGAAGCGTCGGCACCCGAGTCGAGCAGCCCCTTGCTGCGGGTGCGACGTATGCGGCCCAGCTCCTTCTCGAGGCTCGTGCGCACCAGCTTCGCGGGCAGGGCGGTGAACAGGTCGGTCTTGTTGGCGGCGACGAGCAGCGGGATGGCGTAGGGGGCTTTACTGGTCTTGGTGTTGCCGATGCGGCGCTGCAGGGCGAGCAGCACCTCGTACAGGTAGGACGCGGTGTCGGCCAGGACGTCGGGCTCTGCGAGGGCGGCGGCGTCGACGACGAAGACGACAGCCTTGAGGCGGGTCGACTGGGTCCCCTCGAGGGTGAGCCGCCCGTGCGCGTAGTGCCGCAGCTTGCCGTGGCCCGGGGTGTCGACCAGCAGGAACTTGGAGGCCGTAGCACCGCCGGCGTCAAGGTCGTCGCGGAAGGAGGAGGACCCGTCCTCACTCACGGCGAGCTCCACCGAGGACCAGGTCTGCGACGTGTGTGTCTCCGAGGGGGAGAGGCGCCGCTCAAGCAGGGTGTGCAGGGCTGTCTTGCCTGCGCCTGAGGGCCCTGTGAGGAGGACCGAGGGGAGGACGGTGTAGGTCGTTGACTTGGTCACCCAGAGGTGCATGAGGACGGGCACGAGGAGGACGATGAGCGCGCCGACGATGAAGACGGGCGCCGAGGGCGTCATGATGAGCTCGACGAAGTCCTTGAGGGAGTCCTTGAGGGAATCCATGGTGGGCAGGTGGTTGGGGGTTGGTGAGACCTGTCCTTGTGTTGTGTTTCGTGGTCGATTCTTCAGCCCGCCGTGAGGCAGGTGGGAGGAGGGTTGGAGGCTGAGGACTGGAGCTGCAGCCGGATGCGGTCGAGATTGTGTTGGGGTACAATGGCGACCAAGATAAATACAGATCGCCTGTGCCGGCTGCTGTGACTCGGTAGCACTCGAGGTGGTTCCCCACTGATCAGGCCGTCGTGGAAGACAGAGCTTCCGGTTGGTGCAGTCGTATGTTTGGTCGTATGTTCACGAGTCTGCACCCGAGAGCCCTCGACTCGACTTGACAGCTGGACGAGTCCCTGGGTCGCTATCGATACGGATACCGATAAAAAAAAGGACCAAGACATTGACAGGACATGGGAAAGTCGGGCTGCAGGGGTCGGGGGCGGCGGCTGGCACTAAGATCTAAAAATCGCCCTTCTGCCGGCACGCATAATCCGACCAAGCACTGCAGTACTCACTCAGTCTGGGCTAAGGTCTACAGCGTAGCAATTAATAAGTGTTGGCCTGCAGATCGGCCACTCTGTCTGGCGACGGAGTGTGGGTGTTCTTGCATGCACTGCCATCATCCCAACACCCTCCTTCGTCCTTCTTTTTCAAAAATTCCGGCTTACCCACCCGTCAGCCTTTTTCCCTTATGATTGCATGTGCTCGTTTCAATGGTTCACTGACTTGAATGTGTAATGATATTGTGGTTTCCCATCCTGGCATGAGCATTCTGTAACGTACAGTACACTAAAGTACCGACCGTTGCGCCTTGTCCGTCCCGAGATATCCTTGGCCTTGCTTGGACCGGTCCGCCACCTCCGACCGAATTGCTGTGAAACCGATTCCTCAGCTGCGCTCAACACCGCATTGCACACTGGCTACCGTCGCGGGCACCCCACGAGCCCAAACCCGACCATCGAACGGCCGTCATGGCCAGCAAGGAAACCCACAGCTCCGGCGCGCCCATCCAGCCGGCGTCCAAAGGCGCAAAGGTTGACGCCCAGGTCAGCTCCGACCTGGAAATGGGGAGCTTGCCCAATGGCAACAACAGCAGCAATGGGCCCGGGGCTGCGAACGGCAAGGGCGGCGGTGATGGCGAGGTGGAAACGGACATAATGCAGATCGCGAGGATTGGCGACATACCGGCCATGGAGGCGCTATTCGAGACCAAGGAGTACGATGCCACCTACGCGGATGACGAGGGTATCACTGCACTACACGTACGTATGCCATACTTTGGCGCCAGGCACGAGACACGATCTGTTGTACATCTTGAGCTGACGTGTTCGACTCTTTCCAGTGGGCCGCGATCAACAACCAGTACGCCATGTGCAAGTTCCTCATCGACAGAGGCGCCCCAATGAACAAGAAAGGAGGAGAGTCCGTCGCGACGCCCCTGCAGTGGGCGGCCCAGCGCTGCCACTACTACACCGTCCACCTTCTGCTGCAACACGGCGCAGACCCCTTGGTCACCGACGCGCAGGGCTACAACACGTTGCACATAAGCACCTTCAACGGCAACGTCCTGCTTCTTACCCTCCTCCTGCACACCGGCATCCCCGTCGACGTCCTCGATAGCTACGGGCACACCGGCCTGATGTGGGCCGCCTACAAGGGCTTTCCAGCTTGCGTCGACGTCTACCTGCGCTGGGGCGCCAGCGTGCACGCCAAGGACGAGTCGGGCTTCACGGCGCTGCACTGGGCCCTGGTCAAGGGGAGCCCCGGGTGCGTGCAGAAGCTCATCGAGTACGGCGCCGACCGCTTCGCAAAGACTGAAACCGGCAAGACCCCCGCCATCACGGCCGAGGAGCTTAAGACGCTGCCTGCGTGGCACAGGGCCCTCAAGGAGTGCGGCTACGACGAGGACGGCCACCTGATCACCCCGAGCTTCCCTGGCGCCAGCTACCTGGTCAAGGACAGGAGGGCTTTGTCACAAAGTTCACCTTCCTCTTCCCCTTGTTGATAGTATGGAGCATGGTTGGCGTCATGTCCGCCTTCCCGTCTTTGCTGGGGTGCCTATCGCGTTGGCTGTTGGATATGTATTGCAGGAGGTCGCAAAACGGGTCCTGACCTTTGCGCCGCCGGACATGCGCCAGTTCCAGAGGACGCCCTGGATGGCGGGCATTTTCTCTGCGTCTTTGTTCCTTGTGTCTCTGAGGTGGTTCCTTACAGTTTTGCCCGCCACGACATTCAGAGCTGGTGAGTCAAGATCTAATTATGGCTGGTCATGTAACAGAAGCTGATCTGTACAGATGCCGAACACCGCCACCTACTGATGAACTTGTGTCTCGCTGGCCTTCTTGGGTTCTGCGCATGGTTCTACTACTGCTGCATGGTCTTCGACCCTGGTTTTGTGCCAAAGATGAACGGCATCGCTGAGCAGAAGGCCGTCATCGACGAATTGATAGGTCTCTGGAAGTACGATGAGGCAAACTTCTGTGTGCAGTGTATGATCCGGACTCCACTGAGGAGCAAGCACTGCCGGAGGTGTCAGCGATGTGTGGCGCGACATGATCAGTGAGTGACAGCGTCGAAAGGGCTTTTACTGATCTTTCAGCTAATCCGAATTTTCAGCCACTGCCCGTGGGTGTACAACTGTGTAGGCGTCAACAACCACCGGCACTTCTTCCTCTACCTCATCAACCTGACTCTTGCGATCTTCATGCTCGATGGTGTCCTTTACTACTACTACACCGCGTCCATGGGTTCTGCATCCGACCAGTGCAACATCTTCGGACCCACCATCTGCCAAATCATCAACACCGACACATATACCGTCTTGCTCGGCTTCTGGGCCAACCTACAGCTCACATGGGTCGGCATGCTCCTGTTCGTGCAGTTCATACAGGTTGCCAGGGCGATGACCACGTACGAGAACATGTTCGGCGTCAACCACGCAGCCGCCAGCTCGCTTACCTCCGCCTTCACCTCGACCGGCGCGCCTCTCGACCCCACCCACCCCGATGCGATGCCGCCATCTGGGGCTGCGGCACAGTCGGAAGCAGCGGGTCATGGCCACGGGCACAGGCATGGTGGTGGTGGCTTCATCAAGAGCATGAGCAAGCTCCTGGGCGTGGACGCTTTCGTTGAGACGGCCACGGGCCGCGGGGCGGCGGCGGGCGGCAAGAACAAGAGGCGCAAGGGCAAGAACCCTTACAACCGGGGCTGCATCACGAACTGTAAGGACTTCTGGTGCGACTCGGCACCGATGTTTGGCCAGCGCGAGAACGGCACTGCCATGCTGAGCGGGCAGACCGTCAACTATGCCGCCATGTACGAGACGCCGAGTCTCATGCAGATGATTGGCGCGAGGAGGGGTGCGTACGAGGCCGTCCCGGGTGAGGAGGTATGAGCCGACGGGACCTAGAGGATGAACGAAGCTCACGGTATGGAGAGCTAGCACTTGTCGGGGGCATCTGCGGCTGGGGGCTATGTGACGATCTCATGGTTGTTTGTTTATAGCGAGCCATGCATTGCGTTGGGATAGGGACGGGGCGCGGGCACACCTTGTTTTGGCCGACTGGAACAGAGCTTCATGACTGTATAGACTATACGCAACGGTGGTAATATAGTGTTATTCGATCGACCTGTGACACGAGCGAGCAAGCATCTTGCGCTCGACCTGCAGTAGTGTCCTGCCACGTGCACACCGGCTGCCAACCACACACCACTGCGTATGTATTCGATTGTGCTCATGCGATTTCCAATTTCCAGAGAAGGAGACTTTGAAATATATCACACTCCTCGGATATAGTAACTTCCAGAGGGCGGTTGGCTGGTCTGCGCTCAATTGGGCCCACGGGTGGGGTTGGTCTAAACAATGGCACGTCAGCCTTTGGCTCTTTACGGCTACCCGGCAACACAAGCAAAATCGTAAACATTGTTCTCATTTTGTCTCCCCTTCAACTCACAGAACTAACGTAGTCTTTCTTTCCCAGGAAATTTCAGGCTTCACACTCTCTTCTTGAGCTACCTGCTTTATTAAGTTTGAGCCTCGGAGCGTTCCAGCATCGGTGAGCTGAGCAGGGGCCTGGATTGTTCTTCCCGTCTTTACCAAAGATGCCGTCCATTGCGAAGTATTTGACGGACATGCTGTATAAGAAGGAAGGTGAGTGAAACTGATCGAACGAATCTTGATCCCACGACATTCCCTCTCTAGTATCCATCAGTACTGACACCTTCATCTTCAGCCGAGGCGCCACCGCCCATCACAACCTCCACGGCCGTATTATTACTCGTGAGCCAAACCCAGCCTGACCCGGCTCTCTCTCTCACTCTTTTGTATCTATCTCCACACAGACTAACCACCTGTCCCAGGTTCTCTACACAATCCTCTACGTGGCCCCCTTCTACCTCTCCCCAAAGACCAGGCCCTCGCCCACCCTGAGCCGCGACGCGCCCCACGTCATCCGTGCGCGCATCGCCTCCGTCACGCTCACCTGTGTCGTCACGTCCCTGACGACCCTCGCGGTCCTCACGCGCGTGGGCGGGCATGGGGTGGGAGCCGCCTTCCACGAGATGGGCTACTGGCCCGTGGGGCTGGGCGAGTCCCTCAAGGCGCTGGCTCTGACGGCGCTGCTGTTCCTCGGCCCGCTGTTTGAGTACTTTGTCGTCGAGGCCGGATGGAGGGACTGGCTTGCAGGTGAGCCTGTTGAGCGTGTGTGGCGGGAGGTTACTGCGTGGAGGAATCTTGTTGCTGTAGGTTCCCTCATCTCATATTCGTTCATGCCTCCCATCGGAGGTTGGCACAGCCCGCACACATCGCTGATCATAAATCTCATCCTCAGGGCCCCCTAACAGAAGAAGTCCTCTTCCGCTCCGCCTCAGTCCCCCTAATGGTCCTGGCACGCACCACACTCACCAAAACAATCTTCGTCTCCCCGCTCGTCTTCGGCCTGGCCCACGTCCACCACCTCTACGAGTTCCGCGTGACCCACCCGGGCGTGCCCCTCGCCGCGGCACTGCTGCGCTCCGTCTTCCAGCTGGGCTACACGACCTTGTTCGGCGCCTATGCGACGTTTGTGTTCTTGCGCTCCGGGTCTGTGCTCGCTGTGTTCGGGATTCATGTACTGTGCAATTGTATGGGTCTGCCGCGCGTTTGGGGGCGGGTTGAGGGGTGGGACCGGACGAGGGGCGCTGTGGCGCTGGGGATGGGGTGGTCTGTTGCGTATTATGTGTTGCTGGTGGTCGGGGCTGTGGGATGGTGGCGACAGCTTTGGGTTCTGACTGAGAGCGGGAATGCTCTGGTCTCCATGTGAGGGGGCATTTCCGGTCTTGGACAGGACCTTGATATGCACTGGACATCAACTACTTGAGTTTTTTCATGTCGAGAATTAGTCAATGGGTCATGGAAAGAGAGACGAAGACCTCCCAGCATGAACACATCATGCCTTGTTGGTCTACCGGTGTCCCACTGGCGTCGGTCATCCTGCTTTGCATCACCTGTGATCTTCTCATCGTACTTTGAGCGTGATAACACCAATATGGCTAATACATATGAATGCTACTATTCTCTTGGCACAAATATAACAACTCTTGAACTTGAATAGGTGGGAAGATATGGGTCATACACAATGCGTACACTCTCAGTCTACCCAGCTATGCAAAGTACTTCCTCCTCCCGACCTCCCTAGTCCCAACAGCAGCTTCTCGGCACAGTCTTCATACATCACGTCAGCCATCCCATACATACCCTGCGTGATCTTATCGATTCACAGGCGCCGTTGCCTCCATGGCCGACTTTTGTTCAGTGAGACGTGACACCGCGGCAACATCACCTGATTCCAAACACGTGGTGATTAATCAGATACGAATGTGACACGTGGAGGACACTTATCAGGTACGCAGCAGAAACTGTCGTGATACTGTGGCTTGACGACAAGAAAAGGTCACACATCGTGCTCCCTTGATCATCGTCCTTCCCGAGACATTGACCCGGCCTGTATGCGAGTCATCCTCACACAGACAGAAGAGCCTCAAGATGTTCCGCAGACATCACTCCTTGGAGCAGTTGGTCCTTGCTCTCTCTGTGTCTGCAATATGCTTTCTCCCACCCAAAATTCGATCAAGGCACGAGATATTTATGTAGGGCTGATACCACAGTAGTATTAACTTAAACTTTGTCTCGCGCGTGTCCCTTTTCTTCCGGCTCGGCTAGAGTACAAGTACAGTAGGTATACAGGATAATAGCACAGTAACTATTAAGTCCCCATAGGATTTTTTTCTTATGTTTGCAGCCGCGCACCGGCTATGTTCCAAGCCGGGCGGGCTGAGGTGAAACCGCATCCCACACCCAGTTCCCAAACCCATCCCACTTCACTTGCCCCTGTTGTAGCTTGTGGCAGTTAAAAGCCATCAAGTTGAAAAGAAAAGCGTTAACCAAGACCCCAGTACCCCTTGCTTGCTCCATGGCGGACGAGAAAGAAAAACCCCGATTCAGAACACCATTCCCCAGTACGACCCGAATAATGTTTTGGTCTATAATTGGCCCGTCCATGAATGCAAGAAGCCCAGAGATTAATTCCCGTGTTGTTTGCGCCGTGAAATATTCCCAGTAGAAGATGACCTGGAAAGGTGAGGAAAAAAGAAAAGTTGTTTGTGTGTACGCGAGAGCGTGTGTTGTTGATCCGGGGAGCTCAGAGCCCTTCTTTAGCACCCCGTATTTAAGCAATACCCAAGCGTCCTGGTTCCTAGGACCCAGACCAGAGTCCAGGGCGAAAATCCCAAATGCTGATGAGACAAAATGAAAAAGATGATGAGCCACTCCAGGCGTGTGAAGTATCGAGTATGGACAGCTCCGGTCGTCGGTACGCAGACAGATAGAAAAGAGATTTGGGTTATCCGACATGGCACATCGGAATGGTGTAGATGGGACACATCGAACTGCGCGCAGACAGGTATCTAAAAGGTGGTGGTCAAGCTCGGTCGTTGACCTTATTTCAGGTTCGCCGGCCTGGGGAAGAGGGCGTACTGCCCCGGAGGAGGGGGGCTGGCGCTCAGAGTCCTAGAGCGGCCACGGCCGACCTGACGCTTGGCAGAGTGCAGCTTGTCGAGGTTCGGGTCGCTGCTGTGGTTGCCCCGGCTCAGGGGCCTCGAGTCCATCGAGTTCAGGAGGCCAGCAATGCTCTGAGACCGGGCGTGGTTCGGTACGGCGGCCGCCGTTTGCGGGACTTCCGAGTCGTCAGTCGTGATAGCTCGTGGCGCGTCGTCCTTGGGCAGATAGTCCTCGATGTTGACCGAGCCGGTGCTCATGGTCATGCGCGTGTAGTCAGTATTGGTGGAAGACGTCGTTGAGATATGTCGGTCGAAGTTGGACCGCGATGACATGGCACTCGCGGTGGTCGAGCTGCTAGCCCTGATCGGGACGAATAGGTTAGAACCCTCCGCGGTCATGGTTGGTTCCTCCCACGTCACTGCCTGACCCAAGCCTTCTGTCTCCTCGAAGCGCTCATTCTGGTGGGCAAGCATTTCTTGTTGGTAATCATTCGGGATCAGCATCGATGGCGAAAGAGTAAATCCCTCCTTGGCGGCAGACATTTGCGAGGTCGTTCGCTCGTGGAGCAAGCGCTGTGGCTGAGCACAATCTCGCCGGGGAAGTGAGAAGTTCGATCGCGTAGGGGACTTCGCGCCGTTGGCTGAGATGGTAGGAGTTATAGCCTCCTGCGCGTCTTGAGCGCTACCCACGGAAAGGTGGCTACAGGGGCTCAAGGCTGGGATTTCAAAGTGTTCCGATGCTGTGCGAAAGAACGCGCTATCTTCGGTCTCATCTTCGGTGAATAGAAACGTCGGTTCGCGGCCCATATCAATCGATGGCCGGTCCCAGTCGTAGTCACAGTCGGCCTCAGCCTCATGTTCGTAGCAATAATCGATTACGTCCTCCCAAATATCCCGCGGAAGTGGGTCTGAATCATCTTGCGCTTCCTCCATGGCCTCTCTCTCGGCTCGCTGGGCGGCGGCCAGGTCGAAATGGCCAAAAATCGTGGATT